>CM038679.1:91357581-91841403 GCA_021605205.1 Aegilops longissima | reverse complement strand
AGATGCATTAATTATAGCAGATATATATTGTGATATCCCCAACAAGTAAACATGTTCCAACAAGGAACAACATCTCCATGTTCCAACAAGGAACAAACTTCAGCTTCACTCGCAACTAGCAACGCTATAAGAGGGCTGAGCAAAGCGGTAACATAGCCAATCAACGGTTTGCTAGGAAAAGGATGGTTAGGGGCTGACATGGCAATATGGGTGGCATGATATAGCAAGTGGTAGGCATCGCAGCATAGGCATAGCAAAAGAGCGAGCAACTAGCATAGCAAAGATAGAAGTGATTTCGAGTGTATGGTCATCTTGCCTGCAATGTTCTCAGAGTTGTCGAAAGCTTGATCCTCGTAAGCGTTCTCAACAGGTTCCTCGTTCACGTACTCGTCTCCCGGCTCTACCCAAAGCAACAACACAAACAAAGGAACCACAATAAATCACGGTGCAATGCACAATCAACATGATGCAAAACATGACATGATATGCGAGATGTGATATGCAATGCGTATGTGCGCTCCGGAAGGAAAATGATGAACCAGGCATCAACTTGGCAAACCAAGTATGCCACTGGAAAGATGAGATGATTTCGGTTGAAATCGATATAAAGATCATCGGAATCGGATGCACGGTTTGCAAAAGACAAGCAAAACAAGAATGGCACAAATCTGCCATTAACAGCATGATGCCACTTAGCAAGCAACAATTAATTAAGCTACTGCACCCAAACGTATCAACAAAGTACATGGCAGTGATCTACACAAGATGCTCGACAAAAGATGAGCACTGAGCTATGGCTATATCACATCATAACAGGTTCAAACAAGCATGGCAAAAGTGCACAAAATATCAGGCTGGACATGGCAAAAACAGCATCAGGTTGCAATGTTCAGAGCAACAAAACTACATGCTACAGGAACTTAAAATAGCAAAACATGGCATGGCATGAATCTACTCAAAGCATAGAACAAAAGTCCCTTACTGAACATAAGCCAAAAAGGATTAGAAAATATAGTAACACCCATGTCAATGTTGAAAGTTCCGTTAACAGATTCAGCAACATGGCATGTCAAAAACTGATAACGAGTAGGCATGTTTACAAGCTCAATGCACTCACTACAGAGCCTTATATGATAAACTAAGCATACATACATCAATAAGACATGTCATAGAAGACATACATGGCAAGAACAATAACATAGCATACATGGGTCAACCACAACAACCTAGGCAAAATTGAATAACATGTATACAATCTGCCAGGAAACATTTGATAGCAAAAGTAGAGCTCGATTGACTCAAGCTATGGCACTCCATAATTGCAAATAAAGGCATGGATGGATAGAGCAAGACATGCTTACAAAATATCCTTACTGAAGTATCTCAAAATATGCATGGATCTCTCGGTAGCATCAAGTTAACATGGCATCAAAATATCAGCTAAACAGGGCTGAAATCAGCAACATCAGGACACCTACTTTGCATGCTTGTGCTAGTCACCACATAGATCACAAAAATACATGGCATACACCCCTGGAAATAAGGCATGGCATATTGAAAAACACATGTAGGACTCAAATCCATAGGGTGCACACATCAATCATGGCAAAAATAAGAAAAGTGCAAGTTCTGTTAAGAAACAGAAACTAACATCACATAGCACTCTTCCAACAGCATTTCGGGCATCAAGATGAGCTCAAATGAAAATGATGCAATGAGATGAAATGATATACTCTTCGAGGCAAACATTTTGACATATTATACGCGCAAAATGGAGCTACGATAACAGAGTTATAGCAAGAAGAAAATGACACAAAATAACAATGATATAAAAGACTTAGTAGAAAAAATAAGGGGGAGAGAGGTCAACGGGATCGGATGGATCTGGATCGGGCCGATCCGATCCGATCGGCGACGGCGGCGGCGGTGCGGGCTCGCCGGAGCCCGCGGCGAGGAGGAGGAAGGTGGCCGGGGTTGGCGGCGGAGGAGGAGAGGCGGGCGGCGGCGTGGCAGGCCGCCGGCGGAGGGCGGGCGGCGTCTGGCGGCGTCGGGCGCGGGCGAGGTCGCCGGCGCCCGGCAAGCGGCTCCAGCGCAAGGGCGGCGGCGGCTCGGCGACGGGCGCGAGCGGCGGCGCCGGAGGCCGCCGGAGTAGGCGCGGGCGGCGGGCGGCAACCCAGCGGGGGCCGATGGGCCCATGGGCAGGGGCGAGAGGGCAGGGCGTGGCGTGGCGGCGGCGCAGCCGTGGCGCGCCCTGGTTGGCGCGGCGGCGGCGGAGACACGTCCGGCCGGGGTGGACACGTCCGGCGCGGCGCGGAGGGAAAACGTCTAGGGTTTCGGGGAAGAAGACCCGGATTTGGACGGGGGAGATGTTTAAATAGGCATAGACGGAGCTAGGAGAGTCCAAATGAGGTGTAGTTTTCGCCCACACGATCGTGATCGAACGACGGAGAGCATGGAAGTGACTTAGATGGGTTATTGGGCTGTTTTGAAGGGGTGTTGGACTGCAACTCAAAAGAGGCCTTTGCGAGAGTCGGTTAACCGTTGGAGTACCAAACGAGCTCCAAATGACCGAAACTTGACCGGTGGTCTCTGGTGGTATACCAAGGCCACTAGACAAACCTCGGTCCATTTCGAGAAGGTTTTGTACCCGCACACGGAAAAAGCGTAAAAGGGACCGCCGGGGAGATAGGAGTGCGGATTGCAAAACGGACAACGGGAAAAATGCTCGGAATCATGAGAGCGAACACGTATGCAAATCGATGCACATGATGACATGATATAAAATGCATGACATGGACAAAATGCAAAATGAAGAAAACCCAACCACGGAGGGAATATCATATCACAATGCCGAAAATGGCAAGAGTTGGAGTTACAAATATGGAAAGTTACTTCGGGTGTTACAACACTCCACCACTACAAGAGGATCTCGTCCGAGATCTAGGACTCAAAGAACTCCGGATATTCAGAGCGGAGGTGATCCTCGCGCTCCCGGTGGCTTCTCGGTCGAATGGTGTGACCACTTCACTTTCAGGAATTTGATTGACTTGTTGCGAGTCTTGCGCTCGGTTTCTTCAAGAATAGCAGCGGGTGCTCATGATAAGAGAGATCTTCTTGAAGGTCAATTTCTTGAAGTTGATAGGCGTTCAGGAGTCTTGAAGCACTTGCGAAGCTGTGACACGTGAAACACATCGTGCACGCTTGCAAAGTTGGATGGAAGCTCAAGTTGATAGGCGAGATCGCCTCTTTTTCCAATGATCTTGAAAGGACCCACGATCTAGGGTCAAGCTTCCCTTTGATACCGGGCGGCGAGTGCCTTTCATTGGAGAGACGGAGGTAGACATGGTCTCCGATTTCAAAAGCCACATCACGGTGCTTATCATCATAATAGCTCTTACGCGCGATTGCGCGGCTTTGAGATTCTCACGAATGACTTGGCACATTTCTTACGCTACGTGATCAAGTCATTGCCAAGAAGTTGGCGTTCACCTCTCGGACCAATTGAGAGGAGTACGGCACTTTCGCCATAGAGAATTTCGAATGGGGCCTTGCCGAACTCGCTTGGAAGCTGTTGTTGTAGGATAACTCGGCATATGGAAGACAATCTTCCCACTTCATACCAAAAGAAATGACACAAGCCCTGAGCATATCTTCAAGGATTTGATTAACTCGCTCAACTTGGCCACTTGTTTGAGGATGGAAAGCTGTCTTTGAAACGAATGTTGGTGCCCATGGCCTTCGAAAAGAATCCTAAAACTTGGAGGTAAAGATGCTGCCACGGTCTGAAGAGATCACTTGTGGAATGCCGTGCAAGGAGACAATCCTGGAGGTGTATAGCTCCGCCAACTGAGCTGCTGTGATGGATTCTTTGATAGGAAGAAAATGAGCCACTTTAGTGAGCTTGTCAATGACAACGAAGATAGCATCATTTCCACGCTTGGACTTAGGAAAACCAGTCACGAAGTCCATTTCGATATGATCAAACTTCCACTCTGGAATAGCAAGAGGTTGGAGGAGACCAGCTGGTCTTTGGTGTTACCTTTCACTCTTCTGCGGACATCACACTCATTCACGAATTGAGCAATTTCTCGCTTCATTCGAGTCCACCAATATGACTGCTTGAGGTCATGGTACATCTGCGTACTTCCAGGATGAATGGATAGAAGCGAATTGTGAGCCTCGTTCATAATGACTTTTCTCAGATCACCCTTAGGAACCACAATCCGGTCCTCAAAGAAAAGAGTGTCTCTGTCATCAATGTGGAAGCACTTGTACTTGGAAATGCCCTTGTCGATACCACGTTTCACCTTTTTAACCATGGTATCCGTGTTGAGCCTCACGAATCTGATCTTCCAAAGTAGGAGACACTATGAGGTTGGCAAGAAAGCCTTGAGGAACAACTTGAAGATTCAGCTTGCGGAAAGATTCACAGAGATCCGGTGAAAGGGCTTGAGGATTACCTTGCTTGCGATAAGCCTTCTGCTCAAAGCATCTGCAATGACATTGGCCTTGCCAGAGTATATTCAATACTTGGGTTGTACTCTTGAATCATTTCGACCCATCGAGTCTGCCTGAGGTTGAGGTTGGGCTGAGTGAAGATGTACTTGAGACTCTTGTGATCGGTGAAAATGTCCACTTTCCTTCCCAACAAGAGATGTCTCCATGTAATCAATGCATGGACAACTGCCGCCAACTCAAGATCGTGAGTGGGGTAGTTCTTTTCGTTGGGCTTCAACTGGCGAGAGGTATAGGCCACAACTCTCTTCTCTTGCATTAACACAGCACCGAGACCTTGAAGAGAAGCATCACAGAGAACTTCAAATGGCTTGGATTCATCAGGAGGAGTCAGAACAGGAGCTGTGACGAGTTTCTCTTTGAGGGTATTGAAAGCAACGTCACACTCAGGAGACCAGACATACTTCACATGCTTCTGGAGAAGGTTGGAAAGAGGCTTTGCAATCTTGGAGAAGTTCTCAACGAATCTTGACAATAGCTTGCAAGACCAAGAAAACTATGGAGCTGCTTGACATTCTCGAGGAGGTTCCCAATTCACAATTGCGGACACCTTCTCGGGATTAACAGCGATGCCCTTGGCGGAGATGATATGACCAAGATAAAGCACTTCATCAAGCCAAAATTCACATTTGGAGAACTTAGCATAGAATTGGTACTCTCTGAGCTTGTCTAGCACCAATCGCAAATGTTTGGCATGATCCTTCTTATTCTTGGAGAAGACCAAAATATCATCAAGATAGACCAAGACGAATTCATTTGTGTAGGGGTTGAATATGAAGTTCATCATCCGAGAGAATGTTGGAGGAGCATTGACAAGGCGAAAGACATGACAAGTATATTCATAAGAACCAAAGCTTGTTACGAATCTGTCTTGGGAATATCTTGTTCACGAATGCGAATCTGATGATAACCCATACGAAGGTCAAGCTTGGAGAACACTTTAGCACCTTTGAGTTGCTCGAAAAGCTCATTGATGTTGGGAAGTGGATACTTGTTCTTGATTGTCTTCTTATTCAATGGACGGTAATCGACGCAAAGTCGGTCCGTGCCATCCTTCTTCTGGACAAAAAGAACACCACAACCCCAAGGAGATGAACTCGGTCTGATCAAACCCAGACGCTCTTGTTCATCGAGCTGCTTCTTCAATTCCTTTAGCTCATCAGGTCCAAGCTTGTATGGGCGCTTGCAAGCGGGTTCGATGCGGGCTCAAGATCGATAACGAACTCAATCGGCGATGAGGAGGCATACCGGAAGCTCTTCCGGAAAGACATCTTGGTACTCACAAACATTTGGAATCGAGAGATAGCATCAATTCGCCCTTCTCATTGAGAGAAAACAACCGAATGGTTTCATCACGGCGGCATAGATGATCACATCATTAGAAGAGTGAGTCAATTGAATTTCCACAGCAGCACAATCAAGCTGAGCTTTGTGCTGATAAAGCCATCCATTCCGAGAATAAGATCAATATCCGAGTCACCAAGAACAACTGGTTTGGCGAAATCTATAATCGCCCATCTTGATACCGACATTGGAACCAAAACTCGCGAAGTCATCTGCTTACCGGGGACACAATCTTCAACGGAATAGGAATCTTTTACACCAACTCATGCTTGGCAACAAAAGGTCTCGAAATGAAAGAAAGCGATGCACCAAGATCAAATAAGACTTTTGCAGAATATCATTAACAAGAAGATTACCCATGATCACATCTGAAGAATCCTCTGCTGAGCTGCATTCATCATATTGACCTTTGCAAACTTGGGATTATGCTTGACCACTTTGCATTGCTGGAAGATTTCACAGAGGAGGAGGCGGAAGGCGCCTCTGGTTGAAGCACTTGTTAGCATAGTGACCTTCTGCTGACATTTGTTGCAAGTCACCTCGAGAGCGGACGGTGGTAAGGAGCACTTGACCTTGGATCTTGAGAATTAGACTTGTTACGATAGCTTGGGTTGGGTGGGTGGGAAGATCCACGGCCACCTGAGTTCTTCTGGCGATAAGGCCGGCGGAACGGAGGAGGAGGAAGGTAGAACTTCTGCTGCTTAGCTTCCACTTGAGAGGAAGAAGAAGACTGAACTGCATCCTGATTCTCTTCTTAGAAGCCTCACATTTGAGCTGAGCAGCTTCTTGCTTGATGCCATGTTGTAGAAATCATCATACTTATCTGGCTCAAAAGCACAAGAGCTAATTGCAGATCTTCTCTCGGACCACCTCTGAATTGATAGATCATACACTTCTCATCAGTCGTCTTGCTTAGCAAAGCGAAAGAGCTTACGAACTGGATATTGTATTGATACACGACATGTTGCCTGCTTGAGATTGCGGAACTCCTCACGCTTGCTCTCAACAACACTTTTGGAATGTGGTGAGCTCTGAAATCACGGCGGAACTCATCCCGTAATGACACGACCTCCTCTGGAATCTTTGTATTGTTGGTACCACTCGGCAGCTTGATCCTTGAGTTGAAGCGATGCAAACTTGACAAAGTCCTCGGGTCGACATTGCTACAATCAAAATGCTTGCAGATGTCCACTAACCAATCGTCGTCGTCTGTGGCCTCGACACGTAAACCGAAAGACTTCGCTGATTAGCGAGGAACCGGTGAGAGTAGCAAAGTGCGGCTGTTTATTGCCTTGACCTTGATTTCCTTGATTGCCTTGCCCTGAGTACGTTCTTGCAAGAGCTGCAAAATCATCGAGCATTGGCATTGGTGGCTGCCATGATAGCTTGCCGAGCCTCTGGAGGCGGAGGTGGAGGTGGAGGTTCGATCGATCCCCATCATTGCGATCCGGATTCGAGGCGTTGGCGGAGCCATCTGGAGAGGTGACATCCGTTAGTCCTTTGATAGACAAATAGTCAAGTAGAATCAACGGATAGAAATTGCAACATATAGTATTCACAATAAACATTCAACAAGAATGAACGAATGAATTCCCAAAGTTAATCATCACACGTCCATTAAGGTGAGAAGCCACTTAGATAAAGATATGGAAACAACATCTGTCTTAGAAACAAATCGAATATCACAACTGAAAACAAAAGATTGGCTTCTAGAATGAGCCGGAACAAACACATGATAGAGATTTCGCCCAAAGTGTTCGTGGTGGGGCCCACACGGACATGACGTATAGCGGACGTCACGAATGACAAACAAGATGTCCCCGAATCAGCATAGCCAAGGATTCTTTAAGACGTCTTGCGACCACTGTAAATCGACCGTGAATGGGCGGACCACTAGACGTTGAACCCCAATCTCAAATCATACATCATCCGGAAAGAATATCCTGTAAGCTACTAGAATTCCCACCTATAAACTCCGAAACTTTCTGGTTATGCAATCTGGTGTTGGGGATCAGGGACACAAAATATATCACCCAAACTAACAATACCTAGATCCAATTGTATCCATCCGTCAACACATAACCAAGAAATCCTCGAAATCGTGTACCTCGACCTTGAAAAACATCCGTTATACAAGTCATGGCAATACTCCCTTTTCGCCTCGATCTTGAGCTATCGGGTTATCTCACCAACAACTGCACAAAAGAGATTTCGATGTCGGTAAAACTCGGTATTCCAGAATCTGCAACGATAAAATTGTGACGACAACACCTCGAGCTCAACTCCCGGGACACTGCCACAACCCCTAAATGTCGAGGCACCAAGAACAATGTTCTCGTCACAAAACCATCGAACGATTCCAAGATACCCACGTGATCCTAAAAAATTTTTAGTGAAATTTGAGGAGAGAAGAGTCAAAACTCTCGTCGGGATACCTCACCGAGCGACGAAGGACTGGGAAGTAAAAAGAATCCTACTCTCCGATATATATAATCCTAAGACTCAAAACATTTTCCATTCTAGACTCAACAACGCATGACAAACAATCAAGTAGGGGGCTCCTAAGTCGGGAAGGCTCGATTACCAACTTAGCGCCCTCGATGCGGCTATATCTCCCACGTGTCGAGGCATGACTTAGAGGCATAACCGCATTGAAAGCAATGTCGCAAGTGAGGTAATCTTCACACAACCCATGTAATAAATAAGGAAAGAGATACATAGTTGGCTTACGATGCCACTTCACACAGTCATAAATAAACATCCATCATTCAGAGTACACTCAAGGTCCGACTACGGAACCAAAATAAAAGAAGATACCCCAAATACTACACAGATCCCCGATCGTCCCAACTGGGCACCACTACGATCATCGGGAAAAGACACATAGTAACGACCACGTTCCTCGTCGAACTCCCACTTGAGCTCGGTTGAGTCACCTGCACCGCATCGTCGGCACCTGCAACTGTTTTGGAAGTATCTGTGAGTCACGGGACTCAGCAATCTCACCATGAGATCAAGACTATTTAAGCTTATAGGAAGGACAGGGTAGTAAAATGGAGCTGCTGCAAGCGACTAGCATATATGGTGGCTACATCGCAAAAGAGAGCGAGAAGAGAAGCGAAGCACGGTCGTGAAGCTAATAGCGATCAAGAAGTGATCCTGAACTACTTACGTCAGACATAACTCCAACACCGTGTTCACTTCCTGGACTTCGCTGAGAAGAGACCATCACGGTTACACACGCGGTTGATGTGTATTTTATTTGAGGTCAACTTCGGGTTTTCTACAACCGGACATTAACAAATTCCCATCTGCCTCATAACCGCGGGCACGGCTTTCGAAAGATATTACCCTGCAGGGGTGTCCCAACTTAGCCCATTATAAGCTCTCACGGTCAGCGAAGGATATTCCTTCTACCGGGAAGACCCGATCAATCTCGGAATCCCGGACTACAAGACATTTCGACAGCAATAAAACAAGACCAGCAAAGCCGCCCGATTGTGCCGACAAATCCCGATAGGAGCTGCACATATCTCGTTCTCAGGGCACATCCGGATGAGCAGTACGTACGGCAACCGAAGATGCCCCAAGTTGCCTCGGCGTGGCACCGCAAGTGGCTCTAGTTTGGACCAACGCTCAGAGGAGCATTGGCCCGGGGGGGTTAAATAAAGATGACCCTCGGGCTCGCGAAAACCCGGGGGAAAAGGCTTAGGTGGCAAATAGTAAAACCAAAGTTGGGCCTTGCTGGACGAGCCTTATTCAAAGCGAAATGTCAAGGGGGTCCCATAAATCACCCAACCGTGTAAGGAACGCAAAATCAAGGAACATAACACCGGTATGACGGAAACTAGGGTGGCAAGGGTGGAACAAAACACCAGGCATAAGGCCGAGCCTTCCACCCTTTACCAAATATATAGATGCATTAACTATAGCAGATATATATATTGTGATATCCCCAACAAGTAAACATGTTCCAACAAGGAACAACATCTCCATGTTCCAACAAGGAACAAACTTCAGCTTCACCTGCAACTAGCAACGCTATAAGAGGGCTGAGCAAAGCGGTAACATAGCCAATCAACGGTTTGCTAGGAAAAGGATGGTTAGGGGCTGACATGGCAATATGGGTGGCATGATATAGCAAGTGGTAGGCATCGCAGCATAGGCATAGCAAAAGAGCGAGCAACTAGCATAGCAAAGATAGAAGTGATTTCGAGGGTATGGTCATCTTGCCTGCAATGTTCTCAGATTTGTCGAAAGCTTGATCCTCGTAAGAGTTCTCAACAGGTTCCTCGTTCACGTACTCGTCTCCCGGCTCTACCCAAAGCAACAACACAAACAAAGGAACCACAATAAATCACGGTGCAAAGCACAATCAGCATGATGCAACACATGACATGATATGCGAGATGTGATATGCAATGCGTATGTGCGCTCCGGAAGGTAAATGATGAACCAGGCATCAACTTGGAAAACCAAGTATGCCACTGGAAAGATGAGATGATTTCGGTTGAAATCGATATAAAGATCACCGGAATCGGATGCACGGTTTGCAAAAGACAAGCAAAACAAGAATGGCACAAATCTGCCATTAACAGCATGATGCCACTTAGCAAGCAACAATTAATTAAGCTACTGCACCCAAACGTATCAACAAAGTACATGGCAGTGATCTACACAAGATGCTCGACAAAAGATGAGCACTGAGCTACGGCTAGATCACATCATAACAGGTTCAAACAAGCATGGCAAAAGTGCACAAAATATCAGGCTGGACATGGCAAAAACAGCATCAGGTTGCAATGTTCAGAGCAACAAAACTACATGCTACAGGAACTTAAAATAGCAAAACATGGCATGGCATGAATCTAATCAAAGCATAGAACAAAAGTCCCTTACTGACCATAAGCCAAAAAGGATTAGAAAATATAGTAACACCCATGTCAATGTTGAAAGTTTCGTCAACAGATTCAGCAACATGGCATGTCAAAAACTGATAACGAGTAGGCATGTTTACAAGCTCAATGCACTCACTACAGAGCCTTATATGATAAACTAAGCATACATACATCAAGAAGACATGTCATATAAGACATACATGGCAATAACAATAACATAGCATACATGGGTCAACCACAACAACCTAGGCAAAATTGAATAACATGTATACAATCTGCCAGGAAACATTTGATAGCAAAAGTAGAGCTCGATTGACTCAAGCTATGGCACTCCATAATTTCAAACAAAGGCATGGATGGATAGATCAAGACATGCTTTACAAAACATCCTTACTGAAGTATCTCAAAATATGCATGGATCTCTCGGTAGCATCAAGTTAACATGGCATCAAAATATCAGCTAAACAGGGCAGAAATCAGCAACATCAGGACACCTACTTTGCATGCTTGTGCTAGTCACCACATAGATCACAAAAATACATGGCATACACCCCTGGAAAGATGGCATGGCATATTGCAAAACACATGTAGGACTCAAATCCATAGGGTGCACACATCAATCATGGCAAAAATAACAAAAGTGCAAGTTCTGTTAAGAAACAGAAACTAACATCACATAGCACTCTTCCAACAGCATTTCGGGCATCAATATGAGCTCAAATGAAAATGATGCAATGAGAAGAAATGATCTATTCTTCGAGGCGAACATTTCGACATATTATACGCGCTAAATGGAGCTACGATGACAGAGTTATAGCTAGAAGAAAATGACACAAAATAACAATGATATAAAAGACTTAGTAGAAAAAATAAGGGGGAGAGAGGTCAACGGGATCGGATGGATCTGGATCGGGCCGATCCGATCCGATCGGCGACGGCGGCGGCGGTCGGGCTCGCCGAGCCCGCGGCGAGGAGGAGGAAGTTGGCGAGGTTGGCCGGCGGGAGGAGGAGAGGCGCCGGGCAGCGGGCGGCCGGCCGCGCCGGAGAGGCTGGCGGCGCGTCGCTACAAGCATGGGCGAAGTCGCCGGGCGCCGACGGGCGCTCCGGCGGGCGGGCGGCGGGCGACTCAGCGAACGGCGGCGGCGGCGCTGGAGGCAAGCGGGTAAGCGCGGGCGGCGGGGCAAGGCCGGCGGCGGCCGGATGGACCCATGGGCCGGAGCGGCCGAAGCAGCGGGCGACGCAGGGCGGCGGCAAGCGCAGCCCGTGGCGCGCCTGGTTGGGCGCGGCGGCGGCGAGACGCGTCCGGCCGGGTGGACACGTCCGGCGTGGCGCGAGGGAAAACGTCTAGGGTTTGGGAAGAAGACCGGATTTGGGCGGGGAGATGTTTAAATAGGCATAGAGGGAGCTAGGAGAGTCCAAATGAGGTGTAGTTTTCGCCCTACGATCGTGATCGAGCGACGGAGAGCATGGAAGTGACTTAGATGGGTTATTGGGCTGTTTTGAAGGGGTGTTGGACTGCAACTTAAAAGAGGCCTTTGCGAGAGTCACGTTAACCGTTGGAGTACCAAACGAGCTCTAAATGACCAAACTTGACCGGTGGTCTACTGGTGGTATACCAAGGCCACTAGACAAACCTCGGTCCATTTCGAGAAGGTTTTGTACCCGCACACGGAAAAAGCGTAAAAGGACCGCCGGGAGATAGGAGTGCGGATTGCAAAACGGACAACGGGAAAAATGCTCGGAATCATGGGACGAACACGTATGCAAATGCGATGCACATGATGACATGATATAAAATGCATGACATGGACAAAATGCAAAATGAAGAAAAACCCAACCACGGAGGGAATATCATATCACAATGCCGAAAATGGCAAGAGTTGGAGTTACAAATATGGAAAGTTACTTCCGGGGTGTTACACGTCATCATCCATATCTTCATCGTCGTCGTCATCTTCATCCTTGTCGCGGCCGCGGGGAGGTCTGTCTCCTTTCCGCTACTTGGCCTTGCCGCGGCGTCCTCCTCGGCTGGGGCGTTTCTTGCTGGCTCCTCCAGCACCTTCCTGGGCCTTCTCCTTGTCACGTCGCTCGTATTCAGCCTTTTGCTGCTCGACAAGCTGCTCGACCTTCTTGCAGCTTTGGAGGTCATGGCCCTTGGTGCGGTGGATCTTGCAGTACTGCTTGTTGTCTCCGTCCTGCTTGTCGGCGACCGCCACAGCCTAGTAGTTAGTGCCTGCGGCAACCTCCTTGCCAGAGCTACCAGCTTTGGCTTTCCTGGCGCCACCTCCGTTGCCGGACTGCTCAACGACTAGCACACCTTTGTCTTTCTTCTTCCTGTTGTTCCGCCGCCGGTTCTTCTTTGCCGAGGCTACCTCCTCACTATCAGATCCTCCTGCTTCTATATTCTCTCCGGGGAGTTTCCTCCCTTCCTCAGCACGTGCACACTTGTCTGCCAGGGCATATAGCTCATTGACGTCTCTGATCTTGCACATCGCCATCTCCTCCCGCATCCTGCGGTTCCGCACGTTCTGATGGAACGCGCTGATTACCGCGGCGGGGTGGACATCTGGGATGTTGTGCTGTACACGGCTGAATCTCTGAATGTACTTGCGCAGGGGCTCTCCTTCCTTCTGGGCGAGCAGATGAATGTCGCTCTCTTGGCCATGAGGCTTGTGGCTGCCTGTAAAGGCACCGACAAACTGATGGCATAGATCCGCCCAGGAGGATATGTAGTTGTCCGGCAAGTGCATGAGCCAGGATCTGACATTGGGTTTGAGTACCAGCGGGAAGTAGTTGGCCAGGATCTTGTCGTCCCGCCCCCCGGCAGCTTGCACCGCGATGGTGTAGATGCCGAGGAACTCCGACGAATGCGTCTTGCCGTCGTACTTCTCTGGTACGTCTGGCTTGAAATTCTTCTTGCTGGGCCACTGGACTTGCCGCAGCTCACGAGTGAACGCAGGGCAACCTACCGTGTACGGCAAGTCGCCTGGTTCCCCTGGCGCATGCATGTCGACAGAGGGCCCAGCGCGCTGGTCGGATTGACCCCGCGCTTCTCTTCGGCGCTCGATGCGAGTTCGAGCGTCTTCTTGTTGTTGTTCGTGAAGAACTTGGCGCTGATCGCGACGAGCTCGTGGATCAGACGATGCGGTGGAGTCGCTGTCGAGGTGGATCCGGCGAGTCGACGATCTTAGCCTTCGGGGTGGAGATTGCATGGTGGTTGCACCCCCACCGGTTTCGTCGCCACCGGCTCGTGCTTGGCAGTCCTGCCGTGGCACACTCCAAAGCCACTAATAGCGGAGAACAAACGTAGAGATTATGGTAGGGTACGAAACCACCTCAAAGTTATTCTTTCGGATCAATCTATAAAAGAGTTCGTACTAGAATAACACCTTAAGATACACATCAACCAAAACCCTAATGTCACCTAGATACTCCATTGTCACCTCAAGTATCCGTGGGTATGATTATACGATATGCATCACACAATCTCAGATTTATCCAACCAACATAAAAGTACTTCAAAGAGTGCCCCAAAGTTTCTACCGGAGAATAAAGAACATGTGCCAACACCTATGCATAGGTTCCCAATGTCAATAAACCTACAAGTTGATCACCAAAACATACATCAAGTGGCACATGATATCCCAATGTCAACACAGATAATCACGGCAAGACATACATCAAGTGTTCTCATAAAGACTCAATCCGATAAGATAACTTCAAAGGGGAAACTCAATTAATCACAAGAGAGTAGAGGGGGAGAAACATCATAAGATCCAACTACAATAGCAAAGCTCGGGATACATCAAGATCGTGCCATAGAGGAACACGAGAGAGAGAGAGAGATCAAACACATAGCTACTTGTACATACCCTCAGCCCCGAGGGTGAACTACTCCCTCCTCGTCATGGATTGCGTCGAGATGATGAAGATGGCCACCGGAGATGGATGCCCCCTCCGGCAGGGTACAGGAAAGGGGTCCCGATTGGTTTTTGGTGGCTCTGGAGGCTTGCGGCGGAGGAACTCCCGATCTATTCTCTATTCAGGAAGTTTTAGGGTACGACGGTATATATGGGTGCAGGGGGTACGTCGGTGGAGCTATGGGGGCCCCACGAGGCAGGGGGCGCGCCCAGGGGGTGTGGGCGCGCCCCTCATACGTCTCCAACGTATCTATAATTTTTGATTGCTCCATGCTACTTTATCTACTGTTTTAGGCAATATTTGTCTTTATTATCCACTTTTATATTATTTTTGGGACTAACCTATTAACCGGAGGCCCAGCCCAGATTTCTTTGTTTTATGCCTATTTCAAGTGTTTGAGGAAAAGGAATATCGACGGAGTCAAAACGGAATGAAATCAAGCTGGAGAAGTTATTTTGGAAGGAAACCCACTAGATGGACTTGGACCCCACGTCAGAAGATACGGGAGGTGCTCATGAGGGTGGGGCGCGCCACCCCCCGCGCCCCTGCCTCGTGGGGCCCCGTAGCTCCACCGGCGTTCTCCTTTCACCCATATATACTGTCGTACCCTAAAACTTCCAGAACAGAAGTTATATCGGGAGTTTCGCCGCCGCAAGCCTCCAGAACCACCAAAAACCAATCGGGACCCCTTTCCGGTACCCTGCCGGAGGGGGGTCCATCTCCGGTGGCCATCTTCATCATCCCGGCGCTCTCCATGATGAGGAGGGAGTAGTTCACCCTCGGGGCTGAGGGTATGTACCAGTAGCTATGTGTTTGATCTCTCTCTCGTGTTCTTGAGGTGATATGATCTTGATGTATCCCGAGCTTTGCTATTCTAGTTGGATCTTATGATGTTTCTCCCCCTCTACTCTCTTGTGATGAATTGAGTTTCCCCTTTGAAGTTATCTTATCGGATTGAGTCTTTTATGAACACTTGATGTATGTCTTGCCATGATTATCTGTGGTGACTGTGGGATATCATGTGCCACTTGATGTATGTTTTGGTTATCAACTTGCGGGTTTCATGACATTGGGAACCTATGCATAGGGGTTGGCACACGTTCTTGATTCTCCGGTGGAAACTTTGGGGCACTCTTTGAAGTACTTTTATGTTGGTTGGATAAATCTGAGATTGTGTGATGCATATCGTATAATCATGCCCACGGATACTTGAGGTGACAATGGAGTATCTAGGTTACATTAGGGTTTTGGATGATTTGTGTTTTAAGGTGTTATTCTAGTACGAACTCTTTTATAGATCGATCTGAAAGAATAACTTTGTGGTGGTTTTGTACCCGACTATAATCTCTACGTTTGTTCTCCGCTATTAGTGGCTTTGGAGTGACTCTTTGTTGCATGTTGAGGGATTGTTATATGATCTATCTATGTTATTATTGTTGAGAGGAGTTGCACTAGCGAAAGTATGAACCTTAGGCCTTGTTTCCTATCATTGCAATACCGTTTACGCTCACGTTTATCACTTGTTATCTTGCTGTTTTTATATTTTCAGATTACAAAAACCTATATCTACCATCCATATTGCACTTGTATCACCATCTCTTCGCCGAACTAGTGCACCTATACAATTTACTATTGTATTGGGTGTGTTGGGGACACAAGAGACTCTTTGTTATTTGGTTGCAGGGTTGCTTGAGAGAGACCATCTTCATCCTACGCCTCCCACGGATTGATAAACCTTAGGTCATCCACTTGAGGTAAATTTGCTACTGTCGTACAAACCTGTGCACTTGCAGGCCCAACAACATCTACAATAAGAAGGTTGTGTAGTAGACATCAAGCTCTTTTCTGGCACCGTTGCCGGGGAGGTGAGTGCTTGAAGGTATATCTTTAGATCTTGCAATCGAATCTTTTTGTTTCTTGTTTTAGCACTAGTTAGTCTATAAAAGAAAACTACCAAAAAATGGAATTGAGTTTGTCTTATACGCTTCATCTTTTTAATATCTTTCGTGAGAATGATGGAAAGGAAAATTGTGCCAAAGTGCTAGGAGAAGAATTACATAGAATGCTTGGCATGAAATATGTGAATGATGAGCATCATTTCAATGTTGTTAGTATGAATTCCTTGAATATCCATGATGCCAATGATATGCAAAGCCACAAGCTTGGGGAAGCTATGTTTCACGAAGATGATATTTTTCGTCCCCCAAGCTTTGATGAGCAAATTTACTATGATGAAAGCATGCCTCCTATCTATGAGGATTATTGTGATGACACGTATGCTATAAAGAATAATGATAACCATGAAACTTGTCATCTTGGTCTTAATTTTCAATCACATGATAGCTATTTTGTTGAGTTTGCTCCCACTATTATTCATGAGAAAAATTTTGCTTATGTGGAGAGTAATAAATTTTTTATGCTTGTAGATCATGAAAAGAATGATTTAGGTGCTGGTTATATTTTTTAATTCATTCATGATGCTACTGAAAATTATTATGAGGGAGGAATATATGCTTGTAGGAATTGCAATAATATCAAGTTTCCTCTCTATGTGCTTAAAGTTTTGAAGTTATGCTTGTTTTACCTTCCTATGCAAGTTGATTATTGTTCCCATAAGTTGTTTGCTCACAAAATACCTATGCATAGGAAGTGGGTTAGACTTAAATGTGCTAGTCATATTCTTCATGATGCTCTCTTTATGTTTCAATTCCCATCTTTTATGTGAGCATCATTGCAATCATAATGCCTAGCTACGGGCGTTAAACGATAGCGCTTGTTGGGAGGCAACCCAATTTTATTTTAGATTCTTGCTTTTTGGTTCTGTTTAGGAATAAATAATCCATCTAGCTTCTGTTTAGATTTGGTTTTATGTTTTAATTAGTGTTTGTGCCAAGTAAAACCTTTGGGAAGACTTGGGTGAAGTCTTTATGATCATGTTGTAAAAAACAGAAACTTTAGCGCTCTCGAGATTAGCTATAACTTTTTTCTGGACATTGCTATTTAGTTGATTATTTTTGAAAATGATTACTAGACAAATTCCTCAGGTCCACCAATTTATTTTAGAATTTTTGGAGTTCCAGAAGTTTGCGTTAGTTACAGATTACTACAGACTGTTCTGTTTTTGACAGATTGTGTTTTCATTGTGTTGTTTGCTTATTTTGATGACTCTATGGCTAGTAAAATAGTTTATAAACCATAGAGAAGTTGGAATACAGTATGTTTAACACCAATATAAATAAAGAATGAGTTCATTACAGTACCTAGAAGTGGTGTTTTGTTTTCGTTCGCTAACGGAGCTTACGAGTTTTCTGTTAAGTTTTGTGCTGTGAAGTTTTCAAGTTTTGGATAAAGATTCGATGGACTACGGAAAAAGGAGTGGAAAGAGCCTAATCTTGGGGATGCCCAAGGCACCCCAAGGTAATATTCAAGGACAACCAAGAGCCTATGATTGGGGATGCCCCGGAAGGCATCCCCTCTTTCGTCTTCGTTCATCGGTAACTTTACTTGGAGCTATATTTTTATTCACCACATGATATGTGTTTTGCTTGGAGCGTCATGTCATTTGGTTTTGTTTTTATTGATTTTAGTTAGATTAGTGTTTTGCATCTTTATTTTCAATAAAAAGTCAAGGATATCCTTTGCCATGCTTATTTTGCAAGTATGCATGTTGCTGTTTGAAAACAGAAAGTTTACCGCTGTTGCAAAAATTCCTCAGAATAGTCAGAGCATGATATAATGTTGAAATTTTTTGCATATAAAGCTATGATAAATTTATTACAGTGTGAATTTTAGTTCATAATTTTTGGAGTTAGGGAAGTATGATGAATCTTGCAATCTTTACAGACTGTATTGTTCTGGCAGATTGCTGTTATGTTTGCATTGTTTGCATATGTTTGCTTGTTTATTGATTCTATTTGAGGATAGGAGTATTAAATATGCAGAGGCATTTAGTATGCAATGTTGAATAATAATGTTAGTGATTTGTTACAGTAGAAAATGATAAGGTTTTGCATTGGTTTATACTAACCTATCTCACGAGTTCTTGTTGAGTTTGTTGTGAATGAAGCTTTTGATAAAAAGAGAAACCATGATATGAGAGAAATTAAGGAAACACAAAAGTTCAAGCTTGGGGATGCCCAAGGAACCCCAAGAAATTTCAAGAAGTCTCAAGCATCTAAGCTTGGGGATGCCCCGGTAGGCATCCCACCTTTCTTCTTCAACAACTATCGGTTAGTATCGGTTGAGCCTAAGTTTTTGCTTCTTCACATGATTGTGCTATCCTTGCAATGTAGTTTTATTTAGCTTTGCTTGCTGTTGGAATAAAGTATCAAGATCTGAAATTATTAAATGGGAGAGTCTTCACATAGTTGTATAATTATTCGACTACTCATTGATCTTCACTCATATCTTTTTGGAGTAGTTTGTCGTTTGCTCTAGTGCTTCACTTATATCTTTTAGAGCACGATGGTAGTTTTATTTTGAAGAAATGGATGAACTTTCATGCTTCACCTATACTATTTTGAGAGTCTTAAATAGCATGTTAATTTGCTTAAATAATCATAATATGCTAAGCATACAAGATTTGTAAGAATTCTTATGAGTGTGTTGAATACTAAGAGAAGTTTGATGCTTGATAATTGTTTTGAGATATGGAGGTAGTGATATTAAAGTTGTGCTAGTTGAGTAGTTATGAATTTGAGAAATGCTTGTGTTGAATTTTGCAAGTCCCGTAGCATGCACGTATGGTTAAAGTTGTGTAACAAATTTGAAACATGGAGTGTACCTGGCTTGTGCACCCTTATGAGTGGCGGTCGGGGACGAGCGATGGTCTTTTCCTACCAATCTATCCCCCTAGGAGCATGCGCGTAGTACTTGATTTTTTATGACTCTAAATTTTTGCAATAATTATATGAGTTCTTTTGACTAATGTTGAGTCCATGGATTATACGCACTTTTACCTTTCCGCCATTGCTAGCCTCTTCGGTACCGTGCAATGCCCTTTCTCACCTTGAGAGTTGGTGGAAACTTCGCCGGTGCATCCAAACCCCGTGATACGATACGCTCTATCACACATAAACCTCCTTATATCGTCCTCAAAACAGCCACCATACCTACCTATAATGGCATTTCCATAGCCATTCCGAGATAATATTGCCATGCAACTTTCCACCGTTCCGTTCATCATCATCATGACATACTTTACTTTTGTCATATTGCCATTGCATGATCATGTAGTTGACATCGTATTTGTGGCAAAGCCACCATGCATAATTTTCATACATGTCACTCTTGATTCATTGCACCATCACGGTACACCGCCGGAGGCATTCATATAGAGTCATACTATGTTCTAGTATCGAGTTGTAATCATTGAGTTGTAAATAAATAGAAGTGTGATGATCATCATTCAATAGAGCATTGTTCCCCAAAAAAAAGAGAAAGGCCAAAGAAAAAAAAGAAGGCCCAAAAAAAGGGGCAATGCTACTATCCTTTTTTTCCACACTTGTGCTTCAAAGTAGCACCTTGTTCTTCATGTAGTGAGTCTCATATATTGTGCTTCAAGTAGCACCTTGTTCTTGATGTAGTGAGTCTCATATATTGTGCTTCAAAGTAGCACCATGTTTTTCATATAGAGAGTTTCGTATGTTGTCACTTTCATATACTAGTGGGAATTTTTCATTATAGAACTTGGCTTGTATATTCCTACGACGGGCTTCCTCAAATGCCCTAGGTCTTCATGAGCAAGCAAGTTGGATGCACACCCACTAGTTTTCTTTTGTTGAGCATTCATAGCTCCAGTGCATCCGTTGCATGGCAATCCCTACTCCTCATGTTGACATCAATTGATGGGCATCTCCATAGCCCGTTGATTATCCTCGTCAATGTGAGACTTTCTCTTTTTTTTGTCTTCTCCACACAATCCCCATCATCATATTCTATTCCACCCATAGTGCTATATCCATGGCTCACGCTCATGTATTGCGTGAAGGTTGAAAAAGTTTGAGATTATTTAAGTATGAAACAATTGCTTGGCTTGTCATCGGGGGTATAGAAGTTGGGAACATCTTTGTGTGACGAAAATGAAGCATAGCCTAACTGTATGACTTTGTAGGGATGAACTTTCTTTTGCCATGCTATTTTGAGAAGACATGATTACTTTGATTAGTATGCTTGAAGTATTATTATTTTTTATGTCAATATGAACTTTTGTCTTGAATCTTTCGGATCTGAATATTCATATCACAAGTAAGAAGAATTACATTGAAATTATGCCAAAGTATCACTCCGCATCAAAAATTCTTTTTTTTTATGATTTACCTACTCGAGGACGAGCAAGAATTAAGCTTGGGGATGCTTGATACGTCTCCAACGTATCTATAATTTTTGATTGCTCCATGCTACTTTATCTACTGTTTTAGGCAATATTGGGCTTTATTATCCACTTTTATATTATTTTGGGACTAACCTATTAACCGGAGGCCCAGCCCAGATTTGTTGTTTATGCCTATTTCAAGTGTTTGAGGAAAAGGAATATCGATGGAGTCAAACGGAACAAAATCAACTGGAGAAGTTATTTTTGGAAGGAAACCCACCTGATGGACTTGGACCCCACGTCGGAAGATAAGGGAGGTGCTCACGAGGGTGGGGGGCGCGCCCACCCCCCTGGGCGCGCCCCCTTGCCTCGTGGGGCCCCCGTAGCTCCGCCGACGTTCTCCTTTCACCCATATATACCGTCGTACCCTAAAACTTCCAGAACAGAAGTTAGATCGGGAGTTCCGCCGCCGCAAGCCTCCAGAACCACCAAAAACCAATCGGGACCCGTTTCCGGTACCCTGCCGGAGGGGGGATCCATCTCCGGTGGCCATCTTCATCATCCCGGCGCTCTCCATGACGAGGACGGAGTAGTTCACCCTCGGGGCTGAGGGTATGTACCAGTAGCTATGTGTTTGATCTCTCTCTCTCTCTCGTGTTCTTCAGGTGATATGATCTTGATGTATCCCGAGCTTTGCTATTGTAGTTGGATCTTATGATGTTTCTCCCCCTCTACTCTCTTGTGATGAATTGAGTTTCCCCTTTGAAGTTATCTTATCGGATTGAGTCTTTTATGAACACTTGATGTATGTCTTGCCGTGATTATCTGTTGTCGGTGTACTAGAGTAGGGGTACCCTAGTACCCCGAACTCGTCTGCAGACGATCCTTGCACACCAGCGGCAGGGCTGGCCTGGTGACCGCCAAGGTCCTCAGCGGCCCCTTTGGAGCCATTCAAGAACAAAATAATCAAGGCCCCGACAAGAGGAGCTTGTCGGGAAGGCCACTCAAGGCACGAAGGAATCAAGGCCCTGGCAAGAGGAGCTTGCCGAGAAGGCTTGGCGGGCGATAAGCTCCCTAGCGCGACAAGGACCTTGCCGCGGCAAGGCGCTTGCCGCGGCAGGTAACCTGTCTTCATCTCCGCTCCAGCTCATCCGCCAACGTGTCGCCGTGGGGCTTTCCGAACGCAGCGTGTCAATGGGCTGTCTCGGCCAGCGAGGAGCGACGATAAGCGGCGACAAGCTACTATCGTGGCAAGCGGAGGCGCGCCAGCGGTCCTGTTGCACTATTCAGCGACAGGACGGACATTTATGGATTTTGTCCCTTGCCGTCGAGTTAGGTATAGATCACGTACCTTTGTGCAAAGCGGTGTACCAACCAATGTTTTACTATTTTACCCTTGCCTACTTGCCACCTGTGGTAACCCCTTGTGCCTATAAAAGGAGGCCCAAGTGCAACGTAGAAAGGGTTCGGCTCCGGTTCAGTTCATTAGCCACATACGAGACTAGAGACACTCAGGCTAGGTTTTGTAGCTTCCATTGCTCCCTAGCAAGAACATGATATAATCAACCAAGCAGCAGTAGGAGTGTTAGATCTCCGGAGAGCTCCGAAGCTGGGTAAATCTGCTCGTGTGCATCGCTTTGATCCGCTCTTTGCGCAATCTCCGCCCCCTTCGAACCACAAGGGACCCGGTCCCGTAGGTGTTCGTGGGCCACGATCAGCTTCCCCGACATCTTTGGCGCGCCAGGTAGGGGGCGTCGAGGTTGTGTGAACCTGATCCAGCGGTCACACGAGCAACTTCATCATCATCTTCATCAACATGGCACCGAAGAAGAAGTCTTCGGCGGCAGCAGAGCCGTCCGCGTCGAACCCACCACCATCGGAGCTGACGGGTGGTGGGGAAGGCGCTGGTGGAGGAACGGGCGTCGTCGAGAGAGCCCACGACGCCGCCAGGTCCAGAGACAAGGCGGCGCAGGCGTCGGCGTCCGAATCCGCACCGCGTCCTTCTCGAGGCGCGGGACCGGCAAGCGTCATGATGCTCGCAGCACCATCGCTCGTTGGATCAAGGCCAAGCTGGAGGATCCGAGGCCCTCGAGACCCGCATGCACGCCAAAGATGCGGTGCGAAAGCGAGTACGGTCGCTTGGGCGGGATGCTGCTCCTCCTAACTTGGTTAGGAGTCCGAGCACATCCCGTTCATCGCTCCGTACGCCTTTGCCACCTACTACCCCAGCGGAAGCCTTGGCGAGAGCTCAGCTACTTCTAGACTACCCTCCAACAGCCGACAAGGTCGACGAATGGAGAGCCACAATCCAGAGTCTCATCGGCTTTGCCAACGGCGACGTTCCGCGGCAACCAACTGCGTCCTTGCCGTGGCGAGGCGACAAGGCACGAGCCGGTGGCGACGAGACCTGCGGAGGTGACACCACCATGCACTCCCCTTCCCGAAGGCCAAGATCACCAGCTCCTCGGATCCACATCGACAACGACTCCACCGCGTCGTCGGATCCACGAGCTCGCCGTGATCAGCGCCAAGTTCTTAAAGAACGACAAGAAGAAGACGCTCGAACCCGCATCGAGCGCCGAAGAGAAGCGCAACGTCAATCCGACCAGCGCGCTGGGCCCACTGTCGGTATGCATGCGCCGGGGGAACCAGGCGTCTTGCCGTACGCGGTAGGTTGCCCTGCGTTCACCCGTGAGCTGCGGCAAGTCCAGTGGCCCGACAAGAAAAACTTCAAACCGGATGTGCCAGAAAAGTATGATGGCAGGACACACCCTTCGGAGTTCCTCAGCATCTACACCATCGCGGTGCAAGCTGCGGGGGGACGAGACGACAAGATCCTTGCCAACTACTTCCCTCTGGTGCTCAAGCCAAATGTCAGATCTTGGCTCATGCACTTGCCGGACAGTTCCATATCCTCTTGGGCAGATCTGTGCCATCAGTTTGTTGGCGCCTTCACAGGCGGCCACAAGCCTCATGGCCAGGAGAGTGATCTTCACCTGCTTGCCCAGAAGGAAGGAGAGTCCCTGCGCAAGTTCATTCAGAGATTCAGTCGTGTGCACTACAACATCCCAGACGTCCACCCTGCCGCGGTGATCAGCGCGTTTCATCATAACGTGCGGAACTGTAGGATGAGGGAGGAGATGGCGATGTGCAAAGTCAAGGACGTCAGCGAGCTGTATGCCCTGGCCGACAAATGTGCACGCGCTGAGGAGGGAAAAAGACTCCCAGGAGAGAATGTGGGAGCAGAATCTCGAAGTGAGGAGACCGCCCCGGCAAGGAAGAGCCGGCGGCGGAACAACAGAAAGGAAGAAGAACAAGGAAGTACTAGTTGTCGAGCAGTCCAGCAATGGAGGTGGCACCGGCAAGGCCAAGGCTAGTGGCTCCGGCAAGGAGGTTGCCGCTGACACCGACCGCCAAGCCGTGGCGGCCGCCGACAAGCAGGACAGCTCCAACAAGCAGTACTGCAAAATTCACCGCACCAAGGGCCACGACCTCCAGAGCTGCAAGAAAGTCGAGCAGCTTGTTGAACTGCAGAAGGCAGAATACGAGCGGCGAGACAAGGAGAAGGCCCAGGAAGGTGCAGGGGCAGTTAACAAGAAGAGACCCGGCCGGGGAGGGCGCCGCGGCAAGGCAAAGCAGCGGCAAGCAGATAGGCCTCGGGTGCTTGCCGATGTTGGTCTCACCAACAATCCGCAACCTCAAGGTCACCAAGATGTTGGTTGACGGCGGGGCCGGCCTGAACCTTATCTCCTCTGCAGTGCTTCAGAAACTTCAAATCCCTGACAGCGAGCTCGAAGAGACTGGCACTTTCCAAGGAATCAACCCAGGAAGGAGCAAGCCGAAAGGGAAGATCACATTGCCGGTAACATTTGGCAGTGAGCTAAACTTCAGAACTGAGAGGGTCACATTCGACGTTGCCGATTTCCCATTGCCCTACAATGGCATTGGTCGTCCAGCACTTGCCAAGTTCATGGAAGCCTCTCATTACGCCTACAATTTACTCAAGATGCCCGGCCCGATAAGCGTCATTTCTGTCCATGGCGAGAAGAAGGATGCGCTTATCTGCGCCGACAAGATTTACCGGGATGCAGCAGCCGCGACAGATAGCAAACCACTTGCCGTTGAAGCTCCCGGGGGGAAGAAGAAGACCACCAAGTCCGGCAAGAGTTCTGATTCCCACTCCGGCAAGCGCACCTCTTCGGAGTGCTGCGCTACCGTCGAGGACGCACCATCGAGCTCCACCGGCAAGTGCAAGAAAATGATGGCAGCCCCGCCGAAGACCAAGAAGGTGCCCGCCAAGGAGGACGGCACTGGTGGTACCTTCACCATCAGTGCCATGCTTGACCCTAAATAGGAAGGCAAGCTCGTTGCTTTCCTGCGGGCGAATGTCGATGTGTTTGCATGGCAACCATCTGACATCCCGGTGTTCCTGTGAAAGTAATTGAGCACCACCTAGCTGTCTGTCCTCACGCGCGGCCCGTCAAGCAAAAAGTTAGGAAACAGGCAGTGGAGCGCCAAGAACTCATAGCAGAAGAAATCAAGAAATTGGAAGCAGCAGGCCTCGTCAGAGGAGTGCTCCATCCTACGTGGTTGGCCAATCCGGTAGTTGTACGCAAGGCTAATGGGAAATGGAGACTTTGTATTGACTTCACGGATGTTAATAAAGCTTGTCCCAAAGACCCATTCCCCTTGCCACGTATCGACCAGATTGTTGACTCCACGGCTGGATGTGATTTGCTTTCATTTCTTGATGCATATTCAGGATATCATCAAATTTTCATGGCACAGGAGGATGAAGAGAAAACTGCATTCATTACACCATGTGGCATATCTTTGTTTCATACGGATGCCTTTCGGTTTGAAGAATGCTGGTTCAACCTTTGCAAGAGTAGTCCATGATGCCTTTGAGCCACAGATACACAGAAATGTAGAAGCCTACATGGATGACATAGTGGTCAAGAGCAAGGACAAAGCAACTCTGGTTCAGGATCTGAATGAGACTTTTGCAAATCTGCGCAAGATCAACCTCAAGCTCAACCCCGAGAAGTGCGTGTTTGGAGTCCCTTCCGGCAAGCTTCTCGGATTCTTTGTATCTCAGCGGGGGATCGAAGCCAATCCCGACAAGATCAAGGCCATCGAGCAGATTGAAGCACCAAAGCGCGTCAAGGATGTAAGAAGGCTTGCCGGTTGCGTGGCTGCTCTCAGCAGGTTTATCTCTAAGTCTGCTGAGCGCCCTGCCATTTTTCAAGATTTTGAAAAAGGCAGGTCCAATGAAATGGACTCCCGAAGCGGAGGCTGCGCTGCAGGACTTGAAGAGGTACCTGTCCTCCACTCCAATACTTGTCGCACCTAGGCCACAAGAGAAGTTGCTGCTGTATATAGCGGCAACCAATCAAGTGGTTAGTGCTGCGTTAGTAGCGGAGAGGGAGGCAGATGATGAGCCGGCAACCGAGGCAGGTGCATCCAGCGACAAGCAGGGGGCTTCTCCGTCAAGCTCTGGTCCCGACAAGGACGGATCTGCGCAGAATTGCGACAAGGCACAGAAAAGGATGGTGCAGCGCCCGGTCTACTTTGTCAGTTCCCTTCTGCAGGGGGCTAGGTCAAGGTACTCTGGTGTGCAGAAGTTGCTTATCGGCCTCCTCATGGCCTCGAGAAATCTGCGCCATTACTTCCAAGCACATGAGATAACAGTTGTCACTCGCTTTCCGCTGAAGAGGATATTGCAAAATCCAGAAGCGACAGGCAGGATTGTCGAGTGGGCACTGGAACTGTCAAGCTTTGGCCTCAAGTTTGAAAGCACTTCAACTAGCCAAAGCAGAGCATTGGCATAATTCATAGCAGAGTGGACGCCAACACAAGATGAAGAAATTCCAGAGACGAGCATCCCCGTCAAGGAGGCAAATAAAGAGTGGCTGATGTACTTTGATGGTGCCTTCTCGCTGCAAGGCGCCGGTGCCGGCGTGCTGCTTATCGCACCCACCGGAGAGCACCTCAAGTACATAGTCCAGATGCATTTTCCCAAGGAGCAAGCAACAAACAATACTGCAGAGTATGAAGGTTTGCTTGCCGGTCTCAGAATCGCGGTGGACCTTGGGATCAAGAAGCTTATCGTCAGGGGTGACTCGCAGCTTGTCGTCCGCCAAGTAAACAAAGACTATCAGAGCCCATTGATGGAAGCCTACGTCGATGAAGTGAGAAAGCTAGAAGAACACTTTGAAGGCCTGCAAATGGAACATGTTCCAAGAGCTCAGAATGATATTGCTGATGGCCTTTCAAAGTGTGCTGTACTCAAGTTACCTGTGGAACCAGGAATTTTTGTGCTCAAGCTGACTCAACCAACTGTAACACCATCGACTGGGCAGAACAAGAAGAGGAAGTTGGTTTCTGGTGACTACTTTCCGGCAGAGCTCCCTGAGGCCGCCACCAAGAAGGTCCCCAAAATCAACGCAAATATCGCTGAGGAGCAGTCTGCTCCGATAAGCCTCAAGGTTTGTTTCGTTGAAGCAGACGCTCCCGACAAGTTTTGCTCCGGCAAGCTTGCCGGGGATCATCAAGCTCCGGCCGAGCCACTGGTCCTTGCCGTAGAAGCTGATGATCCCGCAGCGGCAGATGAGCCTTTAGTCCTTGTTGTCGAGCCACAAGCTCCAGCATGGGCACAGCAGATCGTCCATTTCCTTCAGACAGGAGAACTTCCCGAAGAGCAAGAAGAAGCGGAAAAAGTAGCCCGGCAGTCAAGTATGTACCAGTTTGTAGACAACATTCTGTACAGAAGAAGACTCAACGGAGTGAAATTAAAGTGTATTTGCCGGGAAGATGGACAGAAGCTGTTGGCAGAGATACATGGAGGCATATGTGGTCACCACATTGGCGCAAGGGCACTTGCCGGCAAAGCTTTCCGGCGTGGTTTCTTCTGGCCAGAAGCCCTCCAGGATGCAACTGCACAAGTAACCAAGTGTGAAGCGTGCCAGTTCCATTCAAAACAGATACACCAGCCTGCTCAAGCTCTCCAGACGATCCCTTTATCCTGGCCCTTTTCGGTCTGGGGGCTCGACATCCTCGGCCCCTTCCCCCGAGCCATCGGGGGCTTTGAGTACTTGTACGTCGCAATCGACAAGTTCACAAAGTGGCCGGAAGTGGAAGCAGTGAGGAAGGTGACAGCACAGTCAGCAGTCAAGTTCTTCAGGTCAATTGTTTGTCGTTTTGGGATTCCCAACAGGATCATCACCGACAACGGCACACAGTTCACGAGCCGCACCTTCATGCAGTACGCTCAAGATCTTGGCGCCAAGATCTGCTTTGCTTCTATTGCTCATCCAAGAAGCAACGGTCAAGCAGAGAGAGCAAACGCTGAAGTGCTGCGAGGACTCAAGACCAGAACTTTCGACAGGCTGCGCAAGTAAGGAAGAAACTGGATCGAGGAGCTGCCGGTGGTTCTTTGGTCGATCAGGACGACGCCAAATCGAGCCACTGGCCAGACACCTTTTGCTCTAGTCTATGGAGCAGAGGCAGTTCTCCCCATGGAACTCGTATACGGATCGCCTCGAGTGCTCGCTTATGATGAGCTTGAGGAAGAGCAGCTGCGACAAGATGACGCGCTGCTCCTTGAGGAGGATCATCTTGAGTGTCAGACGAGCTGCTCGCTACCGAGCAAGCTTTGCGCCGCTACCATAGCCGCAGTTAATGCCGTAAGCTTCGAGGAAGGCGACCTTGTTCTTGGCCGCTTCAATCCGCCAAGAATTCCAACAAGTTGACGCTGAAGTGGGAAGGCCCTTATCGGGTGAAACGAGTCACTAGGCCCGGGGCTGTCCGCCTTGAGACCGAAGATGGCGTTCCGGTGAGCAACTCCTGGAATATAGAGCATCTTCGTAAGTTTTACCCATAAGGCGCGGTTGTCGGAACCCGTTCCGGCGACCACCCTTTTGTACAAGTCTTGCCGTTGTTGCATGTAATCCTTTGTACAAAGCCGGGCGCAGACCCCGTGCATCAGTAAAGCCTATGTGTTGCGTACAACTTGTCAATACATGCTTTCATAATCTTATATGCATGTGTTATCTAACATCTTGTGCAGCATTCACACCCGGTAAGCGATAACGAGCCACTAGGCTCCATAACTTTATTTTCCCTTCTTTCTTCTCAAAAGAGGGCAAGGTTCATCCACCCATGAGTTAACCGGGGGGGAAGGAGAAGATAAGGGTGTGGGCCACCAAGTGTCGCTCGAGGAAGTATCACCTTGCCGGGAAGCAAACAACAGAAAAGCTAAGTTGCTAAGTTCAAGCAATCAGTTTTTAAATTTTCAAGTTATCTTCCTCGAACGATATTACTTTGTATGGAAAACCCGTGCGCGGAGGAACCAACTCGCGGCTAGCTTGCGCCCTTACGTTGTTTCGAGTCCGCTCAACAACTTAAGCGTGCTGCAACTAGTTGCGACAAGGTTGCTTGTCGGAGGCAGCATCGCCAGCAGGCTGCTGACATTCCGCACTCAGCGCTCGCGGCAAAGGTGTTTGCACCGACAAGTCCCCTAAAAGCGTAGGGCATAAACATACAAGGGAAGAAATCGAGTAAAGGAAATAACATTGCATTCGATTGCCTAAGATAGTGTATATTACAAAATAACTTGTCGCAGATCTAATGAATTGTTCAAACATGGTCTGCAGCGACAAAGAAAAGATAAAATTTGGCGGCCTAGTCCACGCGGTCGCCATCCACCCTCTTCACTTTGCTCACCCTGTCCACGATTGGTGCGACAAGGGCTTTGAGCGCTTCAACGTCAGCACTTGGCGGCAGGGACTTGAGGACATTGGTGAAGTTGACGCCTGGTTTGCGGAAGGCCACCTTCATCAGCACCTTCTGGAGGGCCCCGGCGCAGACTTGGCGCGACTCCTCAGCTAGCTGCTTTGGGATCTCCTCTCGGATCCGCTGGAGACCCGTCAACACGCCCTTAAAGAATAGGCTGAGCTTGGCGCTGGGTTGGAGGTTCTCGTCGGTGGAGTACCCAAGATCCACCATCCCCAGCTCCATCAGCTCATTATGGATGCCGGCGGCGGTGTCCACAAGACCTTCTGTCCAGTGCATTATGCTATCTCTGAGATCATTCTGGGCAGTCGCGGCATTCGCCAACAGCTCCTCGTTGGCCTTGATCTTCTCCAATAGGCCCGCTTCTCGGTCCTTGGCGCCGTTCAGCGCCTCCGTCAGAGTGGACAGTTTCAGCTCCAGATCCGCCTTGGAGTCCTTGGCGGCGTCAAGCTCTTTGATCTTCTCAGCAAAACGACCCTGCAGTTCGCCGAGAGTGTACGCGTCCTTCTCGTGCTCATGCTTCAGAGCGATGACCTCCTCGCCGCTCTTCAGGAGGGTGGCCTCCAGCTGAGCCACCCTCATCTCCAATTCCTTCTTGGTGGTCTCGGCAGCCGCGGCGGCGTCCTTTGCCTCCTTGAGTGCTCCGCCAATTGATTGCTCGCGCGCGGCAAGATCTTCCTTGTAGCTATCGAGGTTGATCTTCCGCTGCGCTAGCTCGCCTTCTTGCGCGGAGAGCTTCTCGCCGGCAAGCCTTTGCTGCTCCTCGACCTCGGCCTTCTCCAAGATGAAAGCCGTGCGCTCCTCAGCAAGCTGCTCCCGCGCCTCTGCTATGTCCCGGAGAGTTTCCTTGTTGGCGCGCCGGAGCTCTTCTGCGCGTTTCTCCATGTCAGCTCCCGCCCTCGCGACAACCGCCTCCCTGGACTCCAACTTGGCTTGGCAGGCGCGGTAGAGCGACAGCAGCCTCTTCAGTAGCTGCTCCTCCTCAGGCTCGCCGCTGCTGCTGCTTGGAGCGTCAACCAGCGACAGCCCGGCGGAGGCGAGCAGTTCTGCGTCGAAGGTCTCCCCTTCGGCAGGTGCCCTGGAGCTTGACGCCCACGGGAGCTTGATGAAGACACCTTCACCGGCCTTCAGATAGGCGCTGGGCTGGGGCTCTTCAGAGTCTGGTGCAGCGTCGGTGGCGGGGGGATCGGCGGTCGGTGCAGCGCCTGGCGCTCCTGCGGCCTCCGGGCCGTCAGTACGATCACCGGACCCCTCCCCAGCCTCTGCACCGGCAGCCTTGGCGGTCTCCTCGCCGGCGGACCTGTCGGCGCCGGCCTCCTCTTCCTCCATGTTGGCGGCGCCATCATTGTTGCCGCGAACGTCCTCCTCGCCGGCAACCTCAGTCTCCATCGGCTCTCCAGCAGATGGATCTGATGATCAAAAAAAGAAAAGAATAAGTCAAGCAAATGTTCGAAGAGAAGAACAGAAGAGAAAAGACTCAAGGGAAATTTTCAGTCAAGAAGATTACCTGCAATGGGATCTGTAGCCGCGGTCTCCACCACCGGAGGGTCGTCGGCACTGCCCCTTGTCGGAGAGGCCTCCCTTGCCGGAGAGCGCTCCCTTGGCGGAGACTTCTCCCTCGGCGGCGTAGTTGAAGCAAGCAGAACTTCGGGAGTGACCTCCGGTGCTTCCTGATGAGGCTGCTCTGCTCCTACATAATTCAACAAGTCAGATATCAGTGATGAAAGAGCACCCAAGCACACCTAACCGTAAGAAATGAATCAAATACTTACGCTGGGGGCTGTGCTGGGGGTTGTTCTGTTGAAGAGTTGCCGGATCCGGCAAGGGAGTCTCGGACGTGCCTCCTGTCGCCACAGGAGAATCATCTGAGACGACAACCACCGGGTCTTGGCCCTCTTGACGCCCTCGAGCCAGCGTCCCGAAGAAGGAAAGACCTCAGAATGAAGCAAGTCAGATACAAGACGAAGCAGTAAATTGAAAAATTACAAGTAGCAGCGACAAGACCTTACTCTTCCTCTTCTTCCTCGGAGCTGAGAGCGGAGAAGTCAAATTCCGCTCCAGAGCGACGAGCTGGAGGAGTAGGCTCCCTCAGGCGCTTGGCGGGGACCGTGGCTCCAGAAGGCCCCGCTCCCGTTGCTGTGGCGGCAGGAGGCGCTCCCGCGGCAACAGTGCTTGCCGCGGTGGAGCGCGTCGGGCGGCGAGGCGGCTGTTGAGCCGTCTGCCGCCCCGCCACTTCTCCGGTCTTGCGGAGGCGTCTCCTTGGCGGGGCCGCGGGCTCCTCCTGCGGCAAGCTGCTTGACGGCGGAGGGGAGGCGCCCCCGGCAGCCTCTTCCGGATCGGCGTTGGGCTCGCCTGCTCCTCCTCACCGGCGAGCTCTTCTCGGTCGGCAAGGCTTGCCGCCTCGGCTGTTTCCGCCTCGACGGTAAACCCAAACACGCCGGGCGGCGGCAGCTTCGCCGCCTCCAACTTTTGTGGCGTCGCGCCATCTCCTGCTCGGTGGTGTCGCGGGTGAGCCGCTTCTGCTCGTCGGCGCGGATCGGCACTTCCGCCAAGTCGTTGAAGAACTGCTGCACGACGTCGTCGGCGGGCTCCTGCCAGGTTGGAACGATTCCGTGGGAATCGCTGGCAACGGCATCATCGCGGATGCGGTCAAGCGACGAGTTGTTGCACAAGGGCACGACTCCCTCGCAACATGAACCACTCGGGGTGATCTCATCCGCTTGAACAGCTCCCGCAGCATGCCTTCCAGCTCCAAGATAGTAAAGTTCCAGCTTGAGGCCCGGACGCAGCCTCATGATGTCCGCCGCGTTTTGGAATTCCCAAGCTGGCCTTCCCTCTCCTGCAAGGGCGCAATGCGGCGGGCGAAGTCCGCGCCAACTGCTCCTACGGTAAGCCCTGCTTGCCGGAGGCGCAAGATCCTAGTCACGGCAATCTTCAACTTGGCATCTTCCGGCGCCAAATTGCTCCAATCGTTGCCAAGACTATGGGAGTTTGGCGCAGGGCAGTAAAAGGCTGTGGCTCCTCCTCTAAGATCCAACACCAGTCAGCTCTCCACTCCTCCCACTTGCTGTGCAACTCTCCGTCAAGATACGCTTCCTTCTTGCCGATCCTAGAGGTCCATGCAATTCCTCCGGCAAGCGGCTCTCCTCTCTCTGCTCGGGGTGTGAAGTAATGGCGGAAGAGTGCGACATTTGGGTGGACCCCACAAAGTTCTCGCAGAGGTGTGCGAAAACGGCCATGGTGAGGACGGCGTTGGGGGTGAATTCAAGGAGGCGGAGGCCATATGTGTTCATGACATCGCAAAAGAATTCAGAAAAGGGCGGGCAGAGCCCGCAGTGGAAGAAAAGCGCGAAGAAAGGGTACCCGATGGAAACCTTCTCGGATGTGGCGGCGGAGATGACCCTCGTGCGCGGATGCGCCCGGGTCTCCGTCGACCAGAAAAGGTAATACAGCTCCCGCAGCTCCTTCCTGTCAAGCAGGGGATCGAAGAGGGCCCGCTCCTTCCGCAGCGCCGCGAGCCGCTGTGCCTCGGCCGATTTCACCCCTTTGCCCTTGTCGGCTTTTGGAGCCATGGCGGAGGTGGTGGAGGAGGTCGACGGCGTTGATGGTGCCGGTGGCAATGGGGAAGGGCGGAGCGTCGCTCTCTTTGGGCTCGAGAAGAAGGGGGGGAGCGGCGGTGGTTTCTGATGTGACAGCAATGGGCAAGTGGGCGTCCTGCCCCTGTTCCCCCTGCTTATAAGGGGGGAGAGGGGACGGGCGTTCCGGTTTTCCCATTAAAGAAAGCCCCCACGATCTCTCCCACGACGCCACTTCCAGTTCGTGTCATTCGTGGGGAACGTGGTGGGTCCAAGGCGAGTAACTGCGTGATCCAGGCCGCGCGTGCCCGCAGATCGCTTTTGGGCCCGCCCAACAAAGCTTGGCGCTGTGTGGGCCAGTTCGGGGCTCTGTCGGTGTACTAGAGTAGGGGTACCCTAGTACCCCGAACTCGTGCACGGACAGTCGCAGCACCCCGCGGCAGGGCTGGCCTGGTGACCGCCAAGGTCCTCAGCGGCCCCTTTGGAGCCATTCAAGAACAAAATAATCAAGGCCCCGACAAGATGAGCTTGTCGGGAAGGCCACTCAAGGCACGAAGGAATCAAGGCCCCGGCAAGAGGAGCTTGCCGGGAAGGCTTGGCGGGCGATAAGCTCCCTAGCGCGACAAGGACCTTGCCGCGGCAAGGCGCTTGCCGCGGCAGGTAACCTGTCTTCATCTCCGCTCCAGCTCATCCGCCAACGTGTCGCCGTGGTGCTTTCCCAGGCACGCGTGTCAATGGGCTGTGCGGCCAGCGGGGAGCGACGATAAGCGGCGCTGACAAGCTACTATCGTGGCAAACGGAGGCGCACTTGACGGTCCCTGTTGCACTATTCAGGCGACAGGGACGGACATTTATGGCTTTTGTCCCTTGCCGTCAGAGTTAGGTATAGATCACTGTACACTGTGCAAAGCGGTGTACCAACCAATGTTTTTACTATTTTACCCTTGCCTACTTGCCACCTGTGGTAACCCCTTGTGCCTATAAAAGGAGGCCCAAGTGCAATGTAGAAAGGGTTCGGCTCCGGTTCAGTTCATTAGCCACATACGAGACTAGAGACACTCAGGCTAGGTTTTGTAGCTTCCATTGCTCCCTAGCAAGAACATGATATAATCAACCAAGCAGCAGTAGGAGTGTTATCTCTCCGGAGAGCTCCGAAGCTGGGTAAATCTGCTCGTGTGCATCGCTTTGATCCGCTCTTTGCGCAATCTCCGCCCCCCTCCGAACCACAAGGGACCCGGTCCCGTAGGTGTTCGTGGGCCACGATCAGCTTCCCTGACATCTGTGGTGACAATGGGATATCATGTGCCACTTGATGTATGTTTTGGTGATCAACTTGCGGGTTTCGTGACATTGGGAACCTATGCATAGGGGTTGACAGACGTTCTAGATTCTCCGGTAGAAACTTTGGGGCACTCTTTGAAGTACTTTTATGTTGGTTGGATAAATCTGAGATTGTGTGATGCATATAGTATAATCATGCCCACGGATACTTGAGGTGACAATGGAGTATCTAGGTGACATTAGGGTTTTGGTTGATTTGTGTCTTAAGGTGTTATTCTAGTATGAACTCTTTTATAGATCGATCCGAAAGAATAACTTTGTGGTGGTTTCGCATCTAACCGTAATCTCTACGCTTGTTCTCCGCTATTAGTGGCTTTGGAGTGACTCTTTATTGCATGTTGAGGGATTGTTATATGATCTATCTATGTTATTATTGTTGAGAGAACTTGCACTAGCGAAAGTATGAACCCTAGGCCTTGTTTCCTATCATTGCAATACCGCTTACGCCACGCTTATCACTTGTTACCTTGCTGTTTTTATATTTTCAGATTACAAAAACCTATATCTACCATCCATATTGCACTTGTATCACCATCTCTTCATTAACTAGTGCACCTATACAATTTACTATTGTATTGGGTGTGTTGGGGACACAAGAGACTCTTTGTTATTTGGTTGCAGGGCTGCTTGAGAGAGACCATCTTCATCCTACGCCTCCCACGGATTGATAAACCTTAGGTCATCCACTTGAGGGAAATTTGCTACTGTCTTACAAACCTGTGCAGTTGCAGGCCCATCAACGTCTACAAGAAGAAGGTTGTGTGGTAGACATCAACCCCCCACCCTCGTGAGCACCTCCCGTATCTTCTGACGTGGAGTCGAAGTCCATCAGGTGGGTTTCCTTCCAAAAATAACTTCTTTAGTTGATTTCCTTCCGTTTTGACTCCGTCTGATATTCCTTTTCCTCGAAACACTGAAATAGGCATAAAACAGCAAATCTGGGCTGGGCCTCCGATTAATAGGTTAGTCCCAAAAATAATATAAAAGTGGAAAATAAAACCCATTATAGTCCGAAACAATAGATAAAGTAGCATGGAGCAATCAAAAATTATAGATACGTTGGAGACGTATCAGGCGTCCCCTAGCTTAATTCCTGCTCGTCCTCGAGTAGGTAAATGATAAAAAGAGAATTTTTGATGCGGAGTGGTACTTTGGCATAATTTCAATGTAAATCTTCTTAATCATGGTATGAATATTCAGATCCGAAAGATTCAAGACAAAAGTTTATATTGACATAAAAATAATAATACTTCAAGCATACTAACTAAGCAATTATGTCTTCTCAAAATAGCATGGCAAAAGAAAGTTCATCCCTAGAAAATCATATAGTTAGGCTATGCTTCATTTTCGTCACACAAAGATGTTCCCAACTTCTATACCCCCGATGACAAGCCAAGCAATTGTTTCATACTTAAATAATCTCAAACTTTTTCAACCTTCACGCAATACATGAGCGCGAGCCATGGATATAGCACTATGGGTGGAATAGAATATGTGACGACCGGATTTTCGGGTAATAAATTCCAGAAAATGGCCGTTGTGCTCACCAGCCCCAGGATTAATGTTAGCTAATGAGGCACCAACTTGATACAGAAATTCCAAGAAAAATACAAAATATGTAGTACAAGACCATTCTGGCCTGTGAGTACACCAAATGGTTTCTAGTGGTTGATGGCGGAAGCGGTTTGTGGATCATCAGCGTCTATGGGACTCCATTTCCCACAAGAACAGCTGACCAGGTTAACTCCTATCTTCGCGAGGTTGCTATCACCATTGCGTAGGTTCCGGGGCTGTCATCGCAACGCTCCTCTCCACGCAAGAAATCTGGCCAAGACAATAGCCAGGGACAAGCCAGTGAGTACTTTGAATGTACTCGCAAACATTATGAACACAGGTATAGTATAAAAACGGATAATCATGCTTTGAAAATATTCTATGATCACAACGTCAGTCATAAAAATAAAATCCTTGATGCATGCAGGCAGGTTATTAATATGTAACAACGAATATGCAATAATGGGATAGAAATATCATGCACCGATCGGGTGTCTGAAGCGACGCCTCGAAAGGATCATGATACGAAGCATGCCTCAGTCGGGCGTCTAAGCGACACCACATAAAGGGCTTATAAAAGGAAACAAATAACAAGCATGCCATAGTTGGGCGTCTGTGCGACCTCACATAAAGGGCTTATAAAGTAAATGAATAACAAGGATGCCACAGTCGGGCGTCTGTGCGACACCACATAAAGGGCTTATAAAGTAAATGAATAACAAGCATGCCACAGTCGGGCGTCTGTGCGACACCACATAAAGTGCTTATAAAGTAAATGAATAACATGCATGCCACAGTCGGGCGTCTGTGCGACACCACATAAAGGGCTTATAAAGTAAATGAATAACAAGCATGCCACAGTCGGGCGTCTGTGCGACACCACATAAAGGGCTGATAAAGTAAATGAATAACAAGCATGCCACAGTCGGGCGTCTGTGCGACACCACATAAAGGGCTTATAAAGTAAATGAATAACCAGCATGCCACAGTCGGGCGTCTCAGCGACACCTCATAAAGGGCATATAAAGTAAATGAATAACAAGCGTGCCACAGTCGGGCGTCTCAGCGACACCTCATAAAGGGCTTATAAATACTCACAGTGAATATCCAGGAAGTAAAACCATCCCAGGGATACTCGATAATTCAAGTAATATAACGGGTTATTCCATAACAAAATAATAATCATGGTCCTCACAAGTCACAAGTCGGACTCCAAGTTTGGTTTTAACAGCTTCTCCTCCGAAGACCGACACTGAGACCAACACTTGACCCATCCCAGACTGTAATCCTTAACCATGGACACGGCTATTCGAAATAGGTTTAATCTCTGTAGAGGGTGTACTCTTTACCCACGAGTAACGGATTCCTTTAGTCCACCGGGACTAATTTCGTCTACGACCTTTTAGTTGATAACACACCTAACTTGCATACACCAGCTTAACTTACCGGTGTCTGGAATCACCCACGACACTTGTTAAGCAAAACTCTAAGTGGGGAGGCTACAACCTCGCGTAGCTTGGGATCAAATTTATACCGCGCGCTCTAAGGGGTGGCCTCAACTCTCGGTCTCAACCGGAAACATCCATGCCTCCGGACCAGGTGGCCTGCCTACCAGCTACAACCGGTATCTTCCACCATGGCCTCTTTGTACGGTGTGTGCTAGAAAGGGGTTGACGACTTACTGAACCGTACCCTACTTGTTGTAGGGACGAGTGGTAGTCTGAAACAAGTATGGGGTTATCGAACAAGACTCGATCTATGGTCGACTCAGAGGTTTTAAGTATTCCTGCATGATTAGCATAACGAATATATTTCATCCAATGCATGTAATCACAACTCATCATACCCCTCATGCCATGCGGACACACTCAGACGACGAGGAACTAGGGACAAGCTCGGGTCTACCCAAGACAGAGACTTTCCGTTTTCCTTCCGTAGGCACGAAAGGCATACAAGGATGACCATTATCACAAGCATGTCCATTTCCAACAGCATGGAAGTTTCCAATAAGCATTCATGCAAATGGTCATATCACCACATAAAATAACGAGCTCTAAGTACTGAGGTGGTGCCATAATCGTGTCAAACAATGCATGATTATGCCAGGGTTCGGAATGCTTGCCTTCAAGGTGTGGAAAGACAGGGTGCACTCCAAAACTTTTGAAAGCTTGCTTCTCTCTCTCCAAAGTCCTATTTTAAATAAATATGAATTAACACACAATTTTAAAACAGCACAAAAAAGTTTTTTGAATTTTTTTGAAATAAATCTTAAAATAAACTAGACAATATTTGAGAAAGTTAGGAAAAAGAATCAATTCATTTGAAGTTATATTTAAAAAGTTATAGGCAGTCAAAGTTGTGGTCAAAATCTGCTTTTAAAAATAAAACAGAAAAAGAAAATGTTTCGAAATGTACACGTCGAAGGCGTATTTTGGATTTACGCTTCCACTTACTCCAGCGTGGACGGCGCGTGAGTCACTGACAATGGGCACGCTTGGCCCACTGGTCAGGTTTGACTGGTCTTTCCTCCCTCCTATTCAACTGCCCGAGCGGAGGCGGGACTCCGGCGATGCTCGCCGGCGAACGGCGGCACCGTTCGGGAACGACGTGCTCGAGGGCCTCTTCTTATAGTGCAACTAGGTCGGTTTGCGGCGGCCGCGGCTAGGATCGCCGGCGAACCGCCTCCCTGTTGCTGCAGGAGTACGTGCCGGCAACGAGTGCTAGAGGACGCGCTTGTGGATGAGTCTGAGCTGCCCCAGGGGCAGGTGGTGAGCGGGAGAGGCTGGGGCGGCGCTGACCTATGCAGGGGCTGGCTGCGGACGCCGGCGTGCCGCCAAGGGCTATGACGGCGGTGTTGTAGGGCACCAGGGCTGCTTGGCGTGATGCGGTGAGCAGTCGAGTGAGTGGCGCGGCTCTTTAGAGTGGGAAAAACGAAGGGCGCGACGCGGCGGCTCGGGCGCGGCACGTGCAAAATGTGTGCTCTGCTCGCGCCCAGAGCACGCACGGGACGTGCTCGACAAAATGCCAGGGTGTGCTAGAGGTCTCGGATGAGGTTGGGGTTTAACAGACCTAGGTTAGGAGTAACTGGGAGTTTATTGGACAAGGTGGTTAGGCAAGGGAAGCAAGTTCATAGTGCAAACTAAAACTCATGTCAAAACTGGCCATGCCCATAAAGTGTTTGACAGAATGCCACATGCACCTAGGCATTTCTTGGAGTGGTCAAATCTTCCAGAGTGGGGATCTCTTTAGATGAATGAGAGGGTGGTGAGGTTAGTTTGCCAAAAGAAGAAATTTGTTAGTGCAATAATTTGAAAAAAAAAACTGTTTTTGGCAGAAACTGGAGGCTGTCACCTCATGGGTCAAAAATCTTCCAATGGGCTCATGCTCCTGGTCTTAAGGATTTTGCAGGGAGGACTACAAGTAGGAAAAGGAATCACAGCAAAAGGAGCAAGTTAAAATATAGTTGTAGTACAAATCATCAAGTTGGACAAGAATGGAAATGAGGATGATTCACTCAAATTTTTCCAAGAACATAGCTGGGTTTTTTTTTTTGCATAAAGTGGAATAATATGCTCCTACTGACATCCCAAAATTTTGGTAGAGGTTTTAAAGAAATATTTAAATAGGTTGTAGTGCAAAACTGCCCTCTGGACCAGATTTGAAAATTAGGTGTAGAACTCAAAATATCCAAAGATTAAAATATATTTTTGCATAAAAGTGTTTTAAAAACATCACATGACATCCCCAAATTTTGGTGGAATTTTTGAATGACTTAATAAAAGAGTTGCAGTGCAAATGGGACCCTAAATTTATAAAAAACCAAATTAGAGAAATAAAGCTCAGGGGAAAAAATAATTATATAAATAATCCTACTGATAACAGAATTGTTTTATTTGAGAGGGTAAAAGAGTCCAATAAAATTGGGAAGTTTTTCACTTGAGGTAAAACTCCATAAAAATAAAGGGAAGAGTGGTTCTGAAATCAAAAGAAAATCCAGAAAACAAAAGTTTAAGTTTCCTGGAAAAAATTTAATTAATAAAACAAGGTTAAAATTTTTTGGGGTGTTATAACACTACCCCCCTTAAGAAATATCTCGTCCTCGAGATTTGTTAAGAGTTGTTTTGAAAAACAAATACTCCACGGTTACGTGTTTTTGCAAGCAGTGTATGTGCTCGAGCGGTTGTGAGTCTGCTGCCGTGGTGCTGTGCGAATAAAAATAATCCATGTCGTGTGAAGATATATGATGCAGCAACTCAGGGAAAAGAAATCTCACTCCAGGATTTTTCGCGAGAGAAAATAGTAATATATTAGAGTCAAACCGCAACCGAACTACTCACATTAATAGAAACTAAAAGATTTACTCGGCGTGCAAACTCGGGGTACCACGCATAAGTTACAATGCATAAATACATGTTGCGATAATAAACACAGCAGCGACGTCTATAATGCAAACGGTAACTGGACGGGGTCCCGAGAAAACGTCTCTGGTACTGGGATGCACTCTTCTTCTATCGGGGAAAGCTGATTGACCAGCCGATGAATGTGTCTCTCCTGGTCGGGCCTCAGTGGTCTGCCGATGGCGATCTGAGGATTTAAATCTGTGAGACTCTGGAGATAACCCATTACTTGCTGGGTCAACCGTTCTTGAATGATGACGTACTGGACTAGGTGGGCCAGTACGGGGTCTCTCTCCATCCGTCCACCGGGAAAAGATGTAACTTCTCCGGGTGTTGCACGGCTCGGAAAGTAATAATATCCTCTCTCACTGGCATAGGGTACCGTGAATCGAAGGCGAGCAAGTGCTTCGTGTGCAGCCGCTTCTATGGCCATTAGTGGGGTCGGCATAGATTTCCCCACGAAGGAAACTTCCGTTGGGTCTTGGTTTGGATTTATGTGTACTGTTGCCCAATATTTCGAGGTGGAAGGGGTGATTCTCGATTTGAACAGCTCATACTGGGGTGGCTGGGTAGAACCCATGGTACTGCAGGTAAAGTCCCGCAATATTTTGACAAAACTACCCTGGGTTGCATATGGGGTTCTCAGATAAATACTAGGGCTCGGCATGGCAAGAGATGGTGCACGAGGTGAGGGTGCTTGGCAAGGTCACGAGGTGGCCTTTTTATAGCACTAGAGCTGGGTCATTTTACCGTGGTGAAGGGTAATTAATTTGCCAGCTAAGCTCCAAGGGTCGGGGTCAAAGCCACAGATACATATCTTACCAAAGTGACGTATCGCTGTGGGAGTTGTCGGGGTGGTTTTGGTAGCTGTCCCCGGAAAAATATGCAACTGCGTGCTAACATAATTATGCAAGGTTACCATTAAAACAGAGGGACAACAACAGGCTGCGTTAATTTACAAGGTCACATGATTACAATGTGAGGATACACTGAGACTCGGCACTACTCTAGTGATTTAGTCTACCTCGTTTATATCTAAACGAGCCTGCCTAGAGGACGTCGAGACTTCTCCACGGGTCTCACCGTCGGGATTAGCTGGAGGTGGTTGAGGGACTGCAGGGTCGGGGTAGCGATGATGACCCTCGCGGGGATTGTTGGCCACAATCCCGTCGGAGTGTGCTCCCAAAAGACGACGAAGTACTTCTGGGGTCATCAAAGCGCCTTGGTTGATGGCTGGGGCTGACCTCAAGGTCTCTATTGGTTGTCCGAACAGCACGACTGGGTTGTCGGTGTCGGCTCATCTTCTCCTCTCGCCGGGGCTCGATGAACCAGCTCTCCACGAGCTGCGATCAGATCAATGGTGATTTGATCGAACAGTTCCTCTAGTGCACCTACATATCGCACTAGGTGCAACAATGCAGGATCCATCTCGTGATCTCCATTGGCAATTTGGGGTGGTCTACCATACCCTTCGCGTCTGGGGTAGTACGTAGTAGAACGAGCGACAGTTAACTCCGGGCGGCAACTGCCGGAGTTGAACTATAGCCTCTCGAGCAGCTAGCTGGATGGCTTGTGGCTTAAAGGAAGTTGTCCTTCCGGTGAACCTGTAGGGCGTTCGGCGCAGATGCACTTTACCGTAGATGTGCACAGTGGCCCAGAATTAACGGCTCTCGCCACTCAGGGACCCTTGGTACACAACATATTCGGGAGGCTCTTCTAACGCATAGGCACGACGGGTGAGGTTTGCGAGTATGGTCACAAAACCTCCATGGTTGGTTGTTGTGGCCTCATTGTGCACTACGGGGCCAGGCATTATGGCTTGGTCTGGGGTAGAGGTTGTGTTGTGCTGGGTTGAGGCGAGCGTGCCCTTTTTATAGAAAAAAAGGGGACTAATTCTTCCTTCGCACGCTTGCGAATGAGACATTATAGGCATCAGTCACTGGCGCGTGATCGACAGGCTAGGTTGATAGGTTGGGCACCGACTGCCAAAAGTGTCGGGGTCACCGTGTGGCTATCTTGCACGAGAAACTTGGCTGGGTTTAGGTTAAGGTATGGTGGTTTGGCTTACCTAGGTTTTTCAACCTGGCTAGGATAGGATTAGCCAATGGTTAGCCTGGCTCTGATACCAAGTTTGTGACGACCGGATTTTCGGGTAATAAATTCCAGAAAATGGCAATTGTGCTCACCAGCCCCAGGATTACTGTTAGCTGATGAGGCACCAACTTGATACAGAAATTCCAAGCAAAATACAAAATATGTAGTACAAGACCATTCTGGCCTGTGAGTACAACAAATGGTTTCTAGTGGTTGATGGCGGAAGCGGTTTGTGGATCATCAGCGTCTGTGGGACTCCATTTCCCACAGGAACAGCTGACCAGGTTAACTCCTATCTTCGCGAGGCTGCTATCACCATCGCGTAGGTTCCGGGGCTGTCATCGCAGCGCTCCTCTCCATGCAAGAAATTTGGCCAAGACAATAGCCAGGGACAAGCCAGTGAGTACTTTGAATTTACTCGCAAACATTATGAACACATCTATAATATAAAAACCGATAATCAAGCTTTGAAAATATTCTATGATCACAACATCAGTCATACAAATAAAATCCTTGATGCATGCAGGCAGGTTATTAATATGTAACAACGAATATGCAATAATGGGATAGAAATATCATGCACCGATCGGGTGTCTGAAGCGACGCCTCGAAAGGATCATGATACGAAGCATGCCTCAGTCGGGCGTCTAAGTGACACCACATAAAGGGCTTATAAAAGGAAACAAATAACAAGCATGCCAAAGTCGGGCGTCTGTGCGACACCACATAAAGGGGTTATAAAGTAAATGAATAACAAGTATGCCACAGTCGGACGTCTGCCACATAAAGGGCTTATAAAGTAAATGAATAACAAGCATGCCATAGTCGGGCGTCTGTGCGACACCACATAAAGGGCTTATAAAGTAAATAAATAACAAGCATGCCACAGTCGGGCGTCTGTGCGACACCACATAAAGGGCTTATAAAGTAAATGAATAACAAGCATGCCACACTCGGAGGCTGTATGCGACACCACATAAAGGGCTTATAAAGTAAATGAATAACCTGCATGCCACAGTCGGGCGTCTCAGCGACACCTCATAAAGGGCTTATAAAGTAAATGAATAACAAGCATGCCACAGTCGGGCGTCTCAGCGACATCTCATAAAGGGCTTATAAATAATCACAGTGAATATCCAGGAGGTAGAACCATCCCAGGGATACTCGATAATTCTTTTAATATAACGGGTTAGTCCAAAACAAAATAATAATCATGTTCCTCACAAGTCACAAGTGGGACTCCAAGTTTGGTTTTAACAGCTTCTCCTCCGAAGACCGACACTAAGACCAACACTTGACCCATCCTAGACTGTAATCCTTAACCATGGACACGGCTATTCGAATAGGTTTAATCTCTGCAGAGGGTGTACTCTTTACCCACGACTAACAGATTCCTTTAGTCCATCGGGACTAATTCCGTCTATGACCTTTTAGTTGAAAACACACCTAACTTGCACACACCAGCTTAACTTACCGGTGTCTGGAATCACCCATGAAACTTGTTAAGCAAAACTCTAAGTGGGGAGGCTACAACCTCGCGTAGCATGGGATCAAATTTATATCGCGTGCTCTAAGGGGTGGCCTCCCCTCTCGGTCTCAACCAGAAATACCCATGCCCCCGAACCAGGTGGCCTACCTACCAGCTACAACCGGTATCTGGCACCATGGCCTCTCTGTACGGTGTGTGCTAGAAAGGGGTTGATGACTTACTAAACCGTACCCTACTTGTTGTAGGGACGAGTGGTAGTACGAAACAAGTATGGGGGTTACTGGAACAAGACTCGATTTATGGTCGGCTCAGGAGGTGTTAAGTATTCCCTGCATGATTAGCATAACGAATATATTTCATCCAATAGACAGAATCACAACTCATCATACCCCTCATGCCATGCCGGACACACTCGTCTCGACGAGGAACTAATGACAAGCTCGGGTCTACCCAAGACAGAGACTTTCCCGTTTTCCTTCCGGTGGGCACGAAAGGCATACGAGGATGACCATTATCACAAGCATGTCCATTTCCAATAGAAGGAAGTTTCCAATGAGCATTCATGCAAATGGTCATATCACCACATAAATTAACGAGCTCTAAGTACTGAGGTGGTGCCATAATCGTGTCAAACAATGCATGAAAAATATTATGCCAGGGTTCGGAATGCTTGCCTTCAAGGTGTGGAAAGACAGGGTGCACTCCAAAACTTTTGAAAGCTTGCTTCTCTCTCTCCAAAGTCCTATTTTAAATAAATATGAATTAATACACAATTTTAAAACATCAGAAAAAAGTTGTTTGATTTTTTTTGAAACAAATCTTAAAATAAACTAGACAATATTTGAGAAAGGTAGGAAAAAGAATCAATTCATTTGGAGTTATATTTAAAAAGTTATAGGCAGTCAAAGTTGTGGTCAAAATCTGCATTTAAAAATAAAACAGAAAAAGAAAACGTTTCGAAATGTACACGTCGATGGTGTATTTTGGATTTACGCTTCCACTTACTCCAGCGTGGACGGCGCGTGAGTCACTAACAGTGGGCCCGCCTGGCCCACTGGTCAGGTTTGACTGGTCTTTCCTCCCTCCTCTTCCACTGCCCGAGCGGAGGCGGGACTCCGGCGATGCTCGCCGGCGAACGGCGGCACCGTTCGGGAAACCGAGGCCATCCGCGGGCTCAGGGGGCCGAGGCGGTCACTCCGGTAGTCGCTTTGGTGTCTGGGGTGGACGGAGCTGCCGGCGACGAGCTCCGCAGCGGACGGTGGCCGACGGGCTGAGTGGGTTTTTTCCTGCGGCGAGTCCCGATCAAAATTGAGCAGGGGGATGGACTCACCAGGGGGAGAGGGAGCTCCTGGTGAAGAGAGTGGAGAGGGGGCGGCCCTGGTGATGGGGAAGAAGACCTCCCCGGGTCGATTGGCTGCCACGGGGGAACTAGGGGAGTGTTTTGAGGCTGCCTGGGGAACGGGACGTGCTCGGGGGCCTCTTCTTATAGTGCAACTAGGTCGGTTTGCGGCGGCCGTGGATAGGATCGCCGGCGAACCGCCTCCCTGTTGCTGCAGGAGTACGTGGCGGCGACAAGCGCCAGAGGACGCGATTGTGGATGAGTCTGAGCTGCCCCAGGCGCAGGTGGCGAGCGGGAGAGGCTCGGGCGGCGCCGACCTATGCAGGGGCTGGCTGCGGACGCCGACGTGCCGCCAAGGGCTCTGACGGTGGTGCTGTAGGGCTCCAGGGCTGCTTGGCGTGATGCAGTGAGCAGTCGAGTGAGTGGCGCGGCTCTGTAGAGTGGGCAAAACCAGGGGCGCGACGCTGGCGGTTCGGCGCGCGCTGCACGCGTAAAACGCGCTTTCGCTTTCGCGCCCAGAAAGCACGCACGGACGTGCTTCGACAAAATGCCGGGCGTGCTAGAGGTCTCGGGTGAGGTTGGGGTTTAACAGACCTAGGTTAGAGTAATCGGGAGTTTATTGGACAAGGTGGTTAGGCAAGGGAAGCAAGTTCATAGTGCAAACTAAAACTCATGTCAAAACTGGCCATGCCCATAAAGTGTTTGACAGAATGCCACATGCACCTAGGCGTTTCTTGGAGTGGTCAAATCTTCCAGAGTGGGGATCTCTTTAGATGAATGAGAGGGTGGTGAGGTTACTTTGCCAAAAGAAGAAACTTGTTAGTGCAATAATTTGAAAAAATTCAGTTTTTGGCAGAAACTGGAGGCTGTCACCTCATGGGTCAAAAATCTTCCAATGGGCTCATGCTCCTGGTCTTAAGGATTTTGCAGGGATGACTACAAGTAGGAAAAGGAATCACAGCAAAAGGAGCAAGTTAAAATACACTTGTAGTACAAATCATCAAGTTGGACCAGAATGGAAATGAGGATGATTCACTCAAATTTTTCCAAGAACATAGCTGGTTTTTTTGCATAAAGTGGAATAATATGCTCCTACTGACATCCCAAAATTTTGGTAGAGGTTTTAAAGAAATATTTAAATAGGTTGTAGTGCAAAACTGCCCTCTGGACCAGATTTGAAAATTAGGTGTAGAACTCAAAATATCCAAAGATTGAAATATATTTTTGCATAAAAGTGTTTTAAAAACATCACATGACATCCCCAAATTTTGGTGGAATTTTTGAATGACTTAAGAAAAGGGTTGCAGTGCAAATGGGACACTAAATTTATAAAAAAAACAAATTAGAGAAATAAAGCTCAGGGAAAAAACTAATTATATAAATAATCCTACTGATAACAGAATTGTTTTATTTGAGAGGGTAAAAGAGTCCAATAAAATTGGGAAGTTTTTCACTTGAGGTAAAACTCCATAAAAATAAAGGGAAGAGTGGTTCTGAAATCAAAAGAAAATCCAGAAAACAAAAGTTTAAGTTTCCTGGAAAAAATTTCATTAATAAAACAAGGTTAAATTTTTTTGGTGTGTTATAGAATATGATGATGGGGATTGTGTGGAGAAGACCAAAAAGGAGAAAGTCTCACATTGACGAGGCTAATCAACGGGCTATGGAGATGCCCATCAATTGATCTCAACATGAGGAGTAGGGATTGCCATGCAACGGATGCACTAGAGCTATGAATGCTCAACAAAAGAAAACTAGTGGGTGTGCATCCAACTCGCTTGCTCATGAAGACCTAGGGCATTTGAGGAAGCCCATCGTAGGAATATACAAGCCAAGTTCTATAATGAAAAATTCCCACTAGTATAAAAGGACAACTTATGAGACTCACTATATGAAAAACATGGTGCTACTTTGAAGCACAATATATGAGACTCACTACATGAAGAACAAGTTGCTACTTTGAAGCACAATATATGAGACTCACTACATGAAGATCAAGGTGCTACTTTCAAGCACAAGTGTGGAAAAAGAGATAGTAGCATTGCCCTTTTTATTTATTTTCTTTTTTTGGGCCCCTTTTTTTTGGCCTTTCTCTTTTTTTGGGCCTTCCTTTTTTTTTGGCCTTTCCTTTTTTTTGGGCAATGCTCTAATAATGATGATCATCACACTTCTATTGATTACAACATTAGGATTACAACTCGAAACTTAGAACAAGATATGACTCTATATGAATGCTTCAGGCGGTGTACCGGGATGGTGCAATGAATCAAGAGTGACATGTATGAAAAATAATGCATGGTGGCTTTGCCACAAATACAATGTAAACTACATGATCATGCAATGGCAATATGACAAAATTAAAGTATGTCATGATGATGATGAACGGAACGGTGGAAAGTTGCATGGCAATATATCTCGGAATGGCTATGGAAATGCCATAATAGGTAGGTATGGTGGTTGTTTTGAGGAAGATAGAAGGAGGTTTATGTGTGATAGAGCATATCGTATCACGGGGTTTGGATGCACCGGCGAAGTTTGCACCAACTCTCAAGGTAAGAAAGGGCAATGCACGGTACCGAAGAGGCTAGAAAAGGTGGAAAGGTAAAAGTGCGTATAATCCATGGACTCAACATTAGTCAAAAGAACTCATATACTTATTGCAAAAATTTAGAAGTCATCAAAAATCAAGTACTACGCGCATGCTCCTAGGGGGATAGATTGGTAGGAAAAGACCATCGCTCGTCGCCGACCGCCACTCATAAGGATGCACAAGACAGGTACACTTCATGTTTCAAATTTGTTACATAACTTTAACCATACGTGCATGCTACGGGATTTGCTAACTTCAACACAAGCATTTCTCAGATTCACAACTACTCAACTAGCACGACTTTGATATTATCACCGACATATCTCAAAACAATTATCAAGCATCAAACTTATCTTAGTATTCAACTCACTCAAAAGAAAGTTTCACATATCTTGAATACCAAGTATATTAACATTAAGCAAATTACCATGCTATTAATGACTCTCAAAATAATCTAAGTGAAGCATGAGAGATCAATTTTCTTTAAAACAAATCCACCACCGTGCTCTAAAAGATCTAAGTGAAGCACTAGAGCAAAAAGTATCATGCTCAAAAAGATATAAGTGAAGCACTATGAGCAAACTATCAAGCTCAAAAGATATGAGTGAAGCACATAGAGTATTCTATCAAATTTGAATTCATGTATGGCTCTCTCAAAAGGTGTGTACAGCAAGGATGATTGTGGTAAACTAACAAGCAAAGACTCAAATAATACAAGACGCTCCAAGCAAAACACATATCATGTTGGTGAATAAAAATATAGCTCCAAGTAAATTACCGATGGAAGTAGATGAAAGAGGGGATGCCTTCCGAGGCATCCCCAAGCTTTGACTTTTGGTGTCCTTGGATTATCTTGGGGGTGCGAAGGGCATCCCCAAGCTTAGGCTCTTTCCACTCCTTGTTCCATAATCCATCAAAAGAATTCACCCAAAACTAGAAAACTTCACAACACAAAACTCAATAGAAATCTCGTGAGCTCTGTTAGAGAAAGAAAACAAAAGACTACTTTAAGGTACTGTAATGAACTCATTCTTCATTTATATTGGTGTTAAATCTACTGTATTCCAACTTCTCTATGGATTATACACTATTTTACTAACCATAGATTCATCAAAATAATCAAACAACACACTCAAAACAGAATCTGTCAAAAACAGAACAGTCCGTAGTAATCTGTAACTAACGCAAACTTCTGGAACCCAAAAAATTCTACCAAAATTAGACGACCTGGACAATTTGTTTATTGATCAAATAACTATCATCCAAGAAGATCCAATAGGTTCCACTTGGCACAAACACTAATTAAAACATAAAACCACATCTAAATAGAAGCTAGATGGATTATTTATTCCTAAACAGAACCAAAAAACCAAGAAACTAAAATAAAATTGGGTTGCCTCCCAACAAGCGCTATCGTTTAACGCCCCTAGCTAGGCATTATGATTTCAATGATGCTCACATAAAATATATAAGAATTGAAACATAAAGAGAGCATCATGAAGAATATTACTAGCACATTTAAGTCTAACCCACTTCCTATGCATAGGGATTTTGTGAACAAACAACTTATGGGAACAAGAATCAACAAGCATAGGAAGACAAAACAAGCATAACTTCAAAAATTTAAGCACATAGAGAGGAAACTTGATATTATTGCAATATGTAGAAGCATATGTTCCTCCCTCATAATAATTTTCAGTAGCATCATGAATGAATTCAACAATATAACCAACACCTAAATCATTCTTTTCATGATCTACTTGCATAGAAATTTTATTATTCTCCACAGAAGCAAATTTCTTCTCATGAACAATAGTGGGAGAAAACTCAACAAAATAACTATCATGTGATTGAAAATTAAGATCAAGATGAGAAGTTTCATGGTTATCATTATTCTTTAAAGCATATGTGTCATCACAATAATCATCATAGATAGGAGGCATGCTTTCATCATAATAAATTTGCACATCAAAACTTGGGGGACGAAAAATATCATCTTCATCAAACATAGCATCCCCAAGCTTGTGGCTTTGCATATCATTAGCATCATGGATATTCAAGGAATTCATACTAAGAACATTGCAATCATGCTCATCATTCACATATTTTAGGCCAAGCATTCTATGTAATTCTTCTTCTAGTACTTGAGCACAATTTTCGAAATCCTTATTTTCACGGAAGACATTAAAAAGATGAAGCATATGAGGCACCCTTAATTCCATTTTTTGTAGTTTTCTTTTATAAACTAGACTAGTGCTAAAACAAGAAACAAAAAGTTTCGGTTGCAAGATCTAAAGATATACCTTCACTTACCTAGCCTCCCCGGCAACGGCGCCAGAAAAGAGCTTGATGCATACTACGCAACCTTCTTCTTGTAGACGTTGTTGGGCCTGCAAGTGCACATGTTTGTAGGATAGTAGCAAATTTCCCTCAAGTGGATGACCTAAGGTTTATCAATCCGTGGGAGGCGTGGGATGAAGATGGTCTCTCTCAAGCAACCCTGCAACCAAATAACAAAAAGTCTCTTGTGTCCCCAACACACCCAATACAATGGTAAATTGTATAGGTGCACTAGTTCGGCGAAGAGATGGTGATACAAGTGCAATATGGATGGTAGATATAGGTTTTCGTAATCTGAAATAATAAAAACAGCAAGGTAACAGGTGGTAAAAGTGAGCGTAAACGGTATTGCAATGATAGGAAACAAGGCCTAGGGTTCATACTTTCACTAGTGCAAGTTCTCTCAACAATAATAACATAGATAGATCATATAACAAGCCCTCAACATGCAACAAAGAGTCACTCCAAAGCCACTAATAGCGGAGAACAAACGTAGAGATTATGGTAGGGTACGAAACCACCTCAAAGTTATTCTTTCAGATCAATCTATAAAAGAGTCCGTACTAGAATAACACCTTAAGATACACATCAACCAAAACCCTAAAGTCACCTAGATACTCCATTGTCACCTCAAGTATTCGTGGGCATCATTATACGATATGCATCACACAATCTCAGATTTATCCAACCAACATAAAAGTACTTCAAAGAGTGCCCCAAAGTTTCTACCGGAGAATCAAGAACGTGTGCCAACCCCTATGCCTAGGTTCATGGTCGGAACCCGCAAGTTGGGCACCAAAACATACATCAAGTGGCACATGATATCCAAATGTCACCACAGATAATCACGGCAAGACATACATCAGGTGTTCTCATAAAGACTCAATCCGATAAGATAACTTCAAAGGGGAAACTCAATTCTGTTGGGGAACGTAGTAGAAATTCAAAATTTTCCTACGTGTCACCAAGATCTATCTATGGAGAAACTAGCAACGAGGGAAGGAGAGTGCATCTACATACCCTTGTAGATCGCTAAGCGGAAGCGTTCAAGAGAACGGGGTTGAAGGAGTCGTGCTCGTCGTGATCCAAATCACCGGAGATCCTAGTGCCGAACGGACGGCACCTCCGCGTTCAACACACGTACAGCCCGGTGACGTCTCCCACGCCTTGATCCAGCAAGGAGAGAGGGAGAGGTTGAGGAAGACTCCATCCATCAGCAGCACAACGGCATGGTGGTGATGGAGGAGCGTGGCAATCCCACAGGGCTTCGCCAAGCACCAAGGGAGAGGAGGAGGAGGAGAGGCAGGGCTGCACCAAGAGGAGAAGTTCTCGTGTGTTTGGGCAGCCCAAACCTCAAGTATATATAGGGGAAAGGGGGCTGCGCCCCTTTAGGGTTTCCCACCCCAAGGGGTGCGGCTAGCCCTAGATGGGACTTGGGGCGGCCAAGAGGGGAGGAGTGCCTCCCAAGTCAAGTGGAGGCCCTCCCCTTAGGGTTTCCCCTTCCCATGCGCATGGGCCTTGGGGGCTGGTGCCCCTGGCCCATTAAGGCTAGGGCGCCCCCTACAGCCCATGCTACTGTATTGGACGTGGTGGAACAATTTCCGACCTCCGGACCCCTCCGAATCCTCCGAACCTTCCGAAGCTTCCGGTACAATACCGAAAAACCCGAACTTTTTCGAACCCAACAACAACTTTCCATATATAAATATTTACCTCCGGACCATTCCGGAACTCCTCGTGACGTCCGGGATCTCATCCGGACTCAACAACATTCGTAACCACATACAAACTTCCTTTATAACCCTAGCGTCCATCGAACCTTATGTGTAGACCCTACGGGTTCGGGAGACATGTAGACATGACCGAGACGTTCTCCGGTCAATAACCAACAGCGGGATCTGGATACCCATGTTGGCTCCCACATGTTCCACGATGATCTCATCGGATGAACCACGATGTCAAGGACTCAATCAATCCCGTATACAATTCCCTTTGTCTAGCGGTATTTATACTTGCCCGAGATTCGATCGTCGGTATCCCGATACCTTGTTCAATCTCGTTACCGGCAAGTCTCTTTACTCGTTCCGTAACACATCATCCTGTGATCAACCCCTTGGTCACATTGTGCACATTATGATGATGTCCTACCGAGTGGGCCCAGAGATACCTCTCCGTTTACGGAGTGACAAATCCAGTCTCGATTCGTGCCAACCCAATGACACTTTCGGAGATACCTGTAGTGCACCTTTATAGCCACCCACCCAGTTACGTTGTGACGTTTGGTACACCCAAAGTATTCCTACGGTATCCGGGAGTTGCACAATCTCATGGTCTAAGGAAATGATACTTGACATTAGAAAAGCTTTAGCATACGAACTACGATCTTTGTGCTAGGCTTAGGATTGGGTCTTGTCCATCACATCATTCTCCTAATGATGTGATCCCGTTATCAATGACATCAAATGTCCATGGTCAGGAAACTGTAATCATCTATTGATTAACGAGCTAGTCATCTAGAGGCTTACTAGGGACTTGGTGTTGTCTATGTACCCACACATGTATCTGAGTTTCCTATCAATACAATTATAGCATGGATAATAAACGATTATCATGAACAAGGAAATATAATAATAATAACTAATTTATTATTGCCTCTAGGGCATATTTCCAACAGTCTCCCACTTGCACTAGAGTCAATAATCTAGTTCACATCGTCATGTGACTAACGCTGATAGGTCACATCGCCATGTGACCAACATCCAAAGAGTTTACTAGTGTTTGTAAACTAGTTCACATCATCATGTGATTAAGACTCAATGAGTTCTGAGGTTTGATCATGTTTTGCTTGTGAGAGAGGTTTTAGTCAACGGGTCTGAACCTTTCAGATCCGTGTGTACTTCGCAATTCTCTATGTCATATTGTAAATGCTGCTTCCACGCTCCACTTGGATCTATTCCAAATGGTTGCTCCACTATACGTATCCGGTTTGCTACTCAGAGTCACTCGGATAGGTGTTAAAGCTTGCATCGACGTAACCCTTTACGCCGAACTCTTTATCACCTCCATAATCGAGAAACATGTCCTTATTTACTCCAAGGACAATTTTGACCGCTGTCCAATGATCTATTCTGGATCATTCTTGTACCCTTGACTGACTCATGGCAAGGCACACTTCCGGTGCGGTACACAACATAGCATACTATAGAGCCTATGTCTGAAGCATAGGGGACGACCTTCGTCCTTTCTCTCTTTTCTGCCGTGGTCGAGCTTTTAACTCTTAACTTCATACCTTACAACTCAGGCAAGAACTCCTTCTTTGACTGATCCATCTTGAACACTTTCAAGATTATGTCAAGGTATGTGCTCATTTGAAAGTACCATTAAGCGTTTTTGATCTATCCTTATAGATCTTGATGCTCAATGTTCAAGTAGCTTAATCCAGGTTTTCTATTGAAAAACATCTTTCAAATAACCCTATATGCTTTCCAGAAATTCTACATCATTTCTGATCATCAATATGTCAACAACATATACTCATCAGAAATTCTATAGTGCTCCCACTCACTTCTTTGGAAATACAAGTTTCTCATAAACTTTGTATAAACCCAAAATCTTTGATCATCCTATCAAAGTGCATATTCCAACTCCGATATGCTTACTCCAGTCCTTAGAAAGGATCGCTGGAGCCAGCATACCTTTTAGCATCCTTAGGATCGACAAAACTTTCTGATTGCATCACATACAACCTTTCCTTACAAAAACTGATAAGGAAACTCGTTTTGACATCCATCTGCCAGATTTCATAAATGCAGCTAATGCTAACATGATTCCGACGGACTTAAGCATCGCTACGGATGAGAAAATCTCATCGTAGTCAACTCCTTGAACTTGTGAAAAACTCTTCGCCACAAGTCGAGCTTCATAGACGGTGACATTACCGTCCACGTCCGTCTTCTTCTTAAAGATCCATTCATCTCAATGGCTTGCCGATCATCGGGCAAGTCTACCAAAGTCTATGCTTTGTTCTGATACATGGATCCTATCTCGGATTTCATGGCTTCTAACCATTTGTCGGAATTTGGGCCCACCATTGCTTCTCCATAGCTCGTAGGTTCATTGTTGTCTAGCAACATGACCTTCAAGACAGGATTATGTACCACTCATAGTAATGCGCATCCTTGTCACCCCACGAGGTACGCCAGTGACTTGATCCGAAACTTCATGATCACTATCATAAGCTTCTACTTCAATTGGTGTAGGTGCCACGGGAACAACTTCCTGTGCCCTGCTACACACTAGTTGAAGTGACGGTTCAATAACCTCATCAAGTCTCCACCATCCTCCCACTCAACTTTTCGAGACGAACTTTTCCTCGAGAAAGGACCCAATTCAAGAAACAATCCCTATTGCTTTCGAATCTGAATTAGGTGGTATACCCAACTGTTTTGGGTGTCTATGAAGATGCATTTTATCCGCTTTGGGTTCGAGCTTATCAACCTGAAACTTTTTCACATAAGCGTCATAGCCCAAAACCTTTAAGAAATGGCAGCTTAGGTTTCTCTAAACCATAGTTCACACGATGTCATCTCAACGGAATTACGTGGTGCCCTATTATAGTGAGTGCGGTTGTCTCTAATGCCTAACCCATGAACGATAGTGGTAATTCGATAAGAGATATCATGGTACGCACCATATCCAATAGAGTGCAACTATGATGTTCGGACACACCATCACACTATGGTGTTCCAGGCGGTATTAATTGTGACACAATTTTCACAATGTCTTAATTGTGTGCCAAAACTCGTAACTCAGATATTCATCTCTATGATCATATCATAGATATTCTATCCTCTTGTCACAAAGATCTTAAACTTCACTCTGAAATTACTTGAACCTTTCAATAATTCAGACTTGTGTTTCATCAAGTAAATACACTCAGTATCTACTTAAATCATCCGTGAAGTAAGAACATAACGATATTCATTTGCATGCCTCAAAGACTCATTGGACTGCACATATCAAAATGTGTTACTTCCAACAAGTTGCTATCTTGTTCCATCTTCTTTGAAACGAGGCTTTTCGAGTCATCTTGCCCATGTGGTATGATTTGCATATCTCAAGTGATTCAAGATCAAGTGAGTCCAAACGATCCATCTGCATGGAGTTTCATCATGCGTATACACCAATAGACATGGTTCGCATGTCTCAAACTTTTCAAAAACGAGTGAGTCCAAAGATCCATCAACATGGAGCTTCTTCATGCGTTTTACACCAATATGACTTACATGGCAGTGCCATAAGCAAGTGGTATTATCATTACTATCTTATATCTTTTGTCATGAAAATGTGTATCACTACGATCGAGATTCAATAAACCATTCGTTTAGGTGCAAGACCATTGAAGGTATTATTCAAATACATAGAGTAACCATTATTCTCCTTAAATGAATAACCGTATTGCGATAGACATAATCCAATCATGTCTATGCTCAACGCAAACACCAAATGACAATTATTCAGGTTTAATACTAATCTTGATAGTAGAGGGAGCGTGCGATGTTTGATCACATCAACCTTGGAAACACTTCCAACACGTATCGTCAGCTCACCTTTAGCTAGTCTCCGTTTATTCCGTAGCTTTTGTTTCGAGTTACTAACACTTAGCAACCGAACCGGTATCTAATACCCTGGTGCTACTAGGAGTACTAGTAAAGTACACATTAACATAATGTATATCCAATATACTTCTATCGACCTTGCCAGCCTTCTCATCTACCAAGTATCTAGGGTAATTCTGCTCGATGGCTGTTCCCTTATTACGAAGCACTTAGTCTCGGGTTTGGGTTCAACCTTGGGTTTCTTCACCGAGAAGCAACTGATTTGCCGTTTCATGAAGTGTCCTTCTTGCCCTTTCCTTCTTGAAACTAGTGGTTTCACCAACCATCAACAATTGATGCTCCTTCTTGATTTCTACTTTCGCGTGTCAAACATCGTGAATACCTCAAGGATCATCATATCTATCCACGACATGTTATAGTTCATCACGAAGCTCTAGCAGCTTGGTGGCAATGACTTTGGAGAAACATCACTATCTCATCCGGAAGATCAACTCCCACTCGATTCAAGTGATTGTTGCACTCGGACAATCTGAGAACAAGCTCAATGATTGAGCTTTTCTCCCTTAGTTTGCAGGCTAAGAAAATCGTCGGAGGTCTTATACCTCTTGACGTGGCACGAGCCTGAAATCCCAATTTCAGCCCTTGAAACATCTCATATGTTCATGACGTTTAGAAAACGTCTTTGGTGCCTCAACTTTAAACCGTTTAACCGAACTATCACGTAGTTATCAAAGCGTGTATGTCCGATGTTCGCAACATCCACAAACGACGTTTGGGGTTCAGCACACCGAGCGGTGCATTAAGGACATAAGCTTTCTCGTCCGCATAATCGCTGCTTTCAACTTTCAACTATATTTTCTCTAGGAACATATCTAAGCAAAGGAACTAAAGCGCGAGCTTACACATAATTTGCAAAGATCTTTTGACTATGTCCAGGATAATTAAGTTCATCTTATGAACTCCCACTCAGATAGACATCCCTCTGGTCATCTAAGTGATTACATGATCCGAGTCAACTAGGCCGTGTCCGATCGTCACGTGAGACGGACTAGTCATCATCGGTGAACATCTTCATGTTGATCGTATCTACTATACGACTCATGCTCGACCTTTCGGTCTCTGTGTTCCGAGGCCATGTCTGTACATGCTAGGCTCGTCAAGTTAACCCTAAGTGTATTGCGTGTGTTCCGAGGCCATGTCTGTACATGCTAGGCTCGTCAACACCCGTTGTATGTGAACGTAAGAATCCATCACACCCGATCATCACGTGGTGCTTAGAAGCGACGAACTTTAGCAACGGTGCACAGTTAGGGGAGAACACTTCTTGAAATTGTTGTAAGGGATCATCTTATTTACTACCGTCGTTCTAAGTAAACAAGATGCATAAACATAATAAACATCACATGCAATTATATATTAGTGACATGATATGGCCAATATCATATAGCTCCATTGATCTCCATCTTCGGGGCTTCATGATCATCATCGTCACCGGCATGACACCATGATCTCCATCATCATGATCTCCATCATCGTGTCTTCATGAAGTTGTCTCGCCAACTATTACTTCTACTACTATGGATACCGGTTAGCAATAAAGTAAAGTAATTACATGGCGTTGTTTAATGACACGCAGGTCATACAATAAAGAAAACTCCTATGGCTCCTGCCGGTTGTCATACTCATCGACATGCAAGTCGTGAATCCAATTACAAGAACATGATCAATCTCATACATCACATATCATTCATCACATTCTTCTTGGCCATATCACATCACATAGCATACCCTGCAAAAACAAGTTAGGCGTCCTCTAATTGTTGTTGCATGTTTTACGTGGCTGCTATGGGTTTCTAGCAAAACGTTTCTTACCTCATAAAACCACAACGTGATATGCCAATTGCTATTTACCCTTCATAAGGACCCTTTTCATCGAATCCGTTTTGACTAAAGTGGGAGAGATCGCACCGCTAGCCACCTTATGCACCAAGTGCATGTCGTTCGGTGGAACCTGTCTCACGTGGAGTGCGTGTAAGGTCGGTCCGGGCCGCTTCATCCCACAATACCGTCGAAACAAGATTGGACTAGTAACGGTAAGCATATTGAACAACATCAACGCCCACAACTACTTTGTGTTCTACTCGTGCAAAGAATCTACGCAATAGACCTAGCTCATGATGCCATTTGTTGGGGAACGTGGCAGAAATTCAAAATTTTCCTACGTGTCACCAAGATCTATCTATGGAGAAACTAGCAACGAGGGAAGGAGAGTGCATCTACATACCCTTGTAGATCGCTAAGCGGAAGCGTTCAAGAGAACGGGGTTGAAGGAGTCGTACTCGTCGTGATCCAAATCACCGGAGATCCTAGTGCCGAACGGACGGCACCTCCGCGTTCAACACACGTACAGCCCGGTGACGTCTCCCACGCCTTGATCCAGCAAGGAGAGAGGGAGAGGTTGAGGAAGACTCCATCCAGCAGCAGCACAACGGCATGGTGGTGATGGAGGAGCGTGGCAATCCCACAGGGCTTCGCCAAGCACCAAGGGAGAGGAGGAGGAGGAGAGGCAGGGCTGCACCAAGAGGAGAAGTTCTCGTGTGTTTTGGGCAGCCCAAAACCTCAAGTATATATAGGGGGAAAGGGGGGGCTGCGCCCCCTTTAGGGTTTCCCACCCCAAGGGGTGCGGCCAGCCCTAGATGGGACTTGGGGGGCGGCCAAGAGGGGGAGGAGTGCCTCCCAAGTCAAGTGGAGGCCCTCCCCCTTAGGGTTTCCCCCTCCCATGCGCATGGGCCTTGGGGGGCTGGTGCCCCTGGCCCATTAAGGCTAGGGCGCCCCCCTACAGCCCATGCTACTGTATTGGACGTGGTGGAACAATTTCCGGACCTCCGGACCCCTCCGAATCCTCCGGAACCTTCCGGAAGCTTCCGGTACAATCTGAAAAAACCCGAACTTTTTGAACCCGAACAACAACTTTCCATATATAAATCTTTACCTCCGGACCATTCCGAACTCCTCGTGACGTCCGGGATCTCATCCGGACTCGAACAACATTCGGTAACCACATACAAACTTCCTTTATAACCCTAGCGTCCATCGAACCTTATGTGTAGACCCTACGGGTTCGGAGACATGTAGACATGACCGAGACGTTCTCCGGTCAATAACCAACAGCGGGATCTGGATACCCATGTTGGCTCCCACATGTTCCACGATGATCTCATCGGATGAACCACGATGTCAAGGACTCAATCAATCCGTATACAATTCCCTTTGTCTAGCGGTATTTATACTTGCCCGAGATTCGATCGTCGGTATCCCGATACCTTGTTCAATCTCGTTACCGGCAAGTCTCTTTACTCGTTCCGTAACACATCATCCTGTGATCAACCCCTTGGTCACATTGTGCACATTATGATGATGTCCTACCAAGTGGGCCCAGAGATACCTCTCCGTTTACGGGAGTGACAAATCCAGCTCGATTCGTGCCAACCCAACAGACACTTTCGGAGATACCTGTAGTGCACCTTTATAGCCACCCGATTCGTTGTGACGTTTGGTACACCCAAAGTATTCCTACGGTATCCGAGAGTTGCACAATCTCATGGTCTAAGGAAATGATACTTGACATTAGAAAAGCTTTAGCATACGAACTACGATCTTTGTGCTAGGCTTAGGATTGGGTCTTGTCCATCACATCATTCTCCTAATGATGTGATCCCGTTATCAATGACATCAAATGTCCATGGTCAGGAAACTGTAATCATCTATTGATTAACGAGCTAGTCATCTAGAGGCTTACTAGGGACTTGGTGTTGTCTATGTACCCACACATGTATCTGAGTTTCCTATCAATACAATTATAGCATGGATAATAAACGATTATCATGAACAAGGAAATATAATAATAATAACTAATTTATTATTGCCTCTAGTGCATATTTCCAACAAATTCATCACAAGAGAGTAGAGGGGGAGAAACATCATAAGATCCAACTACAATAGCAAAGCTTGGGATACATCAAGATCGTGCCATAGAGGAACACGAGAGAGAACACGAGAGAGAGAGAGATCAAACACATAGCTACTGGTACATACCCTCAGCCCCGAGGGTGAACTACTCCCTCCTTGTCATGGATAGCACCGGGATGATGAAGATGGCCACCGAAGATGGACCCCCCTTCCGGCAGGGTACCGGAAAGGGGTCTCGATTGGTTTTTGGTGGCTCTGGAGGCTTGCGGCGGCGGAACTCCCGATCTATTCTCTATTCTGGAAGTTTTAGGGTACGACGGTATATATGGGTGCATGGGGTACGTCGGTGGAGCTACGGGGGCCCCACGAGGCAGGGGGGCGCGCCCAGGGGGGTGGGCGCGCCCCCACCCTCGTGAGCACCTCCCGTATCTTCTGACGTGGAGTCCAAGTCCATCAGGTGGGTTTCCTTCGAAAAATAACTTCTCTAGTTGATTTCGTTCCATTTTGACTCCGTCTGATATTCCTTTTCCTCGAAACACTGAAATAGGCATAAAACAACAAATCTGGGCTGGGCCTCCGGTTAATAGGTTAGTCCCAAAAATAATATAAAAGTGGAAAATAAAGCCCATTATAGTCCAAAACAATAGATAAAGTAGCATGGAGCAATCAAAAATTATAGATACGTTGGAGACGTATCAGTCGTTCCCTTGCCCTTGCTGATTTTGGGTGCCATGAAGGCTGGGAAAGGGCGAATGATCAAGAGCAATGGGGGTACAACGGCAACAAGCAGAGGCAAGAGCTTCGAATCTTTCGCCTGAGGAAGAAGAGGGGAATGGTGGTTCCGGAATTGGAAGAGGCGCAGAGGGTAAATGAGCAGCGCGCCTGCGGTTTTTCCTTTTTATGGGGAAGCCGCCGGCCACCACTTTACCATTTACCATGATGTGACGCATGAGAGCAGCAACCGCCCCACACACGACCCCCACGTCGCGCATTCAACGCGGGTCATGGGGAAGCACAACTGACAAGGGAGTTACTGCAGTAAAACTCGGCCCCACATGCCCGCGCACCGTTTTGGGCCTAGCCCAACAACGCGTCGCGCTTATGCGTGGCCCGGGCCCGGGGGCTCCTGTCGGTGTACAAAAGTAGGGATCCTATTTTTGTACCCCTTTACTTGTGCACCGGCAGTTGGAGCCGCGCCTGCGGCCACACTTAGCAGGGTAGAGGAAGGAAGCAAAGGCACAAGACAACCAGAGCAACGCTAAGCCAGAGACACGAAGAGCAGAAGGGCGACGTGAACCCTCCCGGCAAGGCCCTTGCCGGGGCGGCCTCCACAGCCCCGACAAGAACCTTGTCGGGGCAACTTGCCCAGCACCAGCAGAGCCGCCACCCTTGAGCCTAAGAGTTCCGATGCCATCACCCACATTGGAACTAGGGCTCGGGAGGCGCCTCCATGGTGGCATGTAGATCTTTGTGAAGACCAAGAACATACAAGACTAGATGAGAATCACAAGACGAAGATCCTCGGCAAGATCCTTGCCAAGGATACCCACGAGACCCCCCAGGCAAGACCTTGCCAGGGATGCCCACGACGCCGCGGCAAGACCCTTGCTGGGGCCCCGACAAGACTCTTGCCGAAGACATCCGCGGGACCATAGCCAGGCCCCCACCCGCCAAGACTCCACCGTTGTTCCCACGCAGCTCCCAGCCCACCAACTGGGCGAGCACCTTCATGGCAACGTACGGCCTCCAGGCCAACTCAGCAAGCACCTGCGTGGTGGCATGCAGATCTTCGTGAAGACTCTGCCACCGCACCAACTCAGCAGCCAGCCAGCCAGCGTGGCACTACATGCCTCGTCAACTTGGACGCGCGTCGAAGCTAGGTGAGGCGGCGACAGCTGGGACGAGCTTCCTTGCCATCCCCGATAAAGCAACAAGGGCACGTTGTCAGCACATTAAATGCGTTCTCCTACGGTGCTAGAAGATAGAATCGACCGCTGTATAGGTTTCCACCTGCTGTGTGCCACTTTGGCAGCCCCTTCAACTATAAAACAAGGCCCGCGGCGTACTGAGAGAGGATTTGTACTTTTTGGACCCTGCACACTTTGTAGCTAGTCCAAGAACACCAGATAAACATAAACCAGCAGGAGTAGGGTATTACGCATCACTTGCGGCCCGAATCTGGATAATCCCCCTGCGTTGATGTTCTAATTCCGCTCTTTCCACAGCCCCGCGCCCGCCAACCGTAGCAAAAGGGATTGTACGTGATCCCGTAGGTGTCGTTTCCCCAGACAAAAATAAAGTGCAGCAAAGTATTTTTGTATTTTTGGTTTAATAGATCGAATAAAAACTGCAAATAAAATAGATCGCAAAGCAGAGAAAGAAGACCTGGGGGCCGTAGATTTCACTAGTGGCTTCTCTCGAGAAAGATACCAAATGGTGGGTAAACAAATTACTGTTGGGCAATTGATAGAACTTCAAATAATTATGACGATATCCAGGAAATGATCATTACATAGGCATCACGTCCAAGATTAGTAGATCGACTCCTGCCTACATCTACTATTATTACTCCACACATCGACCTCTATCCAGCATGCATGTAGTGTATTAAGTTCATGGAAAATAGAGTAATGCAATAAGAACGATGACATGATGTAGACAAGATCCGTTTATCTATGGTAGTAGATATAGATCCCGTCTTTTTATCCTTAGTAGCAACAATACATACGTGTCGGTTCCCTTTCTGTCACTGGGATCAAGCACCGTAAGATTGAACCCACTACCGGGCACCTCTTCCCATTGCAAGATAAATAGATAAAGTTGGACAAACAAATCCCAAATATTGGAGAAGAAATACGAGGCTATAAGAGATCATTCATATAAGAGATCAAAGAAACTCAAATAACTTTCATGGATATAAAAAGATATAACTGATCATAAACTCGAAGTTCATCAGATCCCAACAAACACACGGCAAAAAGAGTTACATCATATGGATCTCCAAGAGACCATTGTATTGAGAATTCAGCGAGAGAGAGAGAGAGAAAGCCATCTAGCTACTAACTACGGACCTGAAGGTCTACAAAGAACTACTCACGCATCATCGGAGAGGCATCAATGGATTTGGGGAACCCCTCCATGATGGTGTCTAGATTGGATCTGGTGGTTCTAGACTCTGCGGCGGCTGGATGAATATTTCGTCGATGCTTACAGGTTTCTGGTATTTTTGGGGTATTTATAGAACAAAGAGGCGGTCCGGGGGGCACCCGAGGTGGTCACAACCCACCAGGGTGCGCCTGGGCCTCCTGGCACCCTGATGGGTTGTGCCACCCACGGGGCACCACCCCAGGTGCAACCAGGGCCCATTACCTTCCTTCTGAACCATAAAAAATAATCATAGAGTTTCGTGGCATTTGGACTTCGTCTGATATTGATTTCCTGCGATGTAAAAACATGGAAAAAAACAGCAACTGGCACTTGGCACTATGTCAATAGGTTAGTATGAAAAATGATATAAAATGACTATAAAATGATTATAAAACATCCAAGATTGATAATAAAACAGCATGGAACAATAAAAATTAGAGATACGTTGGAGACGTATCAGCATCCCCAATCTTAACTCCTGCTCGTCCTCGAGTAGCTAAGTGATAAAAACAGAATTTTTGATGTGGAGTGCTGTTCATAAAGTCATATCATATTCTTTTCTTTATAGCATGGACATTTGGACTTTTATGTGATTCAAAGCAATAGTCTAGTTTTGACATAATAATTTAGATACTCAAGCATATCAACAAGCAACCATGTCTTTCAAAATATCAATGCTAAAATAAGTTATCCCTAGCCCATCATGCTCAAACATTGATCCAGTCATGAAACACACTTCCATATTAACTAGACCCAATACTTAAGCATGATCATATTGCCTCCTAGTTGGTGCTTTTTATGAGAGAAGATGGAGACTCAAAATAAAAATTGCATAAAGTAAAAAAGAAAGGCCCTTCGCAGAGGGAAGTAGGGATTTGTAGAGGTGCCAGAGCTCAAAGCCAAAAAAATAGAGATAAAAACATTTTGGGAGGTGTATCCATCCCACCAACGAAAACGACGTAGAGCTACGAACACTTTCCATGCTAGATATGCCATAGGCGGTTCCCAAACAGAAAATAAAGTTTATTCCTTTTTCCACCATACTTTTACTTTCCATGGCTAACCGTATCCATGGGTGCCCTCCACACCAACACTTTCCAAGGAATTTATTATTTGACAACATAAAGTAAATTCATTTTGCATTTCGGGACTGGGCATCCCTAAAACCTTTGCCTTACTCTCGTGCAATGACAGGTGAATAAACACTCATCGTGTGAATAACACATCCAACATGGAAAATACTAGCCACTCGCTACCGTTCCACGAGCGAAACAAACACACAATAGAGCAGTTTATTTTGAAAATTAGAGATGGAAAATGCAAATTTTCTTAGAACGGCAAAAGAATTCCTCATATAGGTAGATATACTGGACTCATGTGTCGAAACTGGTTTAAAGGATTTTGGATGGACAAGTAGAGGTCATACTTAGTGCAAAATGAAGGCTAGCAAAAAGGTTGAGAAGCGACCAACCAAGAAACAAATAATCTCATAAGCAAGCATTAAGCATAATTAACACCGAATAATGCACCACAAGTAGGATATAATTTTCATTGAATGATTATTGACTTTCGTGCATGAATTGGGAATCACAAACCTTAACACAAATATTCTTACTAGAGCACAATTAGTCATCAATATAACTCACATATCACATCATCATATCTCAAAACTATTACTAAGAATCAAGTTTATTTTGTCCAATAATCTTCATGACAATTTTTTACTTTATCCTTCATTGATATCTATCACTTTGGGACTAATTTTCATGTGTTGCTTTTCATAAGCTCAAACAAGTATAAGTGAAGATCATGAGCATAACAAATTTTCTTTCTCTCAAAATAATTTAAGTGAAGCAAGAGAGAATTTCTTCAAAATTTTACTAACCCTCAAATAAATCTATGTGAAGCAAGAGAGCATTTCCTCAAAAATACTAAGCACACCGTACTCAAAAAGATATAAGTGAAGCACTAGAGAAAGTCCTAGCTCATAAAAGATTTAAGTGAAGCACAGAGAGCAATTCTAACAAGTCGTGATATAATTTTGGCTCTCTCAAATAGGTGTGTCCAGCAAGGATTGACGACTTAAAACACAAAATAAAACAAGCAAAGACTCATATCATACAAGACGCTCCAAGCAAAACACATATCATGTGACGAATAAAAATATAGCCTCGAGTAAAATACTGATAGTTGTTGGAAGAAAGTGGGGATGCCACTCGGGGCATCCCCAAGCTTAGTTGGTTGCTCATTCTTCGATAATAGATTGGGATGCCGGGGAATCCCCAAGCTTAGGCTCTTACATCCTTCCTTGATCCATCGTAAGATAACCCAAAACTTGAAAACTTCAATCACACAAAACTCAACAAAACCTTTGTGAGATCCATTAGTATAAGAAAGCAAACCACTACTATAAGTGATGTATCAAACCAATTCATATTTTGTTTTTGTATTATATATACTGTATTCCAACTTTTCTATGGCAAAAACTCATCAAAGAAAACCATAGAGCCATCAAAATAAGCACACAACACAAAGAAAAGAGTATCTGTCAAAACAGAACAGTCTGTAGCAATCTGACTTTTGCGAACACTTCTGGAACTCCAAACATTCTATCAAATTAGGACGACCAGGGTAATTTTTATATTAATCTTCTGCAAAAAGAATCAGGGCAAAAGCTCTTTCTGTGATTTATGAAAAATTATTTTCGTGAGCACAAAGTTTGTGTCTTTTTCAGCAAGATCAAACAACTATCACCCAATAAGATCCTAAAGGCTTTACTTGGCACAAACACTAATTAAAACAAAAAAAACACAATCATACCAGTAGAGTAGTTGTGCAAACACACAAAAACAAAAAGAAAAAAGAAAAAATAATTTTTATTCATTGGGTTGCCTCCCGACAAGCGCTATAGTTTTACCCCCTTAGCTAGGCGTAAGGCAAGGATCTAAGTTTTGTCAACTTTGGTTCGAGATCCATAAGATGCCCTCATGATTGATTCATAAGGTGGCCTGATTTTTGTTCTAGGAAAGTGTTCCATACCCTTCCTCAAAGGAAATTGGAACTTAATATTGCCTTCTTTCATATCAATCACGGCACCAATAGTGCGTAAAAATGGTCTATCAAGAATAATTGGACAAGACGGATTGTAGTGAATATCAAGAATAATAAAATCTATGGGCACATAATTTCTATTTGCAAGAACAAGAACATCATTAATTCTTCCCATAGGCCTTTTAATAGTAGAATCGGCCAAGTGCAAATTCAAAGAACATTCTTCAAGATTGTTAAGACCAAGCACATCACATAAATATTTCGGAATTGTAGAAACACAAGCACCGAAGTCACAAAAAGCAAAACACTCATAATTTTTAATCTTGACATTGATAGTAGGTTCCCATTCCTCATGCAATTTCTAGGAATTGAAACTTCTAATTCCAACTTTTCTTCCAAAGCTTTCATCATAGCATCAACAATATGTTTAGTAAAAGCTTTATTTTGTTCATAAGCATGGGGTGAATTTAGCATGGATTGCAACAAAGAAATACAATCCATCACAGAGCAACTATCATAAATGAAGTCTTTGTAATCCAAAATAGTGGGTGCATCACTAACTAAAGTTTGACCTCTCCAAACCCACTTTTATCAATTTTCTCGACAAGATTTTCACCCTCCGAAATATTGGGACGCCTTCTAACTAAAGTTGACTCTTCTCCAGTCCCTTTTTCATCATTCTTAACTTTACTAAACAAGGAATCAATAGCAAAAACACCAATCATTTAATATCTTCATCATCTTTGCAAGAAAATCACTAGAAAAAGTTTTCTCTAAAAATTCTTTTTTAGCTCTAAGCATAGCAGTTATTTTCTTAGTTTCATCCATAGAAACATAAAGAGCTTTAATTGATTCATCTATTTTAGGCACAAAAATTTTCATCTTGAGATTTTCCACATCATGAGCAATTCTGTCAACACTTCTAGACAAATCATCAACCTTATTCAACTTTTCTTCTATGGAAGTGTTGAAAACCTTGTGTTGATAAACTCTTTAATATTGTTCTCAAGATTAGAGGTGTTCCTATTATTAGTATAAGGTTGATTTACATAGGAATTATCATAATTATTAGAGGAATTACTAGGAAAAGGCCTAGGATTAAAATTTCCTCTATAAGCATTGTTGTTGAAACTATTGAGAGAAATAAAATTCACATCAATGGCATCACTATTTTGCTCAATCCAAGTAGACAAAGGCATATCATTAAAATCAATAGGAGCACATTTACTAGCAACCAATTTCATAAGAGCATCAAATTTATCACTCAAAGAAGAATTTTCTTCAATTGAATTAACTTTTCTACTAGTAGGAGCTCTTTCGGTATGCCATGAATAATTTGCCATGATATTATCAAGCAATTTGGTGGATTCACCCAATGTAATTTCCATCAAAGTACCACCTGCGGCGGAATCTAAAAGATTACGAGAAACAAAATTCAACCCCACATAAAATTTTTGTATGATCATCCAAAGATTTAACCCATGAGTTGGGCAATTCCTTAGCATCATTTCCATCCTTTCCCAAGTTTGTGCAACATGCTCATGTTCAAGTTGCATGAAGTTAATGATCTGGGTTCTAAGGGAAATAATTTTCGCGGGAGGAAAATACTTAGTGATAAAAGCATAGTTTTGTGCAGTCCATGAAGTGACTATCTAGTCTTTCTGTGTTTATTTTCAAATAGCACTGCATGCAGTGACTATACTATTCTTTTGTGCAGATCCACCAAAATTGGCGTCACTTTGTTTGTTCAGGCAGACATCTGTCTGCACAAATATCAACCAGCTAGTAAACATATTCCCCACCTTGTATTTTCTGTTTAAACACGCCTCTTCCGCTTAGCATCTGTCATGTTTTGTACTGGACAATTTGATACTGTCATGTTTGGCCCTGGACAATTTCATACTGAATTGATTTGCTGGTACAGAGCAAAAATATAGCGCCCCTTCTTCAGCAGACCAAGGATATCCATGTTCGCAGTGATGGAAGAGGTGAAATCGATACAATCGAAATTGAGCATCCAATCATTGAATCATGTCCTGCACCTCCAATGTAGGTCCACCCTGCCAATAAATTCACATGCAAACCACTAATATTACTATCTAATGACAGTACAAAAAGAGTAGCAAGATAGTAGCAAACCATGCACCTTCGTAATGAACAGCTCATAGTGCCACCAATTGGATATAAAGGTTTGGAAGAAAACATGCTCCTAATGTTGAACCATTTGGACTTTTTGTGCAGTTCCACTAAAATAGAGCATCCCTGTTTGCATAGATATTGAAAATGTGATTACTATAAAAGTGGCACTAGTTCAAGCATAGACTCACAAATATAAGCATTCCAATTTCTTAATGGGAAAAGGTAGCAAGATTGTTTCTAACCACCTGTTTGAAGGAATAAATAAGGCAACAACGGCAGATGTCAGGAAGGCATATATAGTTTTTTTTCTAAAAAGTGAACATTCCAGACCTTTCCTCTTCTTTTAAGCATATTTTGTGCAGTTCAACTACAATAAAATGCCATCACCGCCTTGACAATTTCAGTGAGACTATAACAAAAGAAATGACTTAAGATTACATCATCATGTCAGGTATGTAATCGACAGGTATGTAATCTATAAGCATTAATAGTGCAACAATATGAAGGTAGTAACAAGTTTCATCGTTTTTATACTGGCTGTGCAACATCATTAGAATGCCTTAGCTGAAAAATCTTTAATACATCCACAATCAATAGCAAACCCTGAAATAATCCAGTGACATTAAAAGGCATTGCTTAAATTTGTCAATGGCATTGGACTGAGTGCGACATTAGTTAAAGGTGGCATCACTTTAGCAGTAGCATTACTTGACTTTACCACTAGCTTTATACTAACAGCAAAAACATGGTAATAAGAGCATGGGATGCCCATTCGGACAATGGGCGTACCAGTACGATGTACCTCCACGGACGCCTAGAGTGGTGCCCAGAGCAACAAATATCCAGGCAACATATGTGGATTACGTCCCATTTTTGTTCTCTTTAGCCACCTTTTTCCTATGTGAGGACAACAAACCGATTGACCTGGTCATTCTCTATTGAATTGTCATGCCTTTCTACCCTTTTCACCCTTTTTCAATAAAGAAACACGAGACTCGTTCCTTAGCTACTGATTTTTCCCTTTTCAACCTAGATGCGGGTTCGATGCCTAGTCTCTTGGATAATACTTTCTCCCTTCCTTTCCTTATTCAACACAGACATGGATTAGTCTGCATGAAGTAGGGTTTCCTTTAATAGTGCAAATTAAGGTTTTTGTCTACGTAACCAGCAGAGCAGAGGATAGAAAATTGGGAAGATGGTGGAGTGGAAAAAGATCCACATGCAGCGACGTGGCGGATGGGGCAATAGAACAAGGGTATGGTTCGAAAAGAGGTAGCATACCTGAGGGTCGGCGGGAGGTGGCTTCGCTCATGGTCGTCTTCCTTCGCACACACTACGACAGCGAGCTTGGGGACGGAGGCCATCCCACGCGGGCACTAGGTCTAAGAGGACGGCCTTGTCGTCAGTGCGTGACCTCGCTCGCCGATGACGAGTGCGTCAACGCTACACGACCTTTTCTTCCCCGGCGGATCTGAGACCACCAGTGAGGAGGGAGAGAGAGGCCATCTTTTTTAGATCTGGAGAGAAGGTGATAGTGTGAGAAGCAAATGGGCAGCCGTTAGCAAGAAAGAGCTAAAGCTCCACCCTATAAATCTTTTTTGATACTTGTACTAGAGGTCAAGTAGTGGTAGAGTAGTTTATATTTTCTCTGCATACAGTACAAGTTAGTTGTGCTTCAAAACTAAATGGCATGCCATTAAAAAATAAAGGTCGATAACTAATGCGGCACCTCAGGCCAACGCGGCCTGATCGCATTTTGCACGATAAATTACACACCATGTTTCATTGACATGTGATCCCGTTCCAATATGTCAGTGAGACGACGGCGAGTCCTTTGGTACAATTTCTGAACGGACGTCTATGTAGGACGGGGAGCCTCTTTGTGTACCGTGGCAACCATCCACCGCCTCTTCGCCTTTCCCTCTCGATTTGGAACTGTTGTCGCACGCTCTTCCTCCCTCCTCCATTTGTCTTCACCCTTAATTTTGCCATTGTTCGATCGTCTTCTCCATGGAGGGAACAGGCCGGAAACGACCCCGTTGTTATTACCCCGATCTGAGAGATGACGTGGTGGAGGAACTCATTGATCGGTGCAACATCATCACCTCAGCTAGAATGGCAGGTTCGTTCAAGACTATTCTCGACTCAACTAATAACATCATTACAAGGAACCCAAGGGTCCAGGAGCGGGTTTGATCTCCCCCATCTTCTTCGCTGTAACCCTGCTGACTGGTGTGCGAACGACGGAGGCCTCGCCTTGTGTAAGTTGATGCCGCTTGATAATGATACGTGTGATGTTAAGATACCATCGCTTGAGCGCAAGGCTTGGGTAGGCGCAAATTGAGATTGGGTTGTTTATATTGGGTACAACTGCGAGTGGGAACTTGTGAATGTGTACACCCGTCACCGGGTTCCACTTCCAAAAGTCTTAGACTGCCCAGAGGTTGAGCACACTACTATTCTACATGAGTTCAAATACGATCATGGTGACTGTCGTCTATGGAAGATAGCAATTTGTCGAGTTCCCAACCGCTCTTGGGATTACACGAACTATGAAGTTGTTGCTATCTTCGACAAGCTTGTTGCCATACTTACTTCCACGCCTCAATGGATATTGCTCAAAAATCAATTTCTGTACACGGATGAGTACTGTGATGCAATTCAATACGAGGGTCTTGTGTTTTCTGCCACCACTCGTGGCACTGTTTTTGCATGGAATCCTTATGCTTCCGGTACGTTTGTCTTCCACCGTAATTATAACTGTTTCATCCACATGCTTGCTAGTTAGCTGGTTTCCCTTAACTAGTGAACCTTCTTGTGTTTCCATGGTCTTGTGAACATTCCACCACCTATACTTGAAATTTTTTATAACCAAGGGGGAGATGACGATGGTGATGATCATGAGCTAGCATGAGGACGAGCAGGACCCATATACTCAGTGGCGCCTGGCAACTTATTCCGATGGATCACCTCTTCTTGTCTGTATACAAGGCACTGCTGATGTTACTAAGGAAGCAGGTGTTGTCTAGCATGGTCGCACTCTCCGGACCTATTCCAAAATTCATTGCAGGGTATTCGGGATGGATACTAGTGTGCTAGCGCCAACACCTTCTCCCTGGTTCAGTATTGATAGTCCTAGAGGAAACTCGCTCTTCCTTGGACAAAACTATCCAATGATGGTGAAAGGCGATCCAGCTGCAGTTGACACAATGTTACTACCATTTATGAGAAGCAACTGTATCTATACCTCCAACATTGCTATGCTTCCCTACCGTGGCTATCACAATATGCGTCCTGACATAGGCCGCTTCAGCCTGGATGATCAGTCCTGCATTTGTCTCGAGATTGACAGTAGCTGGCCCTTCCCAGAGAATCACTTCTGGTTCAAAGCAAGCATTTCCAACGCCGACGAGTGGTTGAGCTGAAGTTCATTTCATTGCATGTTATTTGTTGTCTGATGAAAACTTTAGTATTTATAATGTATCCTCGTTGTCTTTGTGGGTTGATGACCTGTTGTATGTAATGATAAATGATATGCCTGTGATAAACTTACTAAATTTATGAATGGCTTTCGATTCGCTTCTCAGAGTGGGTGCTGCGACGAGGCAAAAAAATATTTTCCAAATACATAATTGTACGTGCATTGCAACAAGTTATCGGATGAGTCCAATCAACAATAGTACTACTATTTGTAATAGCTTCACATGCTTAACGCGTCAGGCAGGTGTTTTTACTGTAGCTGCGAATCCCATCATCCTAGGTTCTTGGATGAGTCCAGTAGAAATTGCATTCTGATGTTTGGGTTCAAATTTTCAAAACTACTGCACTATCTCTATGTCGATGTATATGTAATACAACAAGTTTTAAACTTGAGACCAGCCATCCACCCTCACAAAGAACACTTTTTAACCTAGCACAGACTCCAGGAAATTTGGCCATAGTGTGAGGTGGGCCATATGTTAATGTGTTCGCTGTACGTAACCAGCACCTCGAATCCTCGATATATAGTGGGGTGGCATGAGCCAGAACAAGCATTCACATCCAGGAGTATGGCACACGCCACTAGCACGACTTCCACCTGACACCATAGTTCTTGGAGTCCGTGCTACAGCTATCTCTTCAACCTCCTCGTTTCTCTAACTCAGCCATTGTGCGGCGGGCAAGGTTGGGATTTGTCGATAGTCGGTTTCCTCAAGTACAGTCCCACTTTCAAGGCCAACTCCAACACAAGACCCCAAACGGATGTCCGTTTTGCCTGGATTCTGTCCGTTTGGGTAGGGTAATGGGGTCGTGTCCGGGCCTTTTCTCGGCTTGGGTGGCCCTGCGCCCAACGCGCCGACGCATCCCGGCCGCGTACATTTTTCTTTGCAAACACATATCTTTTTTTCATCATTGATTTTTGGTACATGGAAATACATCACCAAATTTTGACTAGAAAAGCAAGACCAAAGAAAACAAGAACCACAAGAAAGCATTTTAGAAGATATCCAACTTCCATAACTGCCCCTGTAAGTTTGATTAGTGCCTTCTCGATGCATTCATTGTTGATCTGCGGAGGCTCGATCTTGCGTCGTTCTTTCTTCATCGAGTGTAAAGAAGTAGACGTTGCTTCCTCGCATCTAGTCTCATGTCTAGCCTCTATTCTATCAACAAGTGCATTAGTCTCATATCTAGCCTCTATGCTAGCTAAAAGTGCTAGAACATCTACTAAATTGTGCTCTATCAATATATCGATGTACTCTTCTTCCCAATACCAAAACTTGCATCCATTCTACACAATAAAATTTTAAGTTAGCACAACTAGTCAAATCTGACAGTACAACCAAACCTAAAGTAGCATATACCCCATCGGTTGAGCACTTGATGAACACCCATCCGGGATGTTCCAGCGTTGTAGACACACGGCGCAAGACCTTCGTTGGACAGTCGTCGCACGTAATGAGTGGCCACGGTGCACCGGTGAGCTTTTGGGCTAGCACCGAGCCCGGCTGACCGCCATTCATGTATCTGACGGTGGACTGTCGACGGTGTAGATCCGAGCGGCTAGAGGAGGAGTCAGTACCTACATGCGGCCTTGCGGCCTTGCCGGGTCCTTTCAGCCCGGTGCCCGGCCAGTCCATGGCGCGGCGCGGCCTCCCACAGCCGCGCGAGCTCAAACCCAACCGGATCCGCTCCAAATTCAGCCGCCGGGTGCGCAAAACATGTAGCTGTGGTTGGATAGCTCAGGGGCGTCGAGGGAAAGGGGGCTGGGCAAGCGCGCATCCGAGCTGCACGGGCTGGAGTTGTCCTAAGTGAAGATGCAAGATAACACGCGTTTCCCTAGAGGCGTGGCAGACCAACCGTGTGGGGGTGCGAAGTGGCTTCGCTCGTGTGGGGGACGGAGGCCATTTGTTGTGTGATGAAAACTTTATTATTTACTAGAATGTTTTGCTGGAACTAATCTATAATCCAACATGTATCCTCGTTGTCGTTGTGTGTTGATGACTTGTTGTATGTAATGAATGGTCCATTTGCATATGCATGTCTAAACTCAATTTATGAATGGTTTTCGACTCACTTCTTGGAGTGTGAGTACCGTAGTATTATAGCTAGCATCCGGTTATATGAAGTTGCCACATCACATAGAGCCAACCTAATATTGGAGTCTGCTAGCACAATACTTAGTTCTAGTTAGATCAACTAGAGCTAGATGTCGCACGGAGGCCGATAAATATGGTGATAACATGACTGTGTGAGGTGGGCTTGTACGTAGTATGATGTAGGCACAAGGATTGCCGTGTTTCCTACTCCTCCGGTCTAAATGTAGAAAAGATTTGGTCGAGTTCTTCCTCCTTTTGCCGACACGTGGGTCATCCAGCATCCAGGTCATGTCATGTAAGAAAATGGAGTGCTAGTTGAAGCCACATGATGTGCATCTTGGGTTAAACTGTAAATAGAATCTTACTCTTGAGTAACTCCAAAAGTGGCCACCGAAGATATTTATTGGATTTGTTTTTCATCACCAGCACGTCGACGTGAAAGATGTGCAGGTTCAGTGGGTCCTCTTGCATTTTCACTGACATGTGGGACCGCATGTGAGCAAACAGACGCTGGGCTCCGTGCGTCTGCTGGCTGGCTGAGAAGAGAGAGAGGAGGGATGAGCACGGACTCCAGGAAATTTGTTCTATGTAACTAGCACCTCGATATAGGCTTGATATAGTGGGGTGGCATGGGCCATAACTAGCATTCACGTCTAGCAGTACGGCACACGCCACCCACACGCGTCCCATCTGACACCAATTTTCTTGGAGTCCGTGCTACAACCATCTGTTCTCCCTCCTGTTTTCTCAGCCATCGTGCGGTGGGCGGGGTCGGGGTTTGCCGATAGTCGGTTTGCTCAACTGTAGTCCCACTTGTAAGTGAAAATGCAACACAGCAGGCATTCGCCCTTGAGTGGCGTGCCGGACCAACCGTTTGGGGGTGCGACGCGAACATGGCAGGCTTTTCCTTTTTGAACATGTAACTTGTAAAATTTGGTTCTGCTCCATGGCGCGACCGATAGATTTAAATACCAATTTTCCCTAGAGTAATGAGAAGTTTGGTTCTGGTGTGGTTCATTCATGGAGTACGTACGAAAATAATAAAGTTGATGCGAAAGGTAAGATAATTACTAGTTGTACCATATACTACTACATGGATTTGACGGAAAGATAAAGATACATATATACGGATCCATCAATGACATCCTCACGCCCTAGTGCGCTGGGTCACCAACCAATGTGTGTGGAGCGGTGGCATTGGTGACGAGCTCAACGTGCTTCTGAACAATGCCGTCCAAGGTTGCCCTATGGTCCAAGAAGGCCAGTGACCTATCATCCTCCTCTTGCACATATAAGTCCTTGTGGATGATTTGCACGTAGACGTGGGTGATTATGTCGATGGTGTCTTGCTGCGCCAGGCGCTGTGCAGCGAGCCTGGCCTCGAGGTGGACATTCTACGGCACGACGGCGGGCAGTCGCAGGGCCACCAGTGCGTGGAAGAGGTTGTCACCATCGAGGCCGTTGAGGGTGGCGAGCATCGCAGAGCCTGGGCGCGTGGGCTGGAGGTGTACGTCAAGGTCATCCGCGAGCTTCTTGACAATGGTGTACTTGTCGAGGAAGCCGACGAGGACCTCGTCGAACAAGGAGACGAAGCTTTCATTCAAGCGGCCTCTCGCCCTGGCGGCCTCAAGCAGGACCTGGAGACGTTCCTCAGTGCAGGGCCATAGGCCGGCATCGTGGACCATCTGGCGCAGCTGACTGATGCTCGCGCTCAACGCCTCCATGGGTCTATCTTCTAGTCAACTGATCTTGCGATTGGAGTGATCACTCTTGCCCTTGGTTAGGGTGCGTAGGTGCCTAGGATTTCGTAGATTGGACTCGCGGGGAGCCTTTATATGCGAAGTGCAGACTGCGTTGCATTCACGTGTGTGTTGGCCATCTACTCCCCGGCCCTCTACTGCACCTGCCTTTGGCTGTATGACAGGTGGGCCAGCCACCAGTTGGGCCCACCTGTCATACACCAAAAGCAGGTGTAGTAAGTCAATGAAGCTGCGTCCCTGTGGGACTTAGCTCCGGTGCCTTTGGCTGCATGACAGGTGGGCCAGCCACCTGTTGGGCCCACCTGTCATACACCCCAAGGCAGGTGCAGTAAGTCAATGAAGCCGCGCCCCCCTCCGTGCCGGTGCATTATAGTCATCTCACGAGACCTCTAGTTGGGGCCAAACGAGAGAACTTTGATATTTACTTGTTTATTGGTCCCCTTTGCATTTTGCGCCAAGTTTTGACCTTTTATTTAACTAATAAAATGTTAATGCATGTAACCAAAAATGTTGTGCTAAGTAGTCTCAAGTCATTGGATACATATGCACCCCACGTCTCGTATTGGGTGATTTCTTTTTTCGTGGCAAAAAATAGGGAACGAGGTGGGTAGTTAATGCACCGCGCCTAAAAGTTTTGGGATTACTATTTGGTTTTCGTATTGTGACTAATGCACCAGTACATAGGGAGTACAATAGTAGTCTTTGATTGCAATTTTTTGTTGGTAGCTTACCAAGCTGAGCGCTCGGTGAGTACAATAGTAGCCTGATTGATGATACTTCATATTTGAGCCATTTAGCGGAAGGAATTAACAATACACCATGTATTTATTTATAGAGCGAGCAGTACATATTTTTGTGACATGCATTACTAGATATTGCTAGTCAAATACTAAATCCAGACGGACGTGGTAGTACTACTAAATCCAGGCAGTGGTGCTAGTACTAGTAGTAGTACTACCAATGTAGTAGTACTACCAATGTAGTAGTACTGTACTACCCGTTGGTCAAATTATTATGTGCTACTCCTCACAGTGAAGTGACAAGACCCTGCGCCGAAGATGATACCTGAGTGTAGGCGCCGTGTTCGGCATACCAATGCTAGCCTCACCGTCTGCAGTCACTATCATCGTGGTTGTAGAGCTAGCCTTCTTACAACTAGCCGTGTTCAACATAATTTCCCGTGCGTAGATGTCAGTGCATTGCACGGAACACCAAGATTCGGGGTGGACGGCGCCAGCAGCGGCCATCGAGCCAGATTTTTCCATGGCCTTCTAGATGTGGCGGGGAGGAGATAAGGTTGATTGTGAGAGACAAGAAGTTGTTTGTAAATAGGGAACAAGTGCGGGCATCTTTTTGCAAAACTGTAGAAGTTTGGTTTGTATGCGTTAGATCTAGATCCGATGGCTAGTGGTGAAAGATGGCAGGCACAACATCATCACCAACTCAGGACCTCTTTGATTCGCAGGATTTTGAAAACGCAGGAATAGGACATGGCAATATTACAAGTTTCAAACTGATATTACAAATGTTAGGAGTAATGCTGCACCTACGAAGAGGGAATTACTAGGAAGTTTACGTAAGAACTTTCGTTACTTTAGGTGGATGCAGCATTATCGTACAAATTAAAATCCACCGCCCTGACAAGTCACTAATGGGCAAATAAATTTTCGAGTCTCTGGCCACTTGATGTTTCAAAAACAAATTCAGCTTATGCGGAGACTTTTTCATTTAGGCTTAGACGCTTGCGGTGATCAGCACGCCATTCATTGTTGCGCCAGAGAACACCAAACCTCATTACCTTGAGCACACTTGCCTCTAGAACAAAGAACCTGGCCAATTTAATCTCAGATGTGCTGCCTCTCTAGTCGATCAAATCAATTTTTGTAAGATGGAGATCAAGGAATTCGATGAGATTGTTATAGTGTAGCACATTTTTCACTTTCGAATCATTTTTTATCTGCAAAAGAAGAGAACATATTAGAGCAGCTCGCTCTATAAGATTGCCGTGTCATCTAGAGGTACCAATATCATTCACTCATACGATAGGGTTGGCTAGCTAGTGATATTTTTCACTCTCTCTCTCTCTCTCTCTCTCTCTCTTCTCTCTCTCTCTTTCCTCTCATTTACCTAGGAGCACGTGAAGAGCTTGGGCATTTGTTGCCTTCCACTATGTGGTCGATGCCATGTTCTAAAAGATATGCCACATAATACGCATCGATGTCAAATCAAAATATTTTGGCACCGCTCTAGCGATGTGAGAGAATTGGCTCCGCTGTGCACACAGACCCACATGTATAAAAAAATTAATCAAACCAACTACACCAGCCTCTCACTCTCCCAAACAAGTGTTTTTTTATTGCCTCAGTCCTCTCCCTCTCCCACGCAAGTGTTTTTTCATTGTGTGAGTTAATTTGGCACCGGAGCAAATTAGTTGATCTAGATTGGGGCACCAGGTGAGCAATAGAGGGGGCATCGATGCCAAATGCGTCACAAGTGAATTTGGCACGTGTTTTGGCCTACATAGTGGAGGGTCGTTATAGCCCACTTTTGTACTACCTCGTATTTAGTGTAAAATTTTGACCATAGATTTACCTAATAAAATGCCAATGCATGTCACCAAATATTATACCATTTTAAATCATGTTCAAATACGAATCCAACGATATAATTTTTAGTGACATGCATTAACATTTTGTGAGTTAAATCTATGGTCAAATTTTGATACTACAGAATAGGAAGAGTAAGCCAGGACGGAGGTAGTACTTGCTCTTAGGGTAACCACAGAGTTACTAGTCTAAGTTAATTGCCACTATGACTCGCCTAGGCTACTATAGTAGTAGTATAACAAAAAAATGATGCAGGTGATCATGTGAGAAAAATACTAAAAACATTTCTTTCGGTGCAGTGCGTAGATGCCGTTTTGAACACTACACTTGTCATTGTAATTTGGGAAAATTACAAAAAAAATTGAGCTACATTGTGATTACCGTTTACTAATAGGAAATAAGTTTCACCTCGATGAGTAGCTTCTCCGTGCATGGAAAGCATGTAAGGAATCCAACAACTTGATCCCGATTGGAGCTGATAGATTTTATTGCCAAGATCTTCACTGTGCGCATAGACTGGGTTAGTCTTGTGGGAATCATTTTCTGGATGACAGCTATAAATACATCAAGAAGAAATTTAAAAATGTGAATTTCAAGAAGATGGAGAAGAAGATGAGTGTTGTACATGAACGATTACGGATCCAATAAAGAGTTTGGAGAATTTGACAGACGAGTACACCAACGCTATCGAAGGTACTCGAGCGTAGTGCAGCTGCGGAGCAGGTGCTCCATAGCCTTCTTCGAGATGCCAACGTCGAAGAGGTCGAGCTGCTTGAGTTGAGGGAGAAGAAGGGTGGGCGCAATATTAATCTAGGGAAAATAGCAGGAGCTGAAGCTGGCGTGGCGCAGTGTTGGCGTGAGGCGGAGCGCGGACGGCGGCAGAGAGCGACATCGTCCAGCTTCAAAGCTGAGCTCCTCGAGATGATCTAGGGCGGGGGATAAAAACGGTCATCGAACATGGCTTGGACCTTGCAGTTGGTACTGAACATGCGGATGTCAAGGCGTCTGGCTGGCCCAGGGTGAGGGAGTCCTGGATTAGGGGGTCCTTGGATAGCCGGACTATATCCTTTAGCCGTACTGTTGGACTATGAAGATACAAGATTGAAGATTTCGTCCTGTATCCGGATGGGACTCTCCTTGGCATGGAAGGAAAGCTTGGCAATACAGATGTGTTGATCTCCTCCTTTGTAACCGACTCTGTGTAACCCTAGCCCCCTCCGTGTCTATATAAACCAGAGGGTTTAGTCCGTAGGACAACAATAATCATACCATAGGCTAGCTTTTAGGGTTTAGCCTCTACGATCTCTTGGTAGATCAACTCTTGTAATACTCATATCATAAAGAAGTAGGGTATTACCTCCATCGAGAGGGCGATTTATCGTCATGGAAGTGGACACTTCTGTGATGATAATTTTGGTAATTTCATGGAACTCTTCTACGACAACACAGGTATGACTATCTTGATTCTGTCATAAATTTGTCATGGATGTACATGCATGACAAAAAACGCAACCTACTATGACAAACACGTATCATCACGGAAGTGTATTTTTTGTAGTGTAGGGTTTAGCCTCTATGATCTCGTGGTAGATCAACTCTTGTAATACTCATATCATCAAGATCAATCAAGCAGGAAGTAGGGTATTACCTCCATCGAGAGGGCCCAAACACAGGTAAACATCGTGTCCCCGCCTCCTGTTACCATCCACCTTAGGCGCCGATGCGGGACCCCCTACCGAGATCCGCGGTTTGACACCGACATTGGTGCTTTCATTAAGAGTTCCACTGTGTCGTCATCATAAGTCTTGATGGCTCGTCTCGTTGTCAAGGACAACATCACCTCTGGGGGAGCCCTGGCTGTAGGCCAAACTCTCCGGCTAGGCGGTTTCGTCATGATCGCCCGTTCGACCGCTGCGCCGACGATGACTTCTCGGGTAATCGAAAACAGCCTCCACGTCGGCTCGGAATTCGCCGAGCAGTTGGATCCAATGGAGCTCTCTTCCTTGAACGAGCTCTTGGATCGCATCGCCGCCTTGGGAGTCGCTACGGAATATGATCAGATCGGGCTTAAACCCGACCAAAGGGAGATTAACTCCCCGCCAGTCACCCATCCGATAGCGGTGGTGGAGGAGCGATGCAGTAATTCTTCCTCTATGTTGAGGACAAACTATGTCCGGATTTCCGAACTCTCTGGGCCGGATACCCGTCTACGGGAGGACATGGCCCAAACCTTGAACCTAGAATCAGGCAGTGGGCCAGACCTGTTGAGCAACATCCCGGGGCCCGAACTGCCGAGCTCGGAAACTCCTTCGTCCCTGGGTCTCACATCGGGTCAGGGTTCGGACTTAAATCCACCCACCCACCCAGATATAAGCGATCTTTCCCACATTAGACAAGAGCCCCAAGAGAAACTACACCACTATTGGGCCAGATTCCTCCTTGTAATGAGCAAGGTTAAGGACTGTCGCGAGGAAGACGCAATTTCATTCTTTTGAAAAAATTGCACGGACAAGGGAATCCTCAACGCCATAAGTCGCTGTGACATAGCACACTTCGATGACTTGGCGGCCATAGTACAGAAGTACTGTGCGATGGAATGCGCCTGGAAAACACAAACAAAATTCTGGGATCCTCCGGCTCTCACTAAACCCCCCCGTCCGAACTAAATGGGTGTACTCTCATAAGTCACCTGACTCTATTACAAAGAAACAAAAGCCCGCTACAGGGCGTGGAACCGTATTGGAGGGGTGGCTCAACGGGCCATGCAAAATTCACAGTACAGCGGATACCATACCAGCACATAGCCTTAGAGCATGTTGGGTACTCCGGTAGGTGGCCAAGAGCGGTGAGGATATCCTCATCAACAATACCGCAGAGCACCATCCCGTGGAGAACAACAATACAGTATTGACAGTCTTCAAGACCTTCGCCTCAAATAATAGTTGTAAGCGAGCACTCCGCAGCCTTACCGAAGTTTGCCAAATAGCAGTAATAAATCCATGGAGCGATACGGCTATCAGCTTCAATGCCAGTGACGAACCTAAATTCCGAACAGCACGAGCACCAGCCGCCTTGGTCCTTAGTCCAATTGTGGACAGCTTCCGGCTTACTAAAATGCTCATGGACGGCGGCAACGGATTAAACCTCATTTATGAGGAGACTCTTCGAAAAATGGAAATAGACAGAACCTGCATTGAGCAAAGCAGCACGACCTTCAGAGGAACCATCCCTAGTCAGGAGGCACGATGTGCTGGCTAAATCACACTAGATGTGGTATTCGGCACGCCAGAGAATTATAGTTCCGAAGAAATCACATAGCGGATACCATGCGCTTCTAGGGCGGGAGGCATTCACGATCTTCCAAGCTATACCCCATTACGGGTACATGAATCTCAAAATGCCCGGGCCCAATGGAATCATCACTCTAGCTAGTGATCCAGACATAGCACTCCGCGCTGAAAATAAAACAGCCGCGTTGGCCCTTGAGGCGTTATCCGAAGCCCTCGCGACCGAGGAACTAACCGCGCTGCGCTCCATAGTGGACAGGGACGACTTGATACTTGACAAAAGATCCATGTCCACCTCTTTTAAACCAGTGGATGAAATAGTCAAATTCCAAGTCCATCCAACGGACCCTACAAAAGCAGCATCTATCGGGGCACAGTTAAACCCCACAGTAGACGCCGCACTACGCGAGTTCTTGCGTGAAAATTGGGACATCTTCGCCTGGCATCCTTCAAACATGCCAGGAATCCCACGCAGGCTGGCCGAGCATAGCCTTAACATTCTAAAGGGTTTCAAGCCGGTCAAGCAGACTCTTTGGCGTTTCTCTGAACCTAAGCGACAAGCCATGGGAGAAGAGCTAGCCAAGTTACTGGAGGCTGGATTCATCCGAGAAATAAAGCATCCGGACTGGCTAGCAAACCAGGTGATGGTACCAAAGAAGGACAAATCCTGGCGCCTATGTGTCAACTTCAAGGACCTTAACAAGGCTTGCCCCAAGGATCCCTCCCCCTTCCTCGCATCGATCAAATTATAGACGCTACCGCAGGACACGACTCATTGTGTTTCCTCGACGCATACTCCGGATACCATCAAATTAAGATGGCGGAGTCCGTTCAAGCCGAAACAGCATTTATCACTCCATACGGCCCCTTCTGTTTCAACAAAATGCCTTTCGGGCTCAAAAACGCTGGTGCAACCTATCAACACATGATTCAGACATGCTTGGAGACACAGATCGGCAAAACAATGGAGGCATACGTAGACGATGTGGTCATTAAAACCAGACACGTCGAATCCTTAATAGACGACTTGAGGCTCACGTTCGACAATCTCCGAATATATGACATTAAGCTCAACGCGGAAAAATGTGTCTTCGGCATGCCTGCCGGAAAGCTCTTAGGCTTCATCGTCTCCAACAGAGGAATCGAAGCAAATCCGGCTAAAATCAAAGCTCTGTCACAGTTAGCCACCCCAACAGACCTCAAGCAAATCCAGAAACTAACTGGATGCGTGGCCGCCTTAAGCCCCTTCATCTCCCGATTAGGAGAAAAGGCACTGCCTCTTTATCGCCTTCTCCGACGCACCAAACACTTGAGTGGGCCGGATGCGCCCGCAACGGACTAGAGGAAATAAAAGCCGTTTTGGCCACAAACCCAATATTGGCCACGCCAAATGTAGGCAAACCAATGCTGTTATATATAGCGGCAACACACCAAGTTGTAAGTGAAGTGCTCGTCGTCGAACGAGAGACGGACGGACATAAGTTACCGCTCCAAAAGCCGGTATACTATGTATCCACTGTCCTCACTCCATGCAAATCATGGTACCCACATTATCAAAAGATAGCATACGCGGTCTTCATGGCACCCCCGAAAATACGACACTATTTTCAAGAGTTTTCAATTATGGTGGCCTCTGAAGTACCACTCAACGACATAATAAACAACCGTGAAGCCACAGGCCACAGGCCGGATCGTTCGACAAAATATACAAACCACTGCGAGCCATTAAGTCACAAGTACTGGCCGATTTCGTCGCTGAATGGACAGAAGCCGAAGTCCCTAAAGAGTACGGCGCATACTCCAATTGGATCATGCACTTTGACGTCTCTAAAATGCTGGCGGGTCTGGGGGCTGGTGTCATCCTAACATCCCCCACCGGAGATACACTCCAGTACGTACTCCAAATATTATACACAGACTCCAACAACGCAGGAGAATACGAGGCCCTGTTACACGGCCTCCGGATGGCAGTCTCCATGGGCATTCAACGCCTAGAGGTGCAGGGGGATTCGAACCTTGCAATATCTCAAATCAATGGGGACTTCGACGCCAAGGATCCAAAAATGGCGGCTTATCGCAATGCCGTCCTCAAAATGTCAGCTTGGTTCGAGGGGCTGGAATTCCACCATGTGGTCAGGGAAAAAAATTAGGCAGCAGATATCCTTGCCCGCATCGGCGCTAAGCGCGACCACTAATATCTTTTTGGAAAGGTTGATTAAGCCATTTGTGGTATGGGAAGGAGAGAGCAGAAATAATAGTCCGGACCCGGACACAACGCCGAATCCGAACACCACGGCGTAATCGGGCTCTACCACGAAATAACACCTTCATGCGTGATTATGGCTGTCATTGCCCCGTGGACAGAACCATTCCTGGCTTACCTAACTAGGCAGGAACTACCCAAGGACCCAAACAAGGCACGCTGCATTGTGCGGCGGTCTAAAGCCTACCAGGTCCACGAGAGAGAGCTTTATAAGAAAAGCGCTACTGGAGTCCTTCAAAGGTGCATCTCCGAAGAGGAAGGGCAGCAACTTTTGGCATAAATTCATGCTGGACTTGGCGGTCACCATGCTGCAGCTCGGGCCCTTGTAAGCAAGGCCTTCCGTACAGGTTTTTACTGGCCGACAGCCCGAGCAGATGCACAGGACATCGTTCAACGATGCGTCGGTTGCCAGCTTTTCTCAAACCAAAGCCATATGCCACCTACCGCTCTCCAAACAATCCCCATTACTTGGCCCTTTGCAGTCTGGGGGCTTGATATGGTCGGACACCTCAAAGGGGGAAGCCATAAGAAAAAATACTTATTGGTCATGGTGGATAAATTCACCAAATGGATAGAAGCCAAACCAGTTAAAACGGCCGAATCCGGACCAGTGATAGACTTCATATCCGGGGTTGTACACCGTTACGGCGTCCCCCGCAGCATCATCACCGACAACGGCTCGAACTTTATAGCCAATGAGGTAAAGATTTGGTGCAGCAACATGGGCATTAAGCTCGATTATGCTTCTGTCTAACACCCGCAAACTAACGTTCTAGTTGAGCGAGCAAATGGTCTTATCATGAGCGGCATTAAACCCAGATTAGTGCAATCCTTAAAGGAATCAAATACGCTCTGGGTAGAGGATCTCGACTGCGTACTATGGGGGCTACGGAACACGGCGAATCGCACTACCGGATACACACCACTTTTTATGGTGTACAGCGCAGAGGCGGTACTGCCCTGCGACATAATTCATGACTCGCCTCAAGTGCGCATATATGAAGAGAAAGAAGCCGAGCTTGATCGGAAGGACAGTTTGGACGCCCTGGAGGAGGAGCGTGACGTGGCAAAAGTCTGTTCCGCATTCTATCAACAACAGGCTCGAAGGTATTAAAGCAGAGAAGTACACGCCAAAACTTATAATGTTGGCGAACTCGTTCTACGCCTACCGGAGAAGAAAAAGAACAAGCTCAAGCCCAAATGGGAAGGTCCCCTTGTTATCAACCAAGTTCTGACCGGTGGAGCATACCGTCTGCGGGATGCATCGGACAATCGACTCGAGCCAAACCCATGGAACGCAGCTAAACTCCGAAGGTTCTACGCCTAGTGCCGGACTCCATGTTCGTCTCCTTACCTCTGTCCATTTTTTATATATCCATTATCTATCTTTTATTTCTTTCTTTCTTCCCTTTTTCTTCAAGGCCTTAAAAGGCTAAAATGTGTCTTGACTACACAATCTTGATGCACTAGCCGCGCCCATTATACCTGTGAGCTTCTTATATAGAAGCTTAATACAACTATTTTCCGGGCTCTATGCCCCACACATGTGTTATTCTTCCACATGTACCCTTTTTTGCCACACATGTGTTATTCTTCCACATGTACCCTTTTTTCGCCATTATATGCATCGATATGACTTAAGTTTTGGCCAAGATGGGTTGCCTGGATCTTGTGTTTATGCCCTATGTTCCCGTTAATTTGGCTAGGGCATAAGGGGAGCACCTCTGCGATTGTTACTGCCGGGTCAGCCGGATATGTACCTCAGACTGGGTGAAGCCGAAAGCTAGCGTTCTTAAGGGAATACTCGGTCGGTGAACAAAAGATGATCCTTATTTATTATAATACATGCCCCCAGATGTTTTTATCCTGCGTCTCTTTTCGCAGCTCGGACATGCACATTAGGGCATGCGTACCCAGGGAAAGTAACCCTTAACAGAACTATTCTCCTTGGAAGATGTTTCTTACTATCCATGTAATATTACATAACTAGTTGGGTACTTGTCTGTTCAAGCACTTATGACCCCTACGCCTTGTTTCCACGCGTACCCCGGTTTTTTCATAACTGAGCGGGTATTCGCATACACTCCGGACTATCGGGTCCAGAGGTTGAAGTGAAAAGGTCCGCCATGACAAATGATTTACAATCTGGCTAGGGACAATACATGTCACTTGAAGTACACAGTCCCTTAGACTGACTAAATTCTTCTTCTATACCATCCAACAGGCTGTCTAGCCTACAATCCTGTTCGGAATACTCTGCAGCTAATTCTACTTGGTCATACACCAAACGGACGGCGATCTCTTTCCCATCAGGCCCCACAGGTCCGACCTCGGCCATGTTGTTCGGGTCAGCCTTGGTTTATCGCGTCTTCACCATGGCCCAGGCTTCCCTTGCACCTTGTCGGCAGGCCGATATCTTCCATAATTGGAAGCACCGCCGCGCTCCCTTGAGCTTCTCTAAAAGTTCCCCCATGCCTCCTGGCGGGGAGGCGGATGGCCATAAGGCTTTGGGCAATGCCCTACATCACCTGCCGAACTTGTCCGTGCAGTGGTGAGAGCTCTGGCAGAAGATCACTCGCAGACCCGGGCATCTCCTCTGCGGGACGACCCATCAGCATACCAGCAGAAATAACTCTGTTAGCTGGTTTCTTCGCCGAATTCTTTAAAAGATCGTTCAAGCACTTACTGAAAATGCCGCGTCGAAGCCACTTATTCTCCTTTATGGAGTCAGCAAGCTGGGCTCGAACATCTTTCAGTTCCATGCCCAGCTGGATATTGGTGTCTTGGAGATCGCTTTTCTCCCGCCTAACCCATGTAAGCACGCGCTCACCAGCCTTTAGCTGCCATTGATCATGCGGCTCATCCCCTATCATGACCTCCGGATTCATTCCAGAGTCATCTGCAGAATCTATTGTCAGATTTGCATGCATGCAACATACTAAACGGTACATGTCATTCTTTTTGATAGAGACAAGTGTTACCAGAGGGGGCCTTCTCGGACTCCTTCATTGCGGCAACTGCAGCCCGTAGCTGGGCTTTGCACTCTTCCAGCTCTTGAGACAATTGGGTATTCTTCTCCATAAGAACCTGCACAAATAATGATCCTTAAATCAGTTGTGTCAACTGTTTCAAGTCTCAGGGGCTATTGATATACATAATTATTAGACTTCCTTACCCGTATATCCTTTACATACTGGTCCGTCGCTCTCGCAAGACCATTTTGAGCAGCTCGAATGTACGCGTCTCCTGAGTTGAAGGCATCGAACGCCTCTTGGGAGAAACAAGCGTCACGGAGTACGGCCCGGCGACGCCTGTGATTCATGGCGCTATCCACTTCGGAAATTGTAGCGGATAGCCTATCCGCATCCTCTGTAGGAGGAACCTCTGGAGTTGGCCCCATTTAGCATCCACCTTTATGTCTGGCTCTGGAGCTCGACTGGTGGAGGCGTGACCGGCAACTTCTCCGGATATAGTCCGGCGAGCGTTTTTCCTACTAGGAAACATGAATGTCATTATATTTTAAAAGACGACAACCACGTAGAGGGGTTCTGTTCCATACCTCTGCGACGGCGTCTCAGTCCTGACCGCCTTCCTTTTAAGCCTACCCGGCTTCGGCGCCCCTTGTGGGTAAGTCACTGCGGGTTCGGCATGGCGTCCCGAGGGCCTTCCCTGTAAGACAACATATGTGTGCGGTAGGTGAAGTGCAGAAAAAGGGATCCTTTTTGGAAGTTGGGACTCCGGTTTTACTTACATGCGATGCAGGGAGTAGTCCGGGATAATCGGCTATGATGGCCACCATGGCATCATCACAGCTCAATTGATGGAACATCCTGTCAATCAGCTCCACAAATATGTCCGGATCCTCTTCGAGTCCGAGGTCGAGGGCCAGGTCAGGGTCCTCTAGTTGTGGAGTAGGGCTGTGGACCTCTCTCACAGCTTTTCACAGCTCCTACTAGGAAACAGCAAGGTAAGTATTTATGACAAAGAATGTGGGAAGGTCCGGAGTAAAAAGTAGAAGCTCACCCAGCTTCGGGGGTTGTACATGGAGAATCCATCCCGTGGCTTGATGCGGATGAACTTTTCTTCCTATCCTTTGTACAGATCGAACATAATTTTTGCTAGAGCAGTGACTGAGTCTGGTCCCTTACGACTGCAGAGGGTGGCATCATCTTCTCCGTTGAATTGCCACATGGGTTGCCCCTGATATTGAAGTGGCTGCACGCCCCGCATTATACATATTGACATAACTTCGATTACTGTCAATCCTGACTTGGCCAGCATCTGTATCCGACCCATCAGGTAAAGGTCCTTCCCGTTATCTTCCTCCTGAGGGCTCCGAGGGTGCTAGCAGTGGCGTTTCTTCAGGGGAGCGTTGTCGAACTCAGGAAGGCCCATCCGAATAGGGTCCGGAAGGGGGATGTCCTCCATATAAAACCACTCCCAAGGCCAGTCTTCGGATGTCTTCTTCGAAGTACCGTACAGGTATCCGGTCCCGGTGATGCGCCATATTTCGGCTCCGCCCACTTGGTATCTTGACCCCTCCTGTGTACGGGGTATGAGGCAGAATAGCCTCCTCCATAGCTCGAAATGAGCTTCGCAGCCTAGAAATAGCTCACAAAGGGCGACATAGCCAGCGATATGTAATACGGAGGCGGGAGTAAAATTATGCAGCTGGAGGCCGTAGAACTCCAGGAGCCCATGGAGGAACAGATGAATTGGAAATCCAAGCCCTCTTAATAAGTAAGGGACGAGGCATACCCGCTCCCCCATGGATGGGTTGGGAAAGCTCTCCGCTTGCTCCCCGCGTAGGTGGCGAGCCCCGCTCGAACGGGGACCATATATGCTGGGGGGAGAAATCCCTTGGTCTTTAACCTACTAATTGGCTGTGGGGGACGGAACACTTCTTCCAATTTACAGGCTTAGGGCTACGGGAGCGAGAGGAGGAGCTGCGATAGCCGGCCATGTTGGAATGGATTTCTTGGGTGCGCTCCGATGGATACTCGCTATGGGAGGATGGTGTGATCTGGATCTGAGAATCCCCGTCTCTTTAATAGGCGATTTACTCACACGGCTAGGGAGGCAAATGTAAAAATGCCCTGGCTTCTCGCGTTCGCTCGACGCATGGAAGATAGCCATTATTAGGCGCGGAAGCCAAGGAGTGCAACATTTATGGGAAGCCGGACACTACTCAACAGGTACTTAGAATTTGGAGAAGAACCCGCCTTGCAATGCCGAAGACAATCTACGCGCCGGACTCATCGTCATTGAAGCCTGGTTCGGGGGCTACTGAGGGAGTCCTGGATTAGGTGGTCCTAGGACAGCCGAACTATATCCTTTAGCCGTACTGTTGGACTATGAAGATACAAGATTGAAGACTTCGCCCCGTATCCGGATGGGACTCTCCTTGGCGTGGAAGGCAAGCTTAGCAATACAGATGTGTAGATCTCCTCCTTTGTAACCGACTCTGTGTAACCCTAGCCCCCTCCGGTGTCTATATAAACCGGAGGGTTTAGTCCATAGGACAACAACAATCATACTATAGGCTAGCTTCTAGGGTTTAGCCTCTACGATCTCTTGGTAGATCAACTCTTGTAATACTCATATCATCAAGAAGTAGGGTATTACCTCCATCGAGAGGGCCCGAACCTGGGTAAACATCGTGTCCCCCGCCTCCTATTACCATCCACCTTAGATGCATAGTTTCGGACCCCCTACCCGAGATCTGCCAGTTTTGACACCGACACAGGGTGCGATGAAAGGATCTTGGAGACTGCGGCCATGCGTTTGCAATCCCTATTGCAGAGGCAGCTATCGAAGGTGAGGTTGAGGAGGACGCGGCACCAGAGGGGGCGCCACCGCTAGGAGAGCAGGGTGGTCCGCACGACAGATTTGGTGGGGGGAGGCCGATGATGACGAGCAGCATGTCGTCGGGGAGGCTGCTGATGAAGTCTAGGCTTGTCGGATGCGGTTTTGGCTCGGGCTGCCTCCGCTTGTTGGCTACCCCACCATCCATCATAGCCGATGGCGATGCCGGTGTACACGTGTGCTGGTGTGTGTTGTGTGCTGGGTGTGCGAGAGTCGTCATACATGCATGCCACCGCACGGTGGTGGTGTCTTGTGAGTCGTCCTTCACGCGGAAGAAGTGTGCCCTCAATTTACTAGCGTGCGGGGCGCTATGCCGATTGGTTTCAACTTTGTTTACTTCACCGCGTGTCAGATGGGCCTCTAGTTTACTTATTTTCACCCACTGACACATGGGCCAGCACACGAAGGTAGAAAACACAAGCTGACAAGGCAGCATCTGGACTGGTTGACTGGTCAACTAAACAATATACAGAGCTATACGCTGACACAGTGACCGTATAATCCGTCGGTATAGAGAGTTCGAGTGAGAGGGGAGCCCCGTGAGAGATAGCAAAGAGAGAGAAAGAGCTACTCCCTCCGTTCGATAATGTAGTCCCTACATTTTTTAAAGTCAAACTTTTGAAAGTTTAACCAAGTTTATAAAGAAATTACTTATATCTACAATACAAAGATAAATGATAGTATGAAGTAAGTACATGTTGTGATGAATCCAATGATCGTTCCAGATGTAAATGTTTTTCTCCACATATACCTGGTCAAACTTTTGTGAGGTTTGACTTTTTAAAACATCCATATGCTTATGGACGTGAGAGATTACCTAACTAGAACAAGAGAGTGCGTGTGTGAAATAGAAAGAGTGACTTAAAAAAGTGTGTGTGCGTGTGTGAAAGAGATATGGACAACACACGATAAAAGTAGAGAAAAAGTGTGCATGTCTTATGCAAACATTACACACATGCATCTTCAATAGCGGAAGCAAGGTGAGTAGATAGTGTGTGGTTGTTTGCAACCGAGAGAGAAAGACCCCTAGCACATGGCCAAGAGGGGTTTGACAAACAAGGGAGAGAGGTCGAGAGAGACGTACGGAGAAAATGTAGACATGGGGAGAAGGGAGTGTATGTTTGTCATAGAGAGATCCCCTGGAGATCATGATGGGACTACATGGGTGGGAGATCGAGTGACAAGGTGTGTGCACGATAGAAGATACCCCGAGAGATATCGAGATAGACGTATGGATAGAAGGAGACAATACGTGTTTTCCTAATGGCTAGTGAGAGATAGTCATACTTAGGGGGGCAGTGCGTGCGCCTATGATGGAGTGAGGGATTATGGTACTTGGGGGGTGCGTGTCACATAGATAGAGAACATTGGCAAAGAGTGTTAGATGGATCTATGTAGCGCGAGCGAGACATGTGTATGTGTGAACCAGGGAGATATAAAGTTTGAGAGAGATAGCGGAGCCCCGATAAGGCTGAGTGGTGTGTCAAATAGCTGAGAGGGGGAAAGAGATATTCCATCCGCTCGATAATGCAGTGCATATAAATTTGCCCTCCTCCCTAATGCCGGAGACGTTGTCCATTTGTCATCGTGCACTAGGCCGTGTGCCTCTTACTCCATGCTGTCGGAGCTGCCTCGACGACAGCCGCGTGAACCGTACCGGAGCCGATTCACCCCCTCCGTTGTTCACGGTGCCGGAGCGGCTCCAACTTCGGATCCGTCCAGAGCCCTGACGCTGCTTCCCCATAGCCATTGACCATCGCGACATCTCTGCTTCCCTGCCGCCGGTAGCCACCGCAACCCTGCCGGCCTCACCGACTCGGTAGTTGGAGCTGCCTACTTCACCGGGCCGCTAGATAGGTCACGCCCTCATCTAAAATCACTTTATTTAGGCGTCAGTTGTCTGAATTTTTATTCTGAGCCAATCGATTCCCAATGGGAAGAAGCACCCCTCGAGGCGGCAGAGCTCCTAGGTTACCGGTTGGCTAGTGCCTAACGTAAGGGTGCGGGGGCGCAAGTGTGCCACGGAAGCAGCGCTTAGATTGCTATCTTAGAGTTGCGTGGGTTGAAGGTACTGCCACCACCGGATCTGGATGACGGCGAGTCTTTGTGGATTGGCCGGGGCCGGCGCAACCACGGCAGTGCGGTGGGGCGGGGAGTGGGGTTTTGGTCCGAGCTCTCGCAGCCGTGGACAGCGGCCGTTGGCTATTCGGGGAAGATTCCTAATAGTGTCAGCCGGGAGGCACAAGACGGCCATCAATCCATCCGGCGTAGATCCGACAGTACCAAAATAAAATAAAATCAAGTGACCCCAATTTAGTCTTCAGTCAACAGACGTGTGGCCACTCTCGTACCTTGCTATTGATCTCTTAGGGTATTTCTTCAGATCAGTGAGATGTGTCATTCTTAACATTATGCGTTTTTTGCATCTTCAGCCACACCGTCTTTCGACTCACCATAGCTGCTCCAACAAGGGAAGCATACACCAGAAGGGAGCTATAGTCCCCACTCAACAGTTCCCTGCATAGAATGTGCGTGCCCTACATGGACAGCCACAACAACTGCAGGGCCATCGACAAGTCAGCACATGATGCTCGCTCCTATGGATAGCGACCAGGTAGGTTGTAGCCTCATCTTACTTGTGTGCAGCATTTATGGCTTTGTTATTCATCTAAGCATGGAAAATAGATTATCACATTTCACTGTATATTCATGCTGATCTCTTATTGGTCTTGTTCAGGAGTTAACGATGTTCCATAGTTCAGCTAAGAGACTTATTCTTTAGGTAACGTTGTTCAATAGTTATCATCCATCAGCCAATGCTATCCCATAGGCTGGTGATTGTAGTATTATACCACTTCTAGTATTACCTATGCTGTTCTTTAATACTTCTGTGTGCCATCTAGTTAATCTCGAGTAGAAACGATACATATTATGTAGCTTTCATCTGCGTTCTCCCTTTAGTTTTTGAGACTTGTTGCTGCTAGTTAATCCCAGTCCTACTATTTATGTCGTCTCCTAAAGGCACTCATTACATAAATCTAACTACTAGTTGTCTTCCATGCATGTCAGATACAATTTCACACACTGATTTATCCACAAGAACCTCACGGAGCAATGTAACGGCCAACAAACTTGACGTCAATGATACCCAATATGATGGAACATCTAAAGGCAGTTCTTCATAAGACTTGCAGAAAGCTGATGAATCCTATTCACCCCACAAGGTCCTTGCTCTAACTTGGCCCGTGATATGGGTACATCATGCATATAATGTCCTGGAGTGCATCTACTCTGTTGCAATGCCTTGTGCTTAGCCTGCTGATCATGCATGTAAATATGGCATGCCTTCCTGTTTTTCAGTACCAATTCCATTCATGATAACATGTTCTAAAATTCAAGTACTATCATTCTAATCTATCGCGATGCCATCTGCTTAGTTTGGACATCATGCTTCTGAATATCTTATGCATTGTTATTCATCAGTATGTACTTCATCTGTCTACCATGCCATGTTCTTTTTTTACATTGAAGTGTTGTTCTAGTGGTCTGTTGCAATTCCATCTTAGTTTCCCAATCATACACGCATATGTTGCCTTCGTGTTTTTCTGTATGTATTCCGCTAGCATACAGTTTTACATCCTAGTAGTGTTTGTTCACACTGTTGTCCTGTTGTATCCCTAGCTCTTACATCATACTCCCTCCGTCCAGATTACATGTCGCAGAAATGGATAAAATGGATGTATCTAGAACTGAAATATGCCTAGACCCATCCATTTATTTTCGGATGGAGGGAATACATATCAATATTTCATGCCTTTCTATTCTTCAGTACCTATTCCATCTCTGTTGTAGCATGTTTTATAATTGAAGCACCATTCTTCTATATAAGGCATGCAAGGGGAAGACGGCTATGTTAGAATCTGAAGGGTTACAAACCAGGTCTTTGCAAAATATCCAAATGCCAGGAGATAGTAAACCAACTCCAGTTTTGATAGATACTGCTCCAGCATAGAGAAACCCAACTCCCACTAATAATAAGCAGATTCCAGTGGCCAAAGAACTAGTCCGCTCCAGTCCAGCAAAAATATGTCAACTCCATTCTAAGAAGTGTGTGCCAATCCTCGCATCATGAAATTTTATAGCATTCTGATCATACTTTCTACATGTTTCTTACCCATCTCTCTTTTAGAAAATAAGGTTAAACGATACAAGACTGTTGGCACGCAAAATTGCCGCGCAACACCAAGATAACTGTCGTGCTTTCGTGACGATGAACGATTGCTTTCCGAATAAAGCAGCAAAGATCCCGTCGATTTTGTAGAGGAGGCACGACCGCTTTTCAGTGCAAAACGACAAAGATGAACCAAACCCTAGGGCTGCTAGGGTTCAGCGGGATAGTTAAAACATACGTGAAAAAGTAGATTGGTTTTGTTGAATAGATCGATTGGTATTTTCTCAATCGGCCACGGCCTACATTTATATTGGCACGCTAGACTTGGCGTATACGAAAACAATTCCAAAGCTAAACCGACTAGAATCTGGTCATCTTAATTGGAGTACCATGTATAGGACGACTACCATATATATCACTTTACGTTTTTAATCGGCCAGCTAACACGCATAGCTAACCTGCATGGAAATGCCTTTTGGCCATCCTCACAGTATAAGCACTCCTTGCCTTGACTTTTATGAATAAAGTATTCCGGCAACGTCGCTAATCACAACACATAATGGCGATTTATGAATCATATTTCTCCACTCTTCACGTGTATTTCTGCATGCTGCAAATTCCCTTGTGTAACTCCATCCATAGCATTGCAATCTTCAGCTTTGACCTCTGATCCCTGTTAGGACTTGTCCTAGGTAGCATTGTGGTAACTCCGAGATACCCTGAGTCTGGTTAGGATATGTCCCAAGTATCCTCTTTTCCATGAAAATTCATGTTGCAATCTTTAAACAAAATAGTAACTTATTAGCTTGATTGACCACTAATTAATTTGGCCTATCAACAAACTACTGGCCAAATTACACCATGAACACATGCCCCCATGTTTTTTGTATAATTGTATTCACCAAAAACATATTTTTCCTTACGACAATGTCGATAACTTCACCGACCATATAGTTGCTTAGGGCGATATTTCAAAAAAATATCGGCCAATTTTACTTAGGGCGATACTTGTAATAACATATCGGCCAAATTATCTCAGGTTTTCTTGAACATGCTATGATAGTACTTTTTTGAATATTTTCCATTGGGAGCTTTGGGCAACTTCTCCCCCACAATGAGCTTCTCCCTCCATGTCAATTTCGGCACCATTGGTTTTTCCCGATCGAGCAAGCGCTTCTTCTCGACTATCTCTTCCTTCATTTAAAATGCCCATAGTCTCCGCACACATCATTTCTGAGTGTGTGTGAGTCCCGTTGGACACCACCAAGGTCTTGGTTTAGTCTCTGGTGCAGCTGACTTTATTTTGTTTCCCCTCGAGTCTCTCGGCGTGTACTGACGTACTTCTGCTTTTATGGCAAATATTTTATCTCTGGTCGAAACACCTCTCTTCTGATCATGTCCATTACTAGCTTTAAATTTCTGGCTTCGTACATTGCTTAAATCCCAATCAGTGCTAGATTTGAAATTTCTAGACGCTCCTGGGCCACAACCACCCATGAATAAATCAGCATATGAGCTTGTCGATTTAGACCGTTGATTAGTACATGAGGATACAACGAATTCTTTGCTCCGTACAAAATTAGTTTCCTTTTCAAGCTGATTACCTCGGACAGTTTGCTGAAACTTCACACCATCATTATTCTCCTCTATACCATTGGCTTCAATTTTTCCACTGTCTCTAGTAAATTCATCGGCAGCTACATCAACCAACTCACTAGTACGTACAATTTTCTTGTCTACATGTGTCTACTCACTGGGTTGCAAATCATCTTGTAAACTATTATCTTTTATTGTGCAAATCTTGGTGCAGCCACACACAGTTCCATCATGTGCTTTTCCATCACTTCTATGATTGATCGGCACCCACATAAATTTTTGACCACCTATATGAACTTCACCATTAGCATTGCGTACCGATGACCGGTCCCTTTGGACAACAATTGCATCATGTGAACTAGCTGCATCATTGAGCCGAGCCCTTTTCTGATGTATGTTTGGTCTGAACATAGGACTTGGCGGAACCCACTCTGGGTGAAAATAACCTGGCACTATAGGATATGGCTCCCAAGGATTAAAACCACATGGAGGAAACTACGGGTACATAGGAGGTGCACAACCCCATTACATCGGCTCCATTGCAATATAGGGCCACTGGTCATATAAATTTCTTTGACATTGCTCATGACCACCAAGTCCAGAAGGAGATCTAGGATGCTTATTCCCTCCAAGCCAGTTAAACGCATTGCTGGCCTTGCGCGAGGTGTATTTTTCCAACAACATGCTAATTGTCGGCTTTGTTCTTGGAGCGTGTTTCCTTCGTCCATTGACTTTCCACACTCCTACTTCTAGATTTTTTTGGTTTGATCATCCTTGGACGGGCACTATCATCAACAACATTTTTCTCTCTTGCGGATTCGGTTTGGTCCGACCGAATAAGCATTTTCTTGTTCTGAAGCTCGACCACATTGATAGGAAAAGCGTCACTATCGAGATTCATATTAGAACTTTCGGTAAACATCAATCGTCCCTCATTAATGGCTGATTGCACCTGTCGATGAAACATGTTACAATCATTAGTAGCATGAGAGAAAGAATTGTGCCACTTGCAATAAGCTCTCCCAATTCTTCTGCAGGTGGAATTACATGACCCTCTCCCACTCTAATTAATTTATTTTGCAATAACATATAAAAAATTCTATCACACTTACTAACATCAAAAGTGTATTTAGTTTCATGTCTTCTGGTAGGTGTGGGTTTCAAAGAAGAACATGCAAAGGGCTTTGACTTTGACACCTGAATCCATTCGGCTACACATATATTAACATCAAGTTCACTAGCCGAATTACTATCATAATCGAAGGCATTAGCTACATGGTTATCCTTCTCATTATCAGTATTATCTTCAAACCGGCTATATTGTATAATCTCCTTATTCCAGTTTTCTAGTGCAAAAGCTTTCTGCAAAACTTGATTAACATCTAAAAATGTATGTCCTTCTAATTTATCCTTAATATGAGCAAGCAGACCCGAAAAGGCAAGATCTGCTAAATCCTTTTCGGCTATGGTCAAGCTAAAACATCGGTTTTTATATCTCTAAACCTTTTAATATAATCATGAACTTGTTAATTTTATTTCTTCCTAACCATAGATAAATCCAAAAGTCAAAGTTCAGTTTTATCGACATAAAAATAATCATGAAATTTTTGCTCCAATTGTGCCCATGTTGAAATAGTATTAGGAGCCAGCGATGTAAACCAAGTAAATGCAATACCGGACAAAGACAACGGAAATAATTTAATCCTATAAACATCCGATGTGCCGATATCACAACATTGGGCTAAAATTGTCCGATATGCTCGAAAGTGGATCTACCATCTTCCCCTGTAAACCTAACAAAGTCAGGAATTCTAAAATCATGAGGATAAGCCATCGAATGGAAGTAATCAGGGTATGGTTTTTGATATGCATGTGCTTTACTCTTAGGTTCTAAACCAAATTCTCTTAGTATACTAGCAAGCTTATCCTTAAAACTATCATTCGACTGTAGAGAACTAGTTTGTGCAGAAGATGAAACGCTAGCACGTGATGGAAACTCCAGCAAAGAAATTTGAACTTGTGATGCTTGCAATGGAGACCCATTAAAATATGAATTGGGTACCGGCCCGTGCAGAATCCCAGTACCGATAGTCAACAGCAATGGTGTACTATATTCTACAGTTGGATAAAAAAATTGTTGCTCACTAGAATTAGAACTAGCACTTTGGTGCTGTTGTGATTTTGTTGAACCAAAGTTGAGACAGTAGGAGCAGCTATGCTAGGTATAAAATTATTAGCCGAACTGCTCACATAGTTCCGTCCACCTTGATCGCTATTTAAAGAAACATTGGGCTGCACAACGTTATTAACCGATGCACCATGTGTATGAATATTACTATGAAAGTTAATGAATCCTGTATTTTGCAGCGGCATCAACTTTTTCTCAGAATATCCATCATTGATTTGCAACACTAATGACTGAACATGACTAGGTAAATTATTTTCAAGATCTTTATGAAGCTGCTCCTTAAATTATTCAATTCTATTAGCTACTGATTGAGTAATTGTGTGTGTCATAGTTTTCACATCAGAATTGTACTTGGTAGCTACGCACACATCAATTAGATGAGAAATTTCTTCGGTTGACCTTTTTACCTCGGTGTTGATCGAAACTGAAGGGTTTGGCACATGTACCTTCTTGACGACGCCGATCCTTGTCTTGCGGTATCCAGTCAACTTCAATTTTAGTCGCTCAACCATCTCTTTCTTAAGCTCTTGTTCAAGCTAGCGCCGATCATATTCCGACAGATCGTCGAGTGTGATGGCGATGACGTTCTCCGGGTCGATGCCGCTCCCGTTCCTGGACTCGGTACTCATCGTGTGCTTCTTCCTCTTTCCGTCCGCAGCGGAGTCGCCAATTGTGTTGGCACGCCAAATTATCGTGCAACACCAAGATAACCGTCCTGCTTTCGTGACGACGAACGATTGATGTCTACTACACAACCTTCTTCTTGTAGACGTTGTTTTGCCCCCAAGTGCAGAGGTTTGTAGGACAGTAGCAAATTTCCCTCAACTGGATGATCTAAGGTTTATCAATCTGTGGGAGGTGTAGGTTGAAGATGGTCTCTCTCAAACAACCCTGCAACCAAATAACAAAGAGTCTCTTGTGTCCCCAACACACCCAATACAATGGTAAATTGTATAGGTGCCCTAGTTCGGCGAAGAGCTGGTAATACAAGTGCCATATGGATGGTAGATATAGGTTTTTCTAATCTGAAAATATAAAACCGACAAGGTAACTAATGATAAAAGTGAGCATAAACGGAATTGCAATGCGTTGAAACAAGGCCTAGGGTTCATACTTTCACTAGTGCAAGTTCTCTCAACAATAATAACATAATTGGATCATATAACTATCCCTAACATGCAACAACGAGTCACTCCAAAGTCACTAATAGCGGAGAACAAACAAAGAGATTATTGTAGGGTACGAAACCACCTCAGAGTTATCCTTTCTGATCGATCTATTCAAGAGTCCGTAGTAAAATAACATGAAGCTATTCTTTCCGTAGATCTATCATAGAGTTTGTACTATAATAACACCTTAGGACACAAATCAACCAAAACCCTAATGTCACCTAGATACTCCAATGTCACCTCAAGTATCCGTGGGTATGATTATACGATATGCATCACACAATCTCAGATTCATCTATTCAACCAACACAAAGAACATCAAAGAGTGCCCAAAGTTTCTACCGGAGAGTCAAGACGAAAACGTGTGCCAACCCCTATGCATGAGTTCACAATGTTACGGAACCCACAAGTTGATAACTAAAACATAAATAAAGTAGATCACGTGAATATCCCTTTTCACCACAGATAAGCACATGCAAGACATACATCAAGTGTTCTCAAATCATTAAAGACTCAATCCGATAAGATAACTTCAAAGGGAAAACTCAATCCATTACAAGAGAGTAGAGGGGGAGAAACGTCATAAGATCCAACTATAGTAGCAAAGCTCGCGATACATCAAGATCGTGCCAAATCAAGAACACGAGAGAGAGAGAGAGAGAGAGAGAGAGAGATCAAACACATAGCTACTCATACATAGCCTCAGCCCCGAGGGTGAAGTACTCCCTCCTCGTCATGGAGAGCGCTGGGATGATAAAGATGGCCACTAGAGAGGGATTCCCCCCTCCGACAGGGTGCCGAAACGGGTCTAGATTTGTTTTTGGTGGCTACAGAGGCTTGCAGCAGCGGAACTCCCGATCTAGGTTAAGTTCTGGGGGTTTCTGTATATATAAGAGGTTTTGTCATCGGGAACAAGTCAGGGGGGGCTCCGAGGCATCCACGAGGTAGGGGGCGTGCCAAGGGGGGTAGCGCGCGCCCCCACCCTTGTGGGTGTGTCGGGACTCTTTTGGCCCATCTCCGATGCTCCATGGGCTTCTTCTGGTCCAAAAACAATCTCCGTCAAATTTCAGGTCAATTGGACTCTGTTTGATTTTCCTTTTATGCAATACTCAAAACAAGGAAAAAAACAGAAACTGGCACTAGGCTCTAGGTTAATAGGTTAGTCCCAAAAATCATATAAAATACCATATAAATGCATATAAAACATCCTAGATGGATAATATAATAGCATGGAACAATAAAAAATTATAGATACATTGGAGACGTATCAAGCATCCCCAAGCTTAATTCCCGCTCGTCCTCGAGTACGTAAATGATAAAAACAGAATTTTTGATGTGGAATGCTACCCATTTTTATCAATGTAATCTTCTTTACTATGGCATGAATGTTCAGATCCATAAGATTCAAAACAAAAGTTTAATATTGACATAAAAATAATAATACTTCAAGCATACTAACTAAGCAATCATGTCTTCTGAAAATAGCATGGCCAAAGAAAGTTCATCCCTGCAAAATCATATAGTTTGGTCATGCTCCATTTTCGTCACACAAGAATGATCTCATCATGCACAACCCCGATGACAAGCCAAGCAAATGTTTCATACTTTAGTTATCTCAAACTTTTTTCAACTTTCACGAAATACATGAGCATGAGCCATGAACATAGCACTATGGGTGGAATAGAGTATAATGATGGGGGTTATGTGGAGAAGACAAAAAAGGAGAAAGTCTGACATTGATGTGGCTAATCAACGGGCTAGGGAGATGCCCATCAATTGATGTCAGTGCAAGGGGTAGGGATTGTCATGCAACGGATGCACTAGAGCAAAAAAGTTACGAAAGCTCAACAAAAGAAACTAAGTGGGTGTGCATCCAACTTGCTTGCTCACGAAGACCTAGGGCATTTGAGGAAGCCCATTGTTGGAATATACAAGCCAAGTTCTATAATGAAAAATTCCCACTAGTATATGAATGTGACAAAACAGGAGACTCTCTATCATAAAGATCATGGTGCTACTTTGAAGCACAAGTGTGGAAAAAGGATAGTAGCATTGTCCCTTTTTTTTTGGGCCTTTATTTTTTTTATTTGGCCTTTCTCTTTTTATTTATTTATTTCCTCACATGGTACAATGCTGTAATAATGATGATCATCACACTTCTATTTATTTACAACTCGATACTAGAACAAAATATGACTATATGAGTGCCTCCGGCGGTGTACCGGGATGTGCAATGAATCAAGAGTGAAATGTATGAAAACTTATGAACGGTGGCTTTGCCAAAAACAAGATGTCAACTAAATGATCATGCAAGGCAATATGACAATGATGAAGCATGTCATAATAAAAGGAACGGTGGAAAGTTGCATGGCAATATATCTCGGAATGGCTATGGAATGGCATAATAGGTAGGTATGGTGGCTGTTTTGAGGAAGATATAACGAGGTTTATGTGTGATAGAGCGTATCATATCACGGGTTTGGATGCACCGGCGAAGTTTCACCAACTCTCGAGGTGAGAAAGGGCAATGCACTGTACCGAAGAGGCTAGCAATGATGGGAAGGTGAGAATGCGTATAAACCATGGACTCAACATTAGTCATAAAGAACTCACATACTTATTGCAAAAATCTACAAGTCATCAAAAACCAAGTATTACGCGCATGCTCCTAGGGGGATAGATTGGTAGGAAAAGACCATCGCCCGTCCCCGACCGCCACTCATAAGGATGACAATCAAAGAACACCTCATGCTTCAAATTTGTCACACAACAGTTACCATACGTGCATGCTACGGGACTTGCAAACCTCAACACAAGTATTTCTCAATTTCACAATTACTCAAATAGCACGACTCTAATATCACCATCTTTATATCTCAAAACAATCATCAAGCATCAAACTTCTCAAAGTATTCACTGCACTCTATATGAAAGTTTTTATTATACCCATCTTGGATGCCCATCATATTAGGACTAAATTCATAACCAAAGCAAATTACCATGCTGTTTAAGACTCTCAAAATAATATAAGTGAAGCATGAGAGCTCATCTATTTCTTTAAAATAAAACCACCGCCGTGCTCTAGAAGGATATAAGTGAAGCACTAGAGCAAAAGACAAACTACTCCGAAAGATATAAGTGAAGATCAGTGAGTAGTTGAGTAATTATGCAACTATGTGAAGACTCTCTAACATTTAATAATTTCAGATCTTGGTATTTTATTCAAACAGTAAGAAAAACAAAAGAAAATAAAATGACGCTCCAAGCAAAACACATATCATGTGGTGAATAAAAATATAGCTCCAAGTAAAGTTACCGATGAACGAAGACGAAAGAGGGGATGCCTTCCGGGGCATCCCCAAGCTTAGGCTCTTTGTTGTACTTGAATATTACCTTGGGGTTCCTTGGGAATCCCCAAGCTTAGGCTCTTGCCACTCCTTATTCCATAGTCCATTGAATCTTTACCCAAAACTTGAAAACTTCACAACACAAAAATCAACAGAAAACTCGTAAGCTCCGTTAGTATAATAAAATAAATCACCACTTAGGTACTGTTGTGAACTAATTCTAAATTCATATTGGTGTAATGTCTACTGTATTCCAACTTCTCTATGGTTCATACCCTCCTATACTACTCATAGATTCATCAAAATAAGCAAACAACACATAGAAAACAGAATCTGTCAAAAAACAGAACAGTCTGTAGTAATCTGTATCATACGCATACTTCTGGAACTCCAAAAATTCTGAAATAAGTTGGCGGACCTGAGTAATTTGTCTATTAATCATCTGCAAAAATAATCAACCTAAAATCACTCTCCAGTAAAAAATGGCAGCTAATCTCGTGAGCACTAAGGTTTCTGTTTTTTTACAGCAAGATCACAAAGACTTCACCCAAGTCTTCCCAAAGGTTCTACTTGGCACAAACACTAATTAAAACATAGAACCACATTTACACAGAGGCTAGATGAATTATTTATTACTAAAAAGGAACAAACGTCAAAGAACAAAAATAAAATTGGTTTGCCTCCAAACAAGCGCTATCCTTTAATGCCCCTAGCTAGGCATGATGATTTCAATGATGCTCACATGAAAGATAAGAGTTGAAACATAAAGAGAGCATCATGAAGAATATGACTAGCACATTTATGTCTAACCCACTTCCTATGCATAGGGATTTTGTGAGCAAACAACTTGTGGAAACAATAATCAACTAGCATAGGAAGGCAAAAAAAAGCATAACTTTAAAACTTTAAGCACATAGAGAGGAAAATTGATATTATTGCAATTCCTACAAGCATATGTTCCTCCCTCATAATAATTTTCAGTAGCATCATGAATAATTCAACCATATAACCAGACATAAAGCATTCTTTTCATGATCTACAAGCATAGAATTTTTATTACTCTCCACATAAGCAAATTTTTTCTCATGAATAGTAGTGGGAGCAAACTCAACAAAATAACTATCATGTGAAGCATAATCCAATTGAAAACTGAAATCATGATGACAAGTTTCATGGTTATCATTATTTTTTATAGCATACATGTCATCACAATAATCATCATAGATAGCATCTTTGTTCTCATAATCAATTAGAACCTCTTCCGAAATAGTGGATTCATCAATAAATAAATTCATGACCTCTCCAAATCCACTTTCATAATTATCAAAACAATATTCAACATCCTCCAAAATAGTGGGATCATTACTTCCTAAAGTTGACACTCTTCCAAACCCACTTTCATTAATATAATCATCATAAATAGGAGGCATGCTATCATCATAATAAATTTGCTCATCAAAACTTGGGGGACAAAACATATCATCTTCATCAAACATAGCATCCCCAAGCTTGTCGCTTTGCATATCATTAGCATCATGGGTATTCGAAGAATTCATACAAACAACATTGCAATCATGCTCATCATTCAAATATTTAGTGCCAAACATTCTAATGCATTCTTCTTCTAGCACTTGAGCACAATTATCTGAATCCTTATTTTCACGAAAGACATTAAAAAGATGAAGCATATAAGGCACCCTCAATTCCATTTTTTGTAGTTTTCTTTTATAGACTAAACTAGTGATAAAACAATAAACAAAAAGATTCGATTGCAAGATCTAAACATATACCTTCAAGCACTCACCTCCCCGGCAACGACGCCAAAAAAGAGCTTGATGTCTACTACACAACCTTCTACTTGTAGATGTTGTTGGGCCTCAAAGTGCAGAGGTTTGTAGGACAGTAGCAAATTTCCCTCAAGTGGATGACCTAAGGTTTATCAATCCGTAGGAGGTGTAGGTTGAAGATGGTCTCTCTCAAACAACCCTGCAACAAAATAACAAAGAGTCTCTTGTGTCCCCAACACACCCAATACAATGGTAAATTGTATAGGTGCACTAGTTCGGCGAGAGATGGTAATACAAGTGCAGTATGGATGGTAGATATAGGTTTTTGTAATCTGAAAATATAAAAACAGCAAGGTAACTAATGATGAAAGTGAGCGTAATCGGTATTGCAATGTATTGAAACAAGGCCTAGGGTTCATACTTTCACTAGTGCATTCTCTCAACAATAATAACATAATTGGATCATATAACTATCCCTCAACATGCAACAAAGAGTCACTCCAAAGTCACTAATAGTGGAGAACAAACGAAGAGATTATTGTAGGGTACGAAACCAACTCAAAGTTATCCTTTCTGATCGATCTATTCAAGAGTCTGTAGTAAAATAACATGAAGCTATTCTTTCAGTTCGATCTATCATAGAGTTTGTACTAGAATCACACCTTAAGACACAAATCAACCAAAACCCTAATGTCACTTAGATACTCCAATGTCACCTCAAGTATCCGTGGGTATGATTATACGATATGCATCACACAATCTCAGATTCATCTATTCAACCAACACAAAGAACTTCAAAGAGTGCCCCAAAGTTTCTACCGGAGAGTCAAGACAAAAACTCGTGCCAACCCCTATGCATGAGTTCAAAATGTTACAGAACCCACAAGTTGATCACTAAAACATACATCAAGTAGATCACGTGAATATCCCAATGTCACAATAGATAAGCACATGCAAGAGATACATCAAGTGTTCTCAAATCCTTAAAGACTCAATCCTATAAGATAACTTTAAAGGGAAAACTCAATCCATTACAAGAGAGTAGGAGAAACATCATAAGATCAAACTATAGTAGCAAAACTCGCGATACATCAAGGTCGTGCCAAATCATGAACAAGAGAGAGAGATCAAACATATAGCTACTGGTACATACCCTCAGCCCCGAGGGCAAACTACTCCCTCCTCATCATGGAGAGCGCTGGGATGATGAAGATGGCCACCGGAGAGGGATTTACCCCTCCGGCAGGGTGACATAACGGGTCTAGATTTGTTTTCGGTGGCTACAGAGGCTTGCGGCGGCGCAACTCCCGATCTAGGTTATGTTATGGGGGTTTCTGTATATATAAGAGGTTTTGGCGTCGGGAACAAGTCAGGGGGGTCTCCGAGGCGGCCACGAGGTAGGGGGGCGCGCCCAGGGGGGTAGGGCGCGCCCCCACCCTCGTGGGTGCCTCGGTACTCTTCTGGCCCATCTCCGATGCTCTGTGGGCTTCTACTGGTCCAAAGACAATCTCCGTCAAATTTCAGGTCAATTGGACTCCGTTTGGTTTTCCTTTTCTGCAATACTGAAAATCAAGGAAGAAACAGAAAGTGACACTGGGCTCTAGGTTAATAGGTTAGTCCCAAAAATCATATAAAATAGCATATAAAACTTCCTAGATGGATAATATAATAGCATGGAACAATCGAAAATTATAGATACGTTGGAGACGTATCAACGATTGCTTTCCGAGCAAAGCAACAAAGATCCCCTCGATTTCGTAGAGGAGGCACGACCGCTTTTCAACGCAAAACGGCAAAGATGAACCAAACCCTAGGGCTGCTAGGGTTTAGCGGAAAAAGAATGATAGATAAAACATACGTGAAAAAGTAGATTGGTTTTGTTGAATAGATCGATTGATATTTTCTCAATCGGCCACGACCTACATTTATATTGGCATGCTGGACTTGGCGTATACGAAAACAATTCCAAAGCTAAACCGGCTAGAATCTCGTCATATTAATTGGAGTACCATGTATAGGACGATTACCATATATATCACTTTACGTTTTTAATCGGCCAGCTAACACTCATACCTAACCTGCATGGAAACCCCTCTTGGCCATACTCACAGTATAAGCACTCCTTGCCTTGCTTTTTATGAATAAAGTATTCCGGCAACGTCGCTAATCTCAACACATAATGGCGATTTATAAATCATATTTCTCCATTCTTCACGTGTATTTATACATGTTGCACTTTCCCTTGTGTAACTCCAGCCATAGCATTGCAATCTTCAGCTTTGACCTCTGATCCCTATTAGGACTTGTTCTAGGTAGCATTGTGGTAACTCCGAGATACCCTGAGTCTAGTTAGGATATGTCCTAAGTGTCCTCTTGTCCATGAAAAGTCCTGTTGCAATCTTTAAACAAAATAGTAACTGATTAGCTTGATTTACCACTAATTAATTTGGCCTATCAACAAACTACGGGCCAAATTACACCATGAACAAAGACTTCCTCCAGTGGGATTGTATTTGAGGAAAGTATCTTGCGGGAATTCTCTATGTTGCAATGCTGATGTAAGTACCTGTTGTATATCACTATATTTTTACATCATCATGTATTTTTTTAATCGGCGTGAATCCAACCTTTATCTAATCTAAATTTAGTTGTAGCAAAATGGTAAAGTCGACAATGTTGATTTTTGTAAGGAAAACTTCCTGGTAGTTTTGCATACTAAGTTGCATGAGTGTACTATCTCATATCATGCACATTACTGAATTGTAGTGCTGCTCTGGTGGCCCATTCATTCATTGTGTCAATGTTGCTTTTGTATTACCTTATCTGGCTGATGATAGTTGTGCCATATTGTGTTAATTTGGTGTAGGCTGGTGTGGTCTAGTTGCCCAAACGTTCGTTGTGTCAATCTTGCTTTCCAATTATCTGACCTCGCCAATGATAGCAATGCTAGTGTGTTAATTTCGTGCAGGATGCTGAAGATAAGAAGACAAACTCTGAAAATAGCAAGGAAACACCATTGTTTATTTCCAAAAAATCTAGGCCAGGTAATATGACAATAACTCTTGATTAATCTGTTCAGTTCCCCTCCTAATTTATGTTATGATGAAGTGGTCGAGACACTCTCCACTATCAATAATACAAGCCTGCCAAAATCGCAATCTGAATCTGTTCAGTTTCCTCTGTCTCGAATGGAACGGAAAAAATGTATGTTTGTGAGACAATTAATGGCTAAAGCAATGATGGAAATGGTGGAGGAATCAGAGGTGCAAATTCGTGCGCAACTATAACTGATCAATGTTTTCAAAGACAGTGTAGCAAAGCAGCAAGAACTTGACCACATGCTTATGGGCATCATCCGCGCGGAGGTTGCAGATTCTGACGTTGTAGATCGTTAGGTTCTGTTCATTTATTTGCATTGGCATCAATCTTTGATTGCCCACTAGATGTAATTTCCTGTAATATATGCTGGATGTGCAACATTTTTCCCTGTATGTCGTACCTTTGCTTGATTGGTTTTGGTCTCGTGCATAATTGCTAGTCGTAATGGGCTCAAATTATCTAATTGGGCCTAAAGACATGTAAAAGCTTTAGTGGGCCCATTAAGTTAATGGGCCGTTACCATGCCAAAAGTTAATGGTTGGCCCAGTTACCTCCCGGGTCGTTAACAGGCCGACATCGAAGCAGGCAATAGGTGGGCCCATTTGATTTCACGGGCCGTTAACAGGCCGATACTAAGGTCGGGCTACAGATGGCCCAACTATACTGTGGGCCTTTAGCAGGCCGAAAGAGACAGCGGGCTCGTACTGGACCATGAAGAGCATGGGCCGCTAAGAGGTCGAAAGTCAGGTCGTACTGTAAATGGCCCAACTGTGTTGTGCGCCTTTAGCAGGCCGAAAGAGAAACCGGGCTGGTATTGGACCATGAAGTGCATGGGCCATTAAAAGTCCAAAACTCATGTCTGACTGCAAAAATGGCCCAACTCATTTATGGGCCATCAACAGGATAGACACACCGGAACGAAAATTGGCCCAACATTAAATGGGTCACTAAAAGGCCGAAAGATGTACATCTTGAAAATTGGCCCATCCCTTGAATGGGTCGTTAACAGGCCGAAATCACATCAGGCTGATATTGAGCCCAAATATATAGCGGGTTGTTAACAGGCTCAAACCGACGATGGGCTGTAATGTTGTCAAATCGTTAATGGGCCGTTGACGGGCCGAATTGGCACATCTCGTGTGGGTCGTGGGCTTAAATGGACCTGACACAAGGAGGCCTTATATGGGCCGGCCTGCTAATTTTTAATGTGCCGGCCTTTTTCACTGGAATAGGCTAGTGTTGGCACATGCCACATGTCAACCTATCATAGGCGCCTCCTGTCCAATGAGTGGATGACATCTGTCCCAACGGTGAGCCAACACATGTTTCCTCTGGCCAATGAGAATTTTACACATGGAAAATCCCCATTTGTCCGGGCTGTTAACGGGTTATTGGCTCCAAACTGGAACCCGATAGCTTAACGGCGACCTGTTACGATGGATGCCACATCTCGGTCACCCTTGACCAAAGCACTTATGTGATGTGCGATTTATCGTCATGGAAGTTGACACTTCCGTGATGATAATTTTTGTGATGTCATGGAACACTTCTATGATAGCACTGGTATGACTATCTTGATTCTGTCATAAAATCGTCATGGATGTACATGCATGACAGAAAACGTGACCTACTGTGACAAACACGTATCATCATAGAAGTGTATTTTTTTGTAGTGCAACCAGCGAGCCTACGAAGGAATTACTCACTCCCAGTGGGGAGCATCATGGAATTGGCAATGAAGGAGGGTTGGTGATGATGAAGGCCGAAGATCCCCCTCTCCGGAGCCCAAACGGACTCCAGATCTGGCCTCCCGATGAAGAACAGGAGGTGGCGGCGGCTCCGCATTGTGAAACCCGATAAAACTTCCTCTCTTATTTTTTCTCCGAAAATAGGTATTTATGGAGTCGAGATTAGGGTCTGGAGGGCCACGAGGTGACCGCAACCAACCAGGGCGTGCCCGCCCAACTAGGGCACCCCCTCCGGTGGTTCTTGGTCCTAGTATTTTTTATATATTCTGAAATAATTTTCCAAAAAGTTTCGTTCCATCCTGAGAACTTTTATTTCTGCACAAAAACAACACCATGGTAGTTAGGCTAAAAACAACGTCAGGGTTAGTTTCATTCAAATCATGCGAGACGTATCAACTCCCCCAAGCTTAAATCATTGCTTGTCCTCAAGCAATTGAGTTGACAAACTGAAAGTGATAAAGAAAATGTTTTACGAACTCTTTTGTTATTGTTTACATAAATATGCTTAAGTAGCACCCAGGTTTTCAGCAAAGATTATGACTGACCATGTCAACAATAACTGTTAGAAAATATATTAACTCATATTAATGACATAATCAACTAGCGAGTAATAATAAAATATATCAAATGCCAACACTTTGTCAAAACAATCATGATATAATATGACAACTGTGGTATCTCGCTAGCCCTTTCCGAGACCGCAAAACATAAATGTAGAGCACCTCCAAAGTTCAAGCAACGACTAAAAATTGTAATTCATGGTAGAAAAGATCCAGCCATGATGCATTCAACATTAACTATACACAATGCATGATGATGACAATAGTGCTGTCAGGTCTGGCGCTTGTTTGAGAAGGTGATGACTCAACATAAAAGTAAATAGATAGTCCCTTCCCAGTGGGAAGCACAGATTTGCAGAGGTGCCATAGCTCATAGCTTAAATCATAGATAAATTTAATTTTGGGAGGTGCACCCTTACTGTAAATGTTACGACCAAGAGTTATCAATATCTTCCATGCGAAACAAATTAGCGGCGGTTCCCAAGCATAAAAGTAAGGTTTACCCCCCTCCACCAACAAACACACTCCACGGCTAGCCGAATCCATAGGTACCGTCCATACTAACAACATTCCTGGGAGAGTTTTCTTTAGTTATTTGTGATTTTTGATTTCGGGACTGGGTATCTGTATTACTGCCCCTCTCGTGCAAGGACGAGTGAATAAACACTCATTATGAGAATAACCCACTTAGCATGGAAGATACTGACCGCCCTCTGTCGCTCCATGAGTGGTACAGGAACACAAAACATATGTTTATTTGAAACTTTAGAGGTGGCACATGCAAATTTACTTAGAACGGCAGGGTAATACCACATATAGGTAGATATGGTGGACTCATTTGGAATAACTTTGGTTTAAGGATTTTGATGCACAAGTAGTATTCCCACTTAGTACAGGCGAAGGCTAACAAATTGGTTGAGAAGCGGCCAGCTAGAGAGTGAAAACAGTCATGAGCATGCATTACGAATAATCAACATTTAATACTAGCTTGAGTAGGATATGAACACCATGAACATAAATATCGTAGAGGGCATGTTGGTTTTGATTCAACTACATGCGTGAACAAGTGCCAAGTCAAGCCACTTGAAACATTCAGAGGAGGATACCATGTCATCATACTACATCACAATCACTTTAATGCATGTTGACACCCAAGATAAATCATTATTCACTCCTAGCTACTTATGCATGGCTTTGAGCAACTATAATCTCTAATTTTCATTGCAAACATGTTTGATCATAATATGCTGAATCATGGATACTAGGTTAAAATATTTACAAAGACAAAAACAAGTTGAGTTCATACCCACTTCTCTCTGCCGCAATCAATTCATCAAATATCGTCATTATTGCCTTTCACTTGCACGACCGAATGATATGAAAATAATAATAGTGCAAGAGTGCCGTGGAGTAAGCTGTAATCTGCAAACATTTTATTCAAAAGGAGAAGACAAAGTAACTTGGCTCTTTGTTAGATCAACAATAATGCATATGAGAGCCACTCAATATTTTCATCATGGTCTTCTCCTTGGTATGACTCAATTAAAAACAAAAGAATTTCATAGAAACACACCAAATATATTTGGAGTTTTTAGTTTTTCTTGAAGAAATCAAATGAACGAAGGGAATACAAAAACAAGAAAAACTATCTACACGGGAAAGCTCCCAAGAACCAAAAGAATAATAGAGAAATCTTTTTGGGTTTTCTTTCAATACTACAACTAATTAAAATAGTAAGAAAACGGAAAAGAAGAAATAAATATTTTTGGGTTTTCTCAAACTTTTTCAAACACACAAGAAGAAAGCAAGAAAAAAAATCTAGCATGGATAATACAATGAAAAAGTGTGGACACCCACAACTGGAATGAAATGTGTAAACATGAATGTAATCTCGATGGGGATACGTACTCCCCCAAGCTTAGGCTTATTGCCTAGCTTGGTAATCACCATCCGCGACCTGGATAATAATCTGAGTGATAGCCCACGGAGGCTCTTGGTGCGGCCTCCTCAGTCCGTCTGGCAACCTCAAACTCCGCATTGTACGCGCAAGCCTCGCTCTGGAGAACATAATATCTTATTTCGTTGTGATAATCAAAGAGAACAGGTGCAGGCAAAGCAACAGGTACAATGGATTCTTTATTGGACCTCAAGTTGTAAGTATAATTAGTGATTCTTCCCTTAAGGAACTTATGGCGCTTCATGGCCTCAAAGTCTAATTAGTGGGTTGGTAGAATGGGATCATTAGGCTAGGTGACACACCCAACTCCTTAGCTACATGGGAAACATAAATACCACCATAAAAGTGACCACTACCAGCGTAGTGTTGCAATATTCATGCAACGATTGCTCCAAGATTATAATGTTTGATTCCTATCACAGCAGTGTGTATGAGGCTCAAGTCAGGGGCACAAAGCGTGTTGCAATCCTGCTTGCCCATGATGCATTTGCCATTAAAGAGTGTAAAGTAATCTATAGATGGAAAATGAATACTTTTTATTCTACCTTGTGTCACTCCTCTATCTTCACCGTAGCAAAGATTAATAAAAAATGACACATACTCAGATTTTGGTGGTTCATCTAGCGAACCCCAATATGGAACGTTGCACAAATTACAGAACACTCCCAAAGGCATGGTAAAGGTCTAATGATAAAGGCTAAATGAAACTCTAGACTCACGAGGAAAATATTTAAATTTATTTATGAAAGTTTATGCACCTACCATAAAATCGGTGTTGTGGATAAATTGCTCGAATTCCTCTTTAATACATGCACCTACCATGAATTCATTACATGGCCATAAGCATGATTTGGTAGCAGCATCCTGCATAGAGTTTGCACTTGGCTCAACATAAGACCGTCGCATTGAGCCACAACTCGATGACGCCTCCAAGGATCTCCTCCTCGAAGAACTTCTTCCAAAAAGGTACATTTTATTCACGTACAAATTTCTAAAAAAATTTGTCACAAAATTTTGTCAACAAAACTTCGCAAGATTGATAGCAACTACTCATAAGGATGCCTAGAGGCCATATCAAGAATTCAAACTAGTTAGAAATCTAAGAATTCAACATGATAAAGCAGAATAGACAGAATATAAGTGTGGGTAACTATAGAGCAATAACAACACTTGTAATGTGCATGACATGAGAACATAACTGTTTATTCAATTGAAACTGAAATCAACATAGAGCACGTTACAACAGTAAACCAGTTAAAGAAACAGGTTTAAAACATACATATTGTTCGCTTGGAGTTTCAATTCCATCCTTCAAATTTGAAAATAGTTGGTATGAGTAAATACAGTAATGCAAGAGCAAAGGAGTATGAACCATAGCTACAGAACCTGACCTGAGAACAAATCTTCTTCTCCTTTAAGCGTTGAGTTGGGATTCGGAGTGGTGGTCCTCGTGCTTTGGGCACTACAGTACCCTTACTAACTACTCGTGTTTGGGTGCTCTGTAGTGGAGACGGTGTTGTGTCAACTGGAACTGGGTTACTATCTGCCGGGGTTGGGGTTAGAAGGGGTGTAGCTGGTTCTCTGTCCAAGCTGGGTAGGGGTACAATCTGCGAGAGTCAGGTTATGTGTGGTGGATCTGGTCCTTGGGCAAGTACAACCGTGGTTCTATCTGCATCAACTGGTAGCACTATCATTTACGAAGACCGTGTTGTTACTCCCTTAGATATCGCCATCACGCTCTCAAATTCAAATGGCTGATAAACAAGAAAAGTAAATGAAAGTATAGACATTGTGTATAGACAGGTGCAATGGATAGTGGGGAATAAAAGAGGGCATGATATATTTCATATTTATGTTGTCTAACCAAACAGGATAGCATGACACAATTTCACATATATGATGGCTAACTAAACAGGATAGCATGACACAATTTCACATTATGATGGCTAACTAAAAAAGATGGAAAGACATAGTTCAAAATATGAGACTATGTAAACAGGATGACATGACATAACTATATAATGTGTTTATTAAATAGGTTGGCATGCCATAATTCACATACATTCACGGATAGAATGCCATAATTCAAAATATGATGACTGTAAACACTAAACAGGTTGAGATGATATAACTATATGATGTCTTTATTAAATGGGTTGCCATGCCATAATTCAGATAGATGATGTGTATGTACTATGTAAACAAGATGGCATGATATAATTCAAATATATGATTTATATAGTAAGCAAGTAAGCAGATGGCAATCCACATATGATGTAAAAACTAAGCAATGCATGACATGGGTAATATAACCCTGCCTAGTTTGAGCATAGAACTCAGGGTGGAAAAGGACTGGTCATCAGTCTCTGAATCCTCTTCTGAGGATCTCTCTATAACCAGCAAGATGCCTGCTTCAGCAGGTAGCATTGTCTGCTCTGAATACCTTGTTTTCACTCCAGATACTTCCATCACCGCTTCAAATGGCTGATGCACAGTAAGAGTAGTTGAATATACAAACGTTGTCGACAAATGGAACACGTAATACAAAAAAATGATAGCATGATATAATTCACAGACATGACGATTGGCTAAACAGCATGGCATTGCATAATTCACATATATAATGCCTTTGCAACAAGATAGCATTCTATAATTCACATATATAATGTCTTGCAACAAGATGGCAATGCATAATTCACATATATGGTAATTAGACACTGAACAGGTGGCATTCACTCAAAGCATGTCTAAACTAATCAAATGACATAGCAATGCGAGACACAATACGTACGATATGAGCAACATAACCCTGCCAAGTTAGAGCATACACCTCGGGGGGGGGGGGGCAATAGGACTGGTCATCTGTATCTGAATCCTCCTCTGAGGAGCTATCGGTAACCAGCGAGATATGCGCTTCGTCAGATAGCATAGTCTGCTATGAAGACCTTGTTTTCACTCCAGAATTTGCCATCGCCGTGTCAAATGGTTGATGCACACGAAGAGCAGTTGAATGTACTAACATTGTTGACAAATGTAATATGTAACCAAACAAAGGATGGCCTGGCTAAGCAGGATGGCATTGCAAAATTCACATATATGATGCCTGGCTAAACAAGATGGCGTTGCATAATTCACATAAACGATGAATAAACTAAACAGATGGCTTTCGCAGAAAGGATGTCTAAACTAAGCAGATGACATATTTGATGTATAAAGTACGCAATGCAAGACATCATATGCATGATGTAACCAACATCAGCATGCCAAGTTAGAGTGAAGACCTCAGGGGGTAAATAGGAGTTGTCTTATCCTTCTGAATCCCCATCAGAACAGATATCTTCCTCTCGATTACAATCCGAAATGCGTGGAGGGGGGCTGCCTTTGCGCCTACCATGGAGTGATGTCTGCATGAAATTTAATTGCCACGCAAGGCTCGTCTCTTTTTCTCTACATGTTCAGTTCCATTGTTCACAATAATTGTCATGCATAGGAATAAAACATAGTGAGATTATGTAAGGAGTCCATGCAGAAATCCAGAGTGATGGTAGCAACCTGTGGATAGACCCAAAACCAATAATAGCAGGCAGATAATGGCTTCAGTAAAAAAATACAGATAATGGCTTCTTTACTGTTTGTTTCCCACCCAACATGAAACTCATAGTAGACATCGGAGATTAACCAGATAGTGGATAGATACTATTGATAGCGGCCCCGATATGTACCCCACAACCATTTAAAAACTCAAGTTTGACCATTAGTTTGGAGCTGACTCAGAGTCTAATCGGTGAACAGGACGATAAAGTAGCATGTAATATTAAGCGATGCATAACGTAAGCAGACACGAAATAGTGCGACCTCTCTTGTGGAGCCGTGTAGTCCTCGAGGTCATCTGCTCGGTTGATGATGGTAATGCAATTTTCATGGCTGCCAGCGGCGGGGAAGAAGATCTGAGGCGGCGAAAGATAGTCTGGAGGCCGGTTCCCTGCTGTGCTGGACCCTTCTGTCGTTGGAGCAGCTGCGCTGGGGTGGACGACGGTGCAGCAGGAGCTGGACAAACCATGCAAGGTTTTCTTTGACAACTATCTGTAATAGAAGTAATTCTGTAAGGGCTCGTTTGAATTGGAGGATTCCAACAATGCAGGGATAGGAAATAGACAGGAATAGATAGGAATGCACGTGCAAAACAGAGAATTTAAAAACACAGGATTTCTGCCAATCTAGGTGTTTGATTCACAACAATTGGAAGATCACATGATGCAAAGAAGCATGGTGAGATTAAGTCAAACCACAAGAAAATGTACGGTTATAATGCTATTATGCTACTATCTCTTTGTCTTGTGCTTCATGAATAGGAATTTGAAAAGGAGGACAAGTGAAAACTAAAATTCCTACGTTTTTTCTTTCAAGGAGACACTAAAGGAACAAATCCGTGTGCTCAGTGGACAATATATATATAACATGTAGAGTAAAAAAGAGATGCAACAAGTGCACAACCTCTTTGGCGAAGCCATGTCGATCTCAGCGTGATTGGGTTGGCCGGTGAGGATGCTCCAGCTAACTTTGCTGTCGGAGGAGGGGAAGAAGATCTTAGGCGTCTGGAGATGGAGCCCGAGGTCCTGCTCCGCTGTGATGGAGGGTTTCGTCGTTGGAGCAGCTCCGATGAGTTGTACGACACCGAGGCTGAAGCAGGACAAGAGATACAACGAACAACGTTAAACTGAGTGGAATTCTAATAGCATCTCCAATACATGACGTAAAATACATAACCACAAAATGCTAGATGTAAAATACATCAGCCGCTCATCTCTGAACTTAACTGTCAAAACTGAACTTAACTGTCGAAACTGAACTTAACTGTCAAAACTGAATTTTGCTGTCGAAACTGAACTTTGCTGTCGGAACTGAACTCACTAGCAAGGTGAGGGTACACGTCGGTCGACTGACTTTTTCATCTCTAGTCAGTCGATTTTGCAGCCGTTGCATACGAAATCAAGGGCCTACAGTTCATCTTCAACCTCCACCCCCTGAGCCGCCAGCCACCACCAGCCAAACAGCAGCCCCGCCGCCCATGACCGTGGTGCACCGCCCGCCCGCCCAAACACTCCCCACTGCCGGTCCGCCACCCGGCCATCCTCAAGGCCCCCCCTGTGCCTAGCTTTTTCTTCGGCGATCCCCACGCCACCGCCCCGCCAACTCCCCACCACCGTCGGCGACCACCGCCCCCATCCTGAACCCTAAGATAGATAGTGGGGTACCTCTCCGTGAGCCCCCTCCCTGCTGGCTGGTTCTTCCTTCACCCGTGAGCCCCCCCCACCCCACCCCTGAAAATCGATGACCCAAAAGTCGATTCATCGATGAAGTGTAGCTAAATCGAGCAGCATAGCAAGCAAGAGAAAGAGCGAGAGCAGCAGCGCGAGCAAAAGCAATAACAAGAGCAGACTAGGCGGGGGCGGAGAGTAAGAGCGAGCAGCAGCGCGGCGAAGCTAAAGCAGCAGCAGCTCCTAATGATGTGGACGTCGCCGCCGAGGGAGCGACGCCATGGAGGAAGTGGCCGGCGACGCCGCAGTGGATGGAGCCGCGCCGTGTCGGCTCGGGATGGAGCGCCGGCAGCACCGTGAGATCGAATCAAGAACAAAATGCGGTGATTGGTGTACAACCTCTTTGGTGGCCCCGATTAGGCCGCAGCTTCATCCGAGGAAACGGTGATGATGATGCTCTTCCGGTGGTGCAGGTGAAGACGGCAGTGCGGAATGGCGGTGGCGTGAAAGACGAGGGGAAGATCTGGGCAGCTCCTTGGAGGTGGAGGACGGGGTGGCTGAACCGGCGGGACGATGATATCGACGACGGATCCTCATCCGGTACGGTGGATGAGGGACGTCGAGGTGTTGCTGTGGACGACATCGTCAGGGAAGAGGCTCCGGCTGGGTGGCCGACGGAGCAGGGTGTGGGGTTTCGTCGCGGGTTTTCGGGGCCTCGATGTACGAATGGGTGGGCGGATGGGATCGCAGTGGGGAACCATGGCTTAGAGATGCGCTTGTCCAAAATGTGGGGTAAGTTATGAAAGTACCCCCATCGATTTGAGCCGGTTCTTTCGGTTCAAGGGTACCACGGGCATTTCGCGTGTCGGGATTTCACAGGAGGTGGGAGTTTTCGCGCGCGTTGTAATTTTGGAATAGCAAGGCGCATGTTGATATGGAGGGAGTTGTCGGAGCCCAACTAGACAAAGATATATCTTAAATATTTTGGGCTAACAAGGCGCGGGTTGAAATTTCCAGACAAGCCTAACGTGTATTGTACCAAATCAATGCGCACGACAAATGTCATTCAAAACATTGAATTCATGTTATGTTCAATTAAAATATTTGGCTACGTGTATAATGCATGCAACCTACTACTCAAATGAACGTTTTAGTGCATTCCAAACGTATATACTACCGCTTCAATATGAACTAAATTTGAATTCGTTTCTCTATTTGAATAGGATCTACAGTAATGATTGTTGTGAAGTCAAAGCATTTGAATTCATTTCTATGTTTTAATAAGATCTACAATCATCATTATTGTCAAGTTAAACCATCGTTTGTGTATTATCTTCACAGCAGACCACATGATTAGTATCGAGTTACATATGAACTATGTGTACTATATGAACTCGAACTAGATATTTTGAATCCACTTTATTTTGATTTCAAATCACATTACATTTCTAGCTCTAGCTAGATCTTCATAATCTAAACCATGTCTCATATGTATAATGTGTTTATCACATTATGTATGGTGCCCCTCCCCCTACGCCTACAAGTATTTAGATGTGAGATGCAAACACCACACATTACCACAAATTCAAATAAAATGTGAGAATGTTCGATATATAGTATTGTTTAGATTGTTCGATATTTAGTTGTAAGCTGCAAACGCCACACATTATCACAAATTCAAATAAAATGTGAGATTGTTTGATGTATAGTGTGGTTTAGATTGTTCGGCATTTAGCTGTGAGTTGCAAATGCCATGCATTATCACATTATGGTATAACATGTGCACATCACGTGTATCACCGCTATATTCATGCATGCAATGTTTAAAACACTATGATCTCCTATTCAAATATATGAATCCGCTTTCATATCAAATTATGATCTTTGTTAGTCTCTTACACCCACACAATCTTCTAACCTTTGTAGCTACCACTAACTTTCTCTCGTGCATGCACACGCCCTCCTCGCCCTCCCCTCCCTCGGCATTCTATCCACGGGCACATTCATTTTCTCTTCAGGTCATTCTCCCGAGTCTCCACAACTCCTTTCCGACACACACCGATCGATAAACCTCTCCAGCGATGCCTGCCTACAACATACACACACACCTTCAATCTCCTCCTATATGTGTCCTTGCCTCGTGTCTCTCATACGGTCAGACACACGTGTAAACTCTCGCCCCTCTTTTCATCGATATCACAACCGCACACTCCTCCCCCTATCTAGCTAGTAGTTGGGCCTCTCGCACCACCTCCTAGCTCCATTCTCCCTGTCTATCCGTCTCGCTGGGCCTTATTTGCCTCTAACAAATGGACGTACACCGACCGATCTCTCGCTATACATATAGCTAGCTAGGTCCTTATAACTCATTTTTAGCCACACGTCAATCGATCTACCTCATTAGTTGTGTCTCTCCCTTCCTCCGACAAACAACAATTGATCTACCGATCTAGTTAGGTTTGCTTACCAAACACATGGTTCCCCTTCATCATCCATGGATGCGTCCCGACAGATCTATCATGCACAGGCACACACAGAAACACATCCCCACTCTTATTGATAACATTGCAGTTCCACCCTTAGTTTGTCTAGTAGGACTCTCCCACCATCTTCGAGAAGCAACTCCATCACCCATCCAGCACTCTACCCCTCTCCCTCCCTCTCCCTCCCTCTCTCTCTCTCCTCTCTCTCTCTGTCCCATCATATTTCCCGTCCTTCAGTTATGTATGGACGTCGACCGATCTCCCTCAAGACATAGCTGGGTCTCTCCTTCTCAACACATATACGAGTCGTTCTACCTCTATAGTTAGGCCTCTACCTACCCCTCCCCCACCCCTCTCCCCCCCCCACACACACACCGATACATCGAGCGCTCTAGTCATGTCTCCCTGCCACACACAAACTTGACATGTGCCCTCTAACGTTCCGGTAGGCCAGTCGCCCTATATTTTTGACTTGCACACACACAATTTCGATGGATCTCTTCATTGATCTCGCACCCACCCACTTGATCCTCTCTTCGACTATCAATAGCTATGACCCCTCCCTATCTTCTTATGGATTGCCCGACCCTCTATGTATGATATGGATAGGCCTCCATTTCACACACATTGCATGCAAATTTTTGTTTGAGATGTCATCGACACATATTCCCAAAAATAGTTCATGAAATCAACCCCCACCCCACCCCCACCCCCACCCCAAAACAAAAAACACTCACGAACACGGTTTATATCTCTCACACACACCGACGTAGGTGGGGGACGTGCACGAAGAGAGGAGGTGCATGCACGGTGCACGTACTCCCGTCTCTTTCCCAACCACTCCCGCGCGGGTACACGGTGGAGCTCATTTCTGTACGAAAAAGGCAGCCCATGTGGTAATTTGGCACGTGTACTGGTTGTCCACTTGGTGGAGGGAGGATCGTCTACCACGGGTGAACAAACAAATTGCGACTTGACGCGTTATGTTAAATTAAAAAAGAGGCAAACCATGTGGGGCCTACCGTAGAGGCAAGGCTCTATACACCGGAGTACTTTTGATGTGTCCGTCAACTCGCATGAACAAGGAGAAGCTTGCTTAGTCGCCGTCTCCCATACGGGCGCGGTGGCTCGCATGATGAGGTGAAGCTTGCTCCGCCCACGCCCGCCTCCCTCGCCCATGCGCTGCGGTGGCTCGTGGGGACGAGGAGAAAAGTTTACTACTCCCTCCGTTTACTCCTCGTCCCTACTACCTTGGTTATAGAGATTATATCATATTGTTTGGAATATATATGTCCTTTAGTAGATTTCAATATGAACTACTAGTACATATTCCAAGCATTGATGTATATAGACGTATTTTAGAGTGTAGATTCACTCATTTTGCTCTGTATGTAGCACTCTCCCTCGCCCCTCAACCCTCGCCCACATGGTGGACATGCAGCAATTCATTCGGTCTCATATAGCCAGAACGATATATACTGCTCTACCATTATTGCTCGACTTCCCGACGAGGCGAAGAGCCAATCGCAAGGTTAATATTTTTGAGATGCCAAGCGCAAGGTTATAGGAGAACGAGTAGTAGGTGCCGCGTCATTTATAAATATTTTTTTCTTCAGTGGCAAGTATGCAATATGATAGGTTCATATGGAGAGAAATGGAAACCGCTCCACTATATACATAGTCAGGACGAGCCAGCCCACATGGTTGCTTGCTGGGGTTGCTCTCTTCACACTCTCTCGCACAAAACGACTGTGGCCACATCTCTAACATCCTGGCGGATCACGTCCGCTTGGGAAAGGGGTGGATGCTTAGTGTAGATGCGGTGGCCGTCGCCGACGGCGAAAACCCACTGTCAGCACGTCCCGATCAGGGGTCCCTGTCGTTCTCTCTCACAAAGCCGGTGAGGTTGCCTTCGTCCCTTGCTCACTGCCGCGACGTGGGCATTTGCCGCCTCCTGCCGCCCTCCTCAAGGTTGAGCTACGTCCCTCAGGTACAACTCCCTTTACAGCCGGCTTGCACCACTGCTCCAGCTGCCCACATCACTCCCTGTGGATATTTCTCTACTTCTTTGCCCCGCACATACCTCTGGCTTCTACGTACTCTATTTGTGATGAGTTTATGTCTCATCAACTAGTCCCAGTAATCTTATTCTAATCACGCTTCTTCAATTTCTTTGCCACAGGGATGTTCATCTCGATTTTGGTGAAACTGCACAAAATGATCCGATTGTCAAAAGGTTGCGAACTTCATTTATTAGGAAGCTCGAACGTTGCCAGCAAATTGAAGCCTGGTCAGGGTTCACGGTTCAAGGGCTAGGGACTGCATGGATCTTTTTTTCTTTAGCTGCCTCTATTCCAAAATAAGTGTCATCTTTAGTAGTAGTAGAACTTTGTACTAAAGTTTGCACAAAGTTGAGAAACTTATTTTGGAACGGAGGGTGTACACATTTGCTATGATCTGTCAATCATTGAGATGCAATAGCATGCATGTTAGTCTCCTTTGTATTTGATGAAATGTTGCAACGGGCAACCTTGGACGCAAGATACATGTAACAGAAGCTGGAAGATTCATAGCATTGTACTAATTTATCTCGCTGATAAATTACAGTACGTACTATACTAGTACTTCATCCGTTCCTAAATATAAGTCTTTGTAGAGATTTCACCATGAACCACATGCGGATGTATATAGATACATTTTAAGTGTAGATTCATTCATTTTGTTCCGTATGTAGTGGAATCTCTACAAAGAGTTATCTACTAGTAATAGCTAGCCCCCACTACTAGGAATTCTCTATCCTCTCCTTGAGCCACATCATCAAAATTGATGTAGCCGTTAGATGAAGTAAATCAGTCCATAATAGCCGTCTGATCTAGACGTTGAGAAGCTCCGCACTAAGCCACATGCAAGCATGCAGAAATACCGTGGCACATGCATGTGAGTGGGTTTTAAATCACATCAACATGTCTGCATGCAAGCATGCACTGGTAGCATGCATGTAAGTGAGCTTTTAAGTCCCATTAACATGTCAAAAATAAATATATAATCCCATTATGCAGTAGGAGTTGGCTGATCTTTTTTCCTTACGTGGGATGATCTAAATGATGATGGGAGTTTATTTAGTTTGGCTACCACATTTGTCATGCGGTTATAGAGTTTTTTTAGTTCTATGAAATCAATAATTTTGCGCAAAGAGATATACCATTGTTCCGCGGCAATGCGTGGGGACTCATCTAGTAATATTTAGGAACGGAGGGAGTACTATGTAAATAGTTAGGTGTCGCACGGTGATAGTGTGAGGTGGGATATGTAATCACTGAGCCTGCGTGTTTTCACTGATCTTGCACGCCTCCGCTGTAAGAATGGAGAAAATTGTAATCTAGTAGTAGTACCTCCTTTCGCCGAAAGCGTGGGACATCCAGCAGTCCTACCACCTCAGTAATAAAGACCAAGGGGCCGTCAAATCACATAGACCCAGCAGTATGTTGGACGGACGAAGCAACCATCACTCTTGCGCCTGTGAGGGGTCGCGTCCGCTCTGCCCGGGCATGAATGCGGCACCGATTTTTGGAGTGGTGCTGACCATTTCAGGCGGGAAGCACGCGCGGGCGATGGAGGGGCTTTAGGTGGGCCAGGCTGGCCAGGAGCGGGCGTGGCAGCTGTCCGCTTGTCCCTATCGGACACGCCCGGAAACGAGAGGATGCACCAACTCTCGCGGCTAAAATTATACACTACACACCATCTCTCTGTAGTTGTAGGTCGATATGTCCCTCTCTCTCTAACACACACATGCTGTAAAACACACACACGCACACGCACGCACCTTGGTCCCGTTGCACCTTCTAACTTGAATTATTACACCTAGATGGAGGGAGTAGTAAGTATCTAGAGATCGGTGGCCCACCGACTTAAGTCGAATACAAGTGCCAAAAATTTGTGTGCATGTTATAATAAGGATTCACTTAAAATAGTGCGTGGGCTAACAGAGGATTAAGCGGACAGTGTTCCCGAGCAGTGGCGAGATGTGTGAGGTAACATACACATTGGCGCTTTTAATTTTTCTTATTAATTTGTTTGTTTCACCCTCTGACTGGTGGGACCCAACGTACTACATGGAGAGAGGTAAGGTGACTAAGGCTACATTATTTCTGCACCACTGTGGATAGTCTTACCACCAAATTCACATGACACGATTATGATTGAAATCCCAATGACTCCCACACACACACAGGAAAAAACACGGCATGCTTGTCACATGAATGCAGGAATGTATAAAAGGTCATTTTCCTCTCATTGAACATAACGGGAGGGTTGTGTAGCTGGTTAGCCTGTTCGCTCATCAAACTTGAGGTCTCGGGTTCGATAACTACACTTGAGCATAATTTGTGCCAGGAGGATTCTTTGACTGGTCAAAATGTTTTCTAGGGTTTGCACGCTTCACACTCTCTCTCCAGTATATATATACACGCTGGAGACTCAGCGCTTGTAGTTGCTCTCTTCACACTCTCTCGCCCTCTCCAGATCTAAACAAGACTTCGTTGGCCTCTCTCTCCCCTCACTGCTGCTCAAAGAGCCGGCAGGATCCGTCCGCCGGGAAGGGAAGGATGCTTAACGCTGTCGCCGTCGGTGAGGGACTACCAGCGCAACTGTTCACTTTCCACCCAGCAGCGGCGCAGGAGGGCCTCCGACCCCTTCTTCTTCGCAGCTGTCCCGTCGCCCACCGAACCACGCCCCAAGAACCTTACGGTATAATTTACTTACTCCACATGCATTGCTCTAGCTGCAGGTATACCATGAATCTAGGATGTGGTTCAAAGAGGAAAGGAGTGGGGGAAAGTAGTGGGAAAAGTTGTATATAGCATGAATCTAGGACGTGGTTCAAAGAGGAAATGAAGGGGGAAAGTTGTATAGCATGAATCTAGGACATGGTTCAAAGAGGAAAGGAATGGGGGAAAGTAGTGGGGAAAGTTGTATCGCATAAATCTAGGACGTGGTTCAAAGAGGAAAGGAAGGGGCGAAAGTACTAGTTCAAAAAGGAAAGGAAGGGACGAGGTTGTAGAGTTTGAGCAGGACTAGATTTGCTGCACTCACATAGGGAAAGGTGTCTAAAGATAACAAAACTGGGACCAACACAAATATGCTCCATTGTTGTTTGTTCTTTGTTGCAACAGACTGTGCATGATCACAGTACATCGGTAGATGCACATGGTGCCACTACAAAAAAAATACACTTCCATGATGATACGTGTTTGTCACAGTAGGTCGCGTTTTTTGTCATGCATGTACATCCATGACGATCTTATGACAGAATCAAGATACTCATACCTGTGCTGTCGTAGAAGTGTTCCATGACATTACCAAAATTATCATCACGAAAGTGTCCACTTCCATGACGATAAATCCGCGTCACAGAAGTGCTTTCATCAAGGGTGACCGACACGTGGCATCCACCGTAACGGAACGCCGTTAAGCTATCGGGTCGGATTTTGGATCCGATAACCCGTTAACAGCCCCGACCAATGGGGATTTTCCACGTGTGAAATCATCATTGGCTGGAGGAAACACGTGTTGGCTCATCGTTGGGACAGATGTCATCTACTCATTGGACAAAAGGCGCCTATGATACGTCAACACGTGGCACGGCCCAACAGAGGCCCATTCCTGTGAAAAGGCCGGCCTGTTTGACTTGGTCAAAAGGTGGCGGGCCGGCCCATGGAAAGCCTATTAACGGCCTGTTTGCATATAGCCCATTTACAGCCCGCTAACCCAAGGCCCGTTACGCCCTATCCGAATTAGGCCCAGTAGCGTCATCTGGGCCGCCCAATATGATTCCAGCCCGTTTTCACTTCTGGCCCATGTATGGCCCATGACGTCTTTCGGCCCATATGAGGCCCTATGTAACTCTTAGCCTATTAACGGCCCGTGGTGAAACTGGCCCGTAATGAACAGTGTATCACTTTACACCCATTAACGGCTCGTGGTGAAACTGGCCTGTAATGAACAATGTATCACTTTATACCGATTAATGGCCCGTTATTCCGTTGGGCCGTTTCCAGCCCATGTTATCTTTTGGCCTTCTCGGAGCCCATTTATTCTTGGGCTCATTTCCAGCATTCGTTTACTTACGGCTCGTTAGTGTCATTTTCTGGGTGTGGTCCAAATTCAGCCCGTGGTTACACTTGGCCCGTTTGTGGTCAGTTAATACGTTGGGCCGTTTTCATAGCGTCATGAAATACGACCTATTAACGATGGCCCGTTATGGTCGGCCCATGAACGGACGATTCCAACTCTAGCCCGTTTACGGCCATAATGCGGTCTGTTATTGGCCCATGTTATCATACTGCCCGTATAAGGCCCATTGATGATACGGCCCGTAGAAGGCCCATTGTTTCTATGGCCCGTAGAAGGCCCATTGTTTCTACGGCCCATAGAAGGCCCACTATTTCTACAGCCCGTAGGAGGCCCAGTGTCACTACAGTAAATATTAGCCCATGGTTATTGTAGCCTAGTTTTAAAAAATAGGTTATTGCAGCCACTAGCAAACCGCAGAAAAGGAACTGCAATGACTACAAGCAAACAAATAAACAAGACAACAAGGAAATAAATAAGCAAGCAACTTACGCTAGGCTATCACGGCTATCACATATTACATCCACTGGGCATCAAAGTTCGCCACCAAAGGCAAATAAACGCTACCGACAAAAGAATATACAAAACGAGAGCACTTCAGAAGGCACTAGGCCTGGCAAGCTCGGGCCCCGCAAGCAGCTGAAGAAGCTGAGTAGACCTCAGTTGTGTCAACGATAGATGCATCAACACTAGATTTAAGGCATGATGGTGTGCACGGCAGTCCTCTGACATCTTCATTGCATCTTTGACTTCAAGTCGGAGCTGAGCTGAAGCAAGCCTTTCCACTTTAAGTTGAGACTAAAGAAGTCGAATTGATTGAGGCAGCGACTGCACAGAGGTTGTCTCACACCTGCTGGTGAGTGGCTTCAACTCACTGTCTTCATCAAGACAGGACCTTGGGGTCATCTCGCTGGCCTCAAGATGGCTTGGCTCACTATCGTCCCTAAAGTTCTGCCTGGAGTAAGAGATATGACTCTGAAAGAGAAACAAGGAGAGATGTAATAGGTTTCACAATTATATAAGCAAATAAATGGATCTGTTCTGCATAAGGAACATGTTTTGACAACAACAATTTGAAACTGGTAGTGGTTGCAAACATCCACTCAGATGTAAACAGCAAAGCAAACAGCAGTGGAGGAAATGATGCCTATCCAAATCTATACTAGAACAAAGTTTGAAGGCTTGAGAAGGATGAACTTACATTACATGTTAACACGGGCTGGACAAAGCCCTTCTCCATGTTGATGGAAGGATAATTCAATAAATTACCCATAGAAAATTCTTTATAAGCGTTGCCATTATTCTACATTTTGCAGAGAGTAAATATAGATCAAATAATATTGGAATAAAAGAGGATAATAAAGCTCAGGTGCAGACTGATGATACATAATCAAATAGTAATTAATTAAGTACAATGTTACAAGGCAAAAGGGAGAGAGGTACTAACAAGAGCAATGCAGAGCCCATTATTGTTTTGAGATCGTATGATCCTTTGAGCAAGGAGATTCATCTGAAATTAGTTTTCATACAAGAGACAAGGTAAGGCACAAGCAGATATTTAGGAGTTCAAATTTTGAATTGATATCATAGACAAGACTGACGCCTGGGCTCCCAGCAGTTCTAATAGGGTTTGGCCACTTTGGAGTAGGGGTAAAGTGTGGTACAGTTGGGCTGTGTTTTCTGTGGCTACTGATCTATCTGATTTAACAGGTATCACTGCCTTTTCCAAATACCTAGTTTGTACTCCTTGAGGATCTGCACTCACCCTCTTCCTTTTGGACATCTATTACAAAAGAACAACATTTGACTGGAAAAACATAGTGTGACGACACATGGAATAGGTACAGAAAATGGATAGGTATGGCATATAATCATATATCATGCTTAAACTAAGCAGGTGGTGTAGCAAAGTAGAAGTAATGCAAGAGATCAGATGCAAAATATGTGCGACCAATACAACTTTGCAAAGTTAGAGCAAGCACCTTGATGGGAGAATAAGATAGGCCATCCTCCACCATGCCAAGTTTGTTAGCCAGTGGATCGTTTCGCAATATTCCTCTCATGCGTCCATTCTCATATTCATTTTGATAATGTTCAATATCTGACATGCTTGAAAACATAAAAAAACGTGATATTTTCTTTGTAATGCAGAAGTCATTCTAAACCAATACTGCCTCCCTGTAAACCCATTTGTGCTATCTCTGCAATTCTTTTAAAAGATGCCATGCATGCTGTAATTTGTTGTGTGCATTAATATAATGTGGCCTACTACTCAAAATATGAGAGCTCCAGAAGTGATGACACTTCGCAGATGATAGCTTCAACATATAGTAAAGAAGAACAAGTCGACCTGACCTGACAGATTCAAAATATACTAAGGGAGAACAACTCGACCTGACCAATCGACCGCAAGAGAAGAGTATCATCTTAAAGAAGAGCAGAAGAGCAAGCAGATTGAAGATATTACAACTCTTTCAATACAATGTCGGTTGGCCACCCATGATGAACCAGAACGCATAGAGAAATACTATTCTTTCCGGTATCTCCATATGTGGCTCACATGCATTTCGAAACTAAAGTAGGAACATTTAGCTCACCAATTAAACATCTCTCAGTTTTACTAATATCAGCAATAATATCAGATATGAATTTGTACAACTAAGGTTGTTTAGCTCAATGGGTGGAGCAGTGCTATTATGACACAAACCACGTAGCTGATTGTGGTCATCATAAAATGGGGAAAACATAAGCATGATGAGTACAATGTTGACCGTGGCAGTTAGATGGCAGATCTGAAGCTGCAAACCATGCAAAGTGTAGTTAGCAACCGATGTTTGCTTTGAAATAACAACTAAGATTTGGTATGGACAAGAAAGTACGGTCAACAAGTGACAAAGAAATGCAATTATGCTGTCTCTCTTTATGTCCCGACATGCATTTGGAAACTCAAGTGGGACCTTTAGCTAACCAATTAAATGTGTCGGTTAACTAATATCAGTATCATATCACAATCATATTTGAACAACTAAGCTTTCGAATTCTGAGTGTTGTGTTGTTTAGCTTGAAGGGTGGAGTAATGCTAGTACGATAGAAAGCACCTACGCAGATCATAGTAGAGTAGATAAAAGGGGAAAACCCTAAGCATCAAGAGAAAAAACAGGAAAGTGGAACTAGTTGAACCAGTGGGTGGCGCACATGCTTTTCGAAAAGAATATAGGAACATTAGGTGACCAATTAAACGTTCACTTGTTGAAGTGATATGAGCATCATATCAGATTTGTATTTCAACACGTAAGCTTTGGGTTGAGGTCTTGAGGAGCAGTGCTAGCACAACACGAAGCACCTACGATGATGGTAGTGAATATAAAGGGGGGAAACCATAAGCTTTACGATTATAGTGCCCGTTCCATGGCGGATCTGAAGGTGCAAACCGGACAAAGCTACTTCGCAACCAATGTTTGCTTTCAACTAGCCACTATGATTTGGTACAGACAAGAAAAGTACAGTAAACAAATTACGATCTATTTTCTGGGTGAGATCAATAACTTAAGAACATATGGAAGAGTACCACCTCTCTTGCGACGTCGTGTAGGCCTATGCTGATACGTTGAGGGTGCTGCGGGTGCGATTGCTATCGGTGGCGGGGAAGAAGTCTTTAGACGGCAGACGGCCGGGTCGAGGGATATATCCTGTTGCCGTGGACGAGGCAGTCATAGGAGCGGCAATGGCAAGGTGGACGACGACGTCGATGAAGCGAGAGGAGGCGATGAAAGGATCCTGGTCCAGCGCCGTGGATGAGAGACGTCCATCTCTTGAAGTGGACGACGGGGTAGGGGTAGCGGCTCCGGCAAGGTGGAGGATGGGGTGGCGGACGGAGGAGGCTGGCCGCAGTGTGGAGGTTGTCGTGCCACCGACGGTGTATGAATGGGGAAATGGAGGGGAGGGGGGTCTGAAACTTTGGGACGCGCTTCTCTGAAATGGGGGAAAGTTACGAACTTATCCCCCGTTTAAAATTTCGGACATCGCGTCGGTTGGGGATAGGACGGTAATCTCGCATCTCCCAAATATTTGCCGGAAACTATTTCGAGCGAGGAGAGGGAGTTTTGCCGCCCAGGGTTGGCACCCACGGTGTATGAACGGGGCTGACAGGTAGGGCGGTTGTGTCACGTCTGATGGAAGTTACACATCTGCCCCTATGTAAAATATTAGCCTACATCGATTTCGGACGAGGAGAGTTTGTTTTGCCGCCCATCGTGAATGAATGGGGAAATGGAGGAAGAGACACATGTCTTTCGGACGAGCTTGAATCAAATGTGTTTTGCCGCCCACCGTGTCTGAATGGGCTCGGAGGCCGTTGTGTCACGTCTGATTGAAGTTACTAGTCTACCCCTATCGACAGCAGTGTAAATCCGGCCGACAAGGATGTCAAGTGTCAGGGGTAGACAGTAATTTCCATCTTGCAAACACTTGCTTCCGGCAGCCCACAAATTATAGAGGGTGTTTAGCCGCTTCGTTCAAAACTTGGGAGAATTAGCATTCACGTTTGCCCTGGGACCTGGCAAACTAAATTCAAATCCAATTTGTATTTGATTACGAATATCCACAGATAATTATACGTTTTGTTATTTATTTCTTCCAAACCACAACAAAGATTTATTCCACCTTTATATATGATTATGATTTAGAAATGCCATGATCTTCGAATTTAGTAGGTTGGATACACTCTGATGCAAACAGTTATTTCATCCAATACAATATGCTCACACGAAAAATAGTTCACCTTATGTCAATCATACAAGTACTGAGGATTACCTCGCCTAAAAAATTCGGATCATTACAACACATGGAAAACATAGGGGGTCTTGCGACATAATCCATTCAGAGACATGACACAACATGCAAGTACAATAATCTAATGACAATTTCAACTGGTATCTAAAGAAGAACCGGATTACCTTGACTTCAGATAGCGTAAACAGCAGAGACCTCCTCCGTCTTCAAATGCAACATTCTTACTTCCTCCAATTCTTGGGTTGCTTGCATAATGCGTGCCGCTAATTCCGTAATTTCCAGCCTCAAGATAAAGATTACCTCATTCATGGCAGCCACACCATCTCTTTCTGCCTCTAGTAGAGCCTCAAGCACTATAATATCTGTGCTCAGACTGCTCTCCGACGGTGTTGCCTCTGAACTGCTACCATCTGGTAACATGGATGGCGCACTGCTTCCACAAATAGATACTGGGGTTGTACATTGTGTCCTAGTGTGAACGGCATCCTGAAAGGTTTCCACTAGACATAAATAAGAGATATTTATCGTATGATCCAGGCAGTAAGCTTACATGGTAAACGACGGACGAATTATTGCCGAGCATGGCAGACTATATTTAAATGGTTCGAAGCAGCATCAGCCGAAAAGAAATTAAAATGGTAAGATGCTACTAGGGACGTAAGTGGAGAATAAACAACATTCGCCAGTCCCATCTAGTTAGTTTTTGCTACCTCCCTAGTTCATTTTCCTTAAAAAACAAAAACTCTTTTGAACTATCATACCACTAGTGGACTTTAATCGGGATTAAACGGGACCCAGTTGACATCCCTCGTTGAAAGGGAGTGTACAACCGCTATATTTAAATTGCCAAGGCATCTAAGCAGTTGAAATAATCTGAGAAAGCACTTAACAGTGTGGCCTCATATAAACTACGAAGACAGTCTTGTGATGAAGTTGAGAGGAAAATTTAAGGACTCAAATGAAATAGGCATACATTTCTTTATATTAGTACAGCAGGCACTGCTGACATATTAGCCAACTCAGGAATAGCGTAACAACAAACAAGCATTCGAATCAAGCAATACAGCAAAGCAGACAACTAAACTATTTGTAATTCGGCAGGATTACTGTGGCACTCCAAATTTTTTGTTTTGGTTTTTAACAAAAACTTGGTTGGTTTTGAAGGAGGTCATTTACACCCTTCCAAAAATCACTTTCTCTCAAGAATTTTCCCTTTGACAAAGGATTTTACTTTGGCATCTTCTTCAACTATGGTGTTGGTTATTTAAAAACCTTTCTTCTGATTCTCTCCTTCTCAAATTTATTTTTGGGATTTATATTTCTTTTAGAAGAAAACCCTAGGAGTTTTGGTTCTTCTATTATTATTTTTAAAACCACCCATGGTTTTTTCTTGCCTCTTGTGGTAAATCTTCCCAAAACCCCTCCTTCCACTTTGGGACAATCCAAATATTCTGACCCAACCAGTCCAACTCACTTTTGGATTTTTATTTCATTTATTTCTTTGCCCAAAATAATTCTGTCCATATTTTTGAGCCTAGGTGTATTGCAAAGCAAGTACCTTAATGCCTTTGAACTTTGATCTCAAATCAATTCCTCTGGATAGTCCCTAGCACCCACAACCTAGAACCATCAAGATCTACTTTTCTTCTGTTCAAAATTTTCAAGTTTCAGCTTCTGCAAGTTTGAACCAGATTTGTCAAATTTGGTGAAATTCATATCTCCTCTTCTCCAAAAATTCCACCAAAATTCAGGCAACCTCCTGTTGCAATTAGAAGCCACTCCACCAAAAAGCAGCTAAGGGAAAAATCCCCACATGCCAAAAACATTCTGTCGAACACCTAGCATGCACTGTCACTTTGCACTTTCAGAAAAATTCATGCTTTCATAAATTCAGTTTCGTCAGAGGGTGGTCACTTGTCAACTGTGCACTTGGCGCGTTGCGCATGGCTCCTCCTCCCTGTCCAGAGCGCCCCACGGGCACTTGGCTGATTCCTGGCGTCAGAGGCACCATGGCCCGTCCGCGCCGGCGTCCTCCGCGGCGTCGGGACCTCCCGTGGCGGCCAACAGGGGGCACCCTGCGGCACAACGCCGTTCGGCACCGCCCATGCCACCTGGGAGCTCCGCGTGGCCATCTCCCTTGCCAGCGCACGCATGCAGCACGTCACCGTGGCCTGGCACGCACGGGGCGTGCCCTCTGCCGCCGACGTGCCGCACGGCCGTTCCGTTGGGGACAGGCCGTAACCGCCCCTACCTCGCTGAGTTAGGCACCGGGATGGACTCAGTGCTCCGTCTAGTCGATGCTCAAGCTCCTAAACCTACCATCCAGCCATAGCACCGCCCTAATCGCTCGCCGGACTTATCTCGTTCTCGGCAACCGCCTCGGGCCGGCTATATATAGCGCCTCCGAGCTCGCTCTCGACCCCGCACACCTCCACCACCTCACGGACCCGCCCACCACCGGAAGAGCCTCGAGGGGCCCTTCTTCCTCAACTCCGGCCACCTCCGTCCGCTTCGGGCTACGGCAGCGTTCTCGCTGGTGAGAGCTCCTCCACCGCCCTAGGCTTGCCCGTAGCCACATTGCACCTCAAGCAGACTAACCCCCACTCCAATTTGACCCCAGCAGCTCTCTCCGACGAGACCCACGACTTCCCGAACCACCGTCCGCCGGAGAAAGGACCGCCGTCGACGTGGTGCTCGCCGGCGACTACCACCACCAGCCACCGACGCGGAAGGGTGCGCTGACCACTGAGGTACCCCCCAATCCCCTTGCCTCGCCGTGGATCGCCGCCGGCGACCACCGCAGCTCTCGGGCGCCGACGAGCTCTGCAGCCTCCTTTTGAATATTCAAACCTGACGGGTGGGACACGCCCGTCAGCCTCTCCATTCTTTTTTTTTCGAACCGTTTTCTGAAAGCTTATTCTGGCAAAGGCGCTTTCTAATATGAATCGTTTTGTGGACTTTTCTGCTTAGACCCCTGAGAGTTTTCTGTTTCATTACAGAAAGGTCCTTGGACCAAAACTCTTATAACTTTTAAACAGAAAAGGATTTTTGAGTGATTCTTTTTCTATCATCTTCAAAATTTTGTCTAGTTTTTATCAGGTTTATTGGAAAAATATTTGGAATATTTTTGAGCACCCCTTGGTATTTACGTTAGTGCGTGTATTTTTGTATACCGTAAATACCGAAGGAGGTGACGGTACCGCGAACTTCACCGAGCTAGGCCCCGACTACTCCGAACCAGGCAAGCATGTTTGAAATTTTGATATGATGAGTGTTTGGGCATGTTTGCATTAATTAGTATCATGGCATGTTCATGAGCATCTCGATGAAAGTTTTATCACGTAAAAAGTTGAGGCAAGTGAGTTTCGGAAATCCATGAGTTGTTGGAAACGAGTTGCATGGCCATGAGTTGGCATGAGAATGGGTAAGATGGCAGTGTTGTAGCATGCCGCCTTATGCCGACCGTTGACCCAGTGTCAACATAAATCAGTCCAGCTCCGTCCGTCTCCCCTTTCGTACTACCACATGTTTTCCACAAGGGATACGGCTTAGTAAGTTGCAAACCACTTTCGGTACACACCAAATCGAGAGGCGGGATGAGGGTTCCATGGCCCCGGATTAAAGCCTATAATCCGGTCAGGGGCATGGGTGTTTCGGTTGGGACCGAGAGGGGGCACCCTTAGAGCGCCAGATATAAATTTGATCCCATGCTATTCGAGATTGTGATCTCCCGTCTCAAAGTTTTTCTTGAACGCTGTCTAGGGTGATTCTTGGCAACGTGAGGTAGGATGGGTGTGTACCGGTTAGCTGTGTTTCCTCGAAATATCAGAACGGAACTAGTCCCTCGTGACTATGGAAATCTGTTGGCTGTGGATAATTTAGTACAAACTCTGCAGAGTCAAAAATCCTTGAAATCATCATATTCAGGTCCAAGTGCTGTGTTCATCTTATCTTGTCAAATGTCAGTCCCGGAGACAGAAACTCCTGAGAACCACATGAGTGTTAAAGGTTTATTTCCTGTGGATGGACTAACCCGTTTACTGCCTTGTGATGTATATTTTCCGTGAGCACCATTTCTTGTAAGTTATGAATAATGAAGTATAAGCACTTTCTGCAATGTCGCTCAGACGTCCGACTGTGGCATTGTTATTTACTTATTCTTGATATAAGCCCTTTCTGCGATGTCGCTCAGACATCTGACTGTGGCATTATTATTTACTTATATTTGATATAAGCCCTTTCTGCGATGTCGCTCAGACGTTCGGCTGCGACATTGTTATTTGTTTATTTTCGATATAAGCCCTTTCTGCGATGTCCCTCAGACGTCCGACTGTGGCATTGTTATTTACTTATCTCTGATGTAAGCCCTTTCTGTGATGTCGCTCCGACGTCTGACTGTGGCACGCATGTCTTTTCTTTCAGTATAAGCCCTTTATGAGGTGTCTCTTAGACGCTCGACTGTGGCATGCTTTACTTATTTGTTCGCCTTCGAGGTGTCGCCTGCACACCGATCGGTTTTAGTTTATTTTCTTTGGGTTTTCGAGCGGACTACCGCCGATTCCTTTTTACTTACCTTGTTATACTGATTTGATTGCGCATTGTTAAATTACTCATGACGATTCGCGCATACATTTGTTATATCTTTTGTCCGAACTGTCTTGCGAGTACTTTCAAAGTACTCACCGCTTGTTGATTTGGCGAGATCTTGTGAAAGCGATCTCATGGATGAAGAGTTCGATAGCGATTCGACGCCTAGAGGAATCCCATCAGTCTCGTCGACCCTGGATTAGTCATCATGTTATATTCGCTTCGCTACCCAAATAAATTCACCGAGCCTCACCTCGACGCCGATGAGCCGCCAAAGGCAGAGTCATATCATCCACTCCACTGTGTTATTCCACTACTTTACCTCAAGTCAGTAGTATGCCACCACTCCACTGAGTCATATCCGCCAACATGTATAATTATTGGCGTGCTTGTAATAATTTGTTGAGCAAGATCAGCTCGACCCCTGTAATATATTAAATGCTACTGGCTTATTGTATCAAGGTTTTGTCTACCAGTGAGGAGGATTTTCCTCACACTGGAATTAACAGATCGGTTTCTCAATAAATATTTTTATTGTAAAACCGGTCGTGACAAGCTTGGTACCAGAGCCAGGCTGACTGTAGGAAGCCACTAGGTGCGATTGCTAATCCGTTATTAGCATATAGAGCTATTTCTTAATTTTACAAATGTAGTCAATTTCTGACAGTCGGCATAAATTTATGACCACTCAGGATTTTTGCCTACTTTTGTAGATGGCTGGCAACGACTGCGAATCACAGATGTTCCCCAACATGCCCGATGGGTTCGTCAAGCTTCTCTCCTTCATCGTCCAAGTCGCGATGGGGCCATCTGTGCGCCCAGTCTTCTCACTCTCTCAGCACAAGGTCAATGACCGTCTAACCATGCACCAGGCCGCGGTGCAATTCAAGGGAGGGCGAGTTGAGCATTTCCGGTTCTTGGGGAGAGCCATGCCTACGGAGAAGCATGCACTGCAGATGGCAGCCCGTGAGGCGATAGCTCGTCTTAGGGATATCCTTCCTTCGATGAAGACTCGTCGTTACCACTACCTTCCATGTCACGTGCCATACACCTACCACTACGCGTTCTCGTGCCCCAGAGGAGAACGAGACGAGGCTTTTGAGATGCTTATTGAGTATCTCCGGGCTTTGGAGGCAGCCTTCGACAACCTGGTGGACAACTTTGTAGCTGCCCGCATGGACTCAGTCCATGGCTGTGCCGCCAACAGGAGGGAGCTCCTGCGCCCCGCACCGCCACTGACTTTCCTCTCGTCATCAGCATCTTTTGCTCCTACTGCTCTCGCCACTACTCGTCGCATGCCTACCACGGAGGAGTTTAACCATGTCATTGCGCCTTCTCCAGTTCGTTATGCACCACCCCTTGCGCCCGCTCATGTTCGAGTTGTCCCGCATAGGGCGCCTGCTCCACCAACTCAGCGCAGCACTTCACGTCTGGAGCCTATCACCGAAGAGGAGGTTGAGTCCCCAGCCTCATTGCGCATCACCCTTGGCAGGCCAAGGGAAATCCTTACCATCTCCGACTGAGTACGCTTAGCCTCCATGCAATGTACCGACTTGTGCGATATGTTTATATGTACATAGGCTGTGAGAAGTAGCTTGTTTGCGCATCATGTAGGAACTGGAGGAGTGCACTAGCCTAAATAACATGTCAGGAATATGTACGATATCCCGAGTGATGTATTGTATGATTACTGCTATGTAAGATATGTAATGAGCAGTCCTTCTCCGTGCAAACGCTTATTCTCTTGAAAATCTTGGAGCATTTGAGACTTCTTCCGTCTTCATGAATTTATTGACTTTTGCGACTCAAATTTCTTTTCTTATGAGTTTCACAAAATATGTCCCCAGAGTGAAAAATGTCTCGTCCTTGGACGCGCTCCATGCCAACTCCGCGAGAGCAAAATTATGACACACAACCCAGCAACAATTTCACACAGGGGCAGTCAAGTCAACAGGACAGTGAAACAACACTTTCCCAAATGTGCCGTCTTCATGAGCAAAGTCAGCAACAGCATCAGGAAATGATGAACCAAGTCTTCAATATGGGAAATCACCGTGGGCAGTTTCAGCAGCAACCAAAGTTATCCGAGCTACAAAAGACGCGTCCCCAAACATTTTCTCACACTGACAAACCTCTTGAAGCCGAGGACTGGCTTCGAGACATGAAAAGAAAATTAATTATTGCCCAGTGTTCAGATCTGGAGAAAGTACTGTATGCACCACACTATCTCACTGGAGCAGCCGCATCGTGGTGGGAAAATTTCCTACACATGCACCCCAACGAAAATAATATAACCTGGGAGGAGTTTAAAGAAGTTTTTCGTGGGGCACACATTCCTAAGAGTCTTATGAAGATCAAAAAGAGAGAATTTGATGACCTCAAGCAAAGGACAATGACGGTGTCAGAATACAACAGTCAGTTTACTCTATTGTCTCGCTATGCCAACGAGGAGCGTATGTCGGAAAGCAAGAGGATGGAAAAATTCCTAGACGGTCTGACGCCCGCGCTTAACTGCCAACTGGTCGTGCACACCTTTCCAGATTTTAAGACGCTGGTGGATAAGGCCATTACCTTGGAAAATGAGAGACGCAGCTTAGAAGATTTCCGCAAGCGAAAAAGGGACCAGACTAATCATGCCCGCAACCACCGCAGCAAGACAGATGTTCAGAAAAGTTGGGCACCCAAACCCACGACAGGCGTCTCACGTCCAATCAAGAATTTCCATGCAAGGGACAAGGAGTTCACATACCGCCCAGGCGTTACCTGTTACGCTTGGGAGAAGAAGGGCACTATTCCAAGCAAAGGCCCCAAGCCAAGGAACTCGACCCCAAAGCCGAACAACGGAGGCAATAATTGGCGCCAAAGCGCAACAATTTCAACCCAAATAACAACCACGGAAGGGTCATCTGAACCACGTGACCAAAGAGGAAGCACAGAATGCCCCGGATATCGTACTCGATGCGTTTCCTGTCAACACAATACCTGCCATGGTTTTGTTTGATTCTGGAGCTTCTCACACATTCATTTCGAAAAGTTTTGCCTTGCAAAATAATTTTTCGATGCTTCCTTTGGAAAAATCTATGATCGTCAAGTCCCCTGGGATTAAGCAAGTTACCCAGAGTAATTGCCAGGGAGTGAATATTGAGTTTGAAGGGTTGAAGTTTCACGCAAATCTTATCGTGTTGGAAAATAAAGGGTTGGATGTCATCCTAGGGATGGATTGGTTAACCACCAACAAAGGTTTTATTGACTGCTTCAACCGGACCGTGATTCTCACCCACCACCACGGGAAGACCATAAAAGTTTCAGCCAAGGAAAGAAAAATATCCCGGCTACCAAGATTGAACAAGGTGGATATTTCTGAATTAAGCAAGGTTCCAGTAGTGTGTGAATTTCCAGACGTATTTCCCGAAGAACTACCAGGCATGCCACCAGACCGAGAGATAGAATTCAGCGTTGAGCTAGCACCCGGAACCGCCCCCATATACAAGAAACCATACAGAATGGCACCATCCGAGTGGTAGAACTGAAGAAGCAAATAAAAGAATTACTGGGCAAAGGTTATATACGAGCCAACCCCTCACCCTGGGGTTCACCAACTTTATTTGCCAAAAAGAAGGATGGAACACTGAGATTGTGCATAGACTATCGAGCGCTTAACATGGTCACAATCAAGAACAAATATCCGATGCCACGGATAAATGATTTATTTGATCAGCTCGCTCAGGCCCAGGTATTCTCAAAAATTGACTTGAGGTCGGGATACCATCAATTAAAAGTGCAAACCGAAGATATTCCCAAGACAACTTTCACCTCCAGATAAGGATTGTATGAGTTCACTGTAATGCCATTCGGACTAACAAACGCCCCCGCATATTTTGTTCACCTCATGAACAAAGTATTTATGAAGTTTATGGACAAGTTTTTTGTGGTATTTATCGATGATATTCTGGTATACTCCAAGACACCATAAGAGCATGCTGAACATCTCCGAATTGTACTAGGGGAACTCAGGAAACATCAATTGTACGCTAAATTCAGCAAGTGTGAATTTTGGCTAAGGCAAGTAGGTTTTCGGGCCACGATCGACCCAAGAAGGTATTGCCGTGAGACCCGAAAGTCAAGGCCGTGCCTGGCTGGAAGCCACCAGCCAGCAGAACGGACGTCTGAAGATTCTTGGGAATGGCAGGATACTACCAAGATTTATTGAAGGATTCTCCACCATAGCAAAGCCAATGACGCAGCTACTCAAGAAAGACAAGAAGTTTGAATGGACGGAAACTTGCGAGAAAAGTTTCCAAGAATTAAAAAGGAAATTAACGACAACACCAGTATTAATTGTGCCAGACATACACAAGAATTTTGAGGTGTATTGTGACGCATCCCGGAAAGGCCTCGGATGTGTGTTGATGCAAGAAGGCAAGGTAGTCGCATATGTCTCCAGACAACTTCGCAAGCATGAGGAAAATTATCCTACTCATGACCTAGAGTTAGAAGCAATTATTCATGCACTCAAAGAATGGAGACACTTTTTACTTGGAAATCGTTGTGAGATATACATGGACCATAAGAGCCTCAAGTATATTTTCACACAACCGGAACTGAATTTAAGGCAACGACGCTGGTTGGAACTAGTGAAGGATTATGATGTTGGAATCCATTACCACCCAGGAAAAGCAAATGTAGTGGCAGACGCTCTAAGTCGGAACCCTAGCCTAAACGACGACGGCCTGCCAAACCTGAGATCTGAATTTCGGCAGGAGTTTGCTAAACTCAACTTGATGGTAGTCACCAAAGGCATCATATCAAATTTAGAAATACAGCCTACCCTGATGGAAACGATTAAAGAGGCTCAGCATGGACACCCCAGCATTGAAGGCATTAAACGGAAAGTGAGTTTGGGCAAGGCCCCAGAATTCGTTATCGATAAGCAGGGAATATTGTGGTACGGAGATAGACTTTGCGTACCAAATATCAAGGATCTTAAACAGCAGATCTTAGCTGAAGGCCACACCGCCCGTATTCGATACATCCCGAGGGACAAAATGTACAAGGATATTCAGGAAAATATTGGTGGCACGGTCTAAAAGGGACATAGCCACGTTCATCGCATGTTGTGACTCTTGTCAATGCATCAAAGCCGAGCACCAGAAACCGGCCGGACTTTTACAGCCATATAAAATACCCGAGTGGAAATGGGACAAGATTGGGATGGATTTTATTGTTGGGCTACCTCGGTCACGGCACGGAAATAATGCCATTTGGGTCATCACTGATAGACTGACTAAAGTAGCACACTTCATCTTCGTGAAGACAACCCACACTACTCAGAAGCTTGCTAGGCTTTATCTTTCCCGTATCGTCTACTTACATGGAGTCCCAAAGAAAATAATATAGGACAGAGGCACTCAATTCGTCTCCCAATTTTGGGATCACTTACAACAAGCTCTGGGAACGCAACTGGCATTCAGTACCGCATACCACCGCCAGACAGATGGACAAACTGAACGCGTAAACCAGATTCTAAAAGACATGCTGAGAGCATGTGTCCTCACCTATGGGGACCAGTTGGAAAGAGAGCTTACCATACGCAGAGTTCGAATATAACAACAGTTATCAGGCCAGCCTGCAAATGGCACCATTTGAGGCTCTGTACGGGCGGAGATGTCATACCCCGCTAAATTGGTCAGAAACCAGAGACAGCCATATCTTGGGCCTAGACATGCTCAAGGAGGCTGAAGATAAAGTTAAGGTGATTAGGGATCGACTCAAGACAGCCCAAAGTCGACAGAAGAGTTATTACGATCAAAAACATCGGGGAATCAGCTTTGAACCCGGTGAATTTGTGTACCTACGAGTATCCCCTATGAGAGGCCTGCATCGATTCAAGATTAAAGGGAAGCTGGCACCAAGATTCATCGGACCATTCTGCATAGTGGCACGGAGAGGCACGGTAGCCTACCAGCTAGACTTACCCGAAGATTTATCCGACGTCCATGACGTGTTCCACGTCTCGCAATTGAGGAAGTGCGTGAGCAACCCAGAGAAGCAAGTACCCCATGGAAACATTGACGTGCAGCCAGACCTCACATATCGAGAGCATCCAATAAAAATCTTGGAGGAGTCTGAAAGGAGGACCCGACAGAAAACCATCAAGTTCTTCAAAGTTCAGTGGAGCAAGCACACCGAGGGTGAAGCCACTTGGGAAAGAGAGGATTTTCTTCGAACAGAGCACCCACACTTATTTGAGAATCAGCTGAAATCTCGGGGATGAGATTTTTCCTAAGAGGGTAGGTGTTGTGGCACTCAAAAATTTTTGTTTTGGTTTTTAACAAAAACTTGGTTGGTTTTGAAGGAGGTCATTTAAACCCTTCCAAAAATCTCTTTCTCTCAAGAATTTTCCCTTTGACAAAGGATTTTACTTTGGCATCTTCTTCAACTATGGTGTTGGTTATTTAAAAACCTTTCTTCTGATTCTCTCCTTCTCAAATTTATTTTTGGGATTTATTTTTCTTTTAGAAGAAAACCCTAGGAGTTTTGGTTCTTCTATTTTTTTTTTTAAAACAACCCATGGTTTTTTCTTGCCTCTTGTGGTAAATCTTCCCAAAACCCCTCCTTCCACTTTGGGACAATCCAAATATTCTGACCCAACCAGTCCAACTCACTTTTGGATTTTTATTTCATTTATTTCTTTGCCCAAAACAATTATGTCCATATTTTTGAGCCTAGGTGTATTGCAAAGCAAGTACCTTAATGCCTTTGAACTTTGATCTCAAATCAATTCATCTGGATAGTCCCTAGCACCCACAACCTAGAACCATCAAGATCTACTTTTCTTCTGTTCAAAATTTTCAAGTTTCAGCTTCTGCATGTTTGGACCAGATTTGTCAAATTTGGTGAAATTCATATCTCCTCTTCTCCAAAAATTCCACCAAAATTCAGGCAACCTCCAGTTGCAATGAGAAGCCACTCCACCAAAAATCAGCTCAAGGAAAAATCCCCACATGCCAAAAACATTCTGTCAACACCTAGCATGCATCGCCACTTTGCACTTTCGTAAAAATTCAGACTTTCGAAATTCAGTTTCGCTGAGGCTGGTCACTTGTCAATCTGTGCACTTGGCGCGTTGCGCATGGCTCCTCCTCCCTGTCCAGAGCACCGCATGGGCACTTGGCTGGTTCCTGGCGTCGGTGGCACCATGGCCCGTCCGCGCCGGCGTCTTCCGCGGCGTCGGGACCTCCCGTGGCGGCCAACAGGGGGCACCCTGTGGCACAACGCAGTTCGGCACCGCCCACGCCACCTTGGAGCTCCACGTGGCCGTCTCCCTTGCCAGCGAACGCATGCAACACGTCGCCGTGGCCTGGCACGGCCATTCCATTGGGGACAGGCCGTAACCGCCCCTACCTCGCTGAGTTAGGCACCGGGATGGACTCAGTGCTCCGTCTAGTCGATGCTCAAGCTCCTAAACCTACCGTCCAGCCACAGCACCGCCAGAATCGCCGCGGACTTATCTCGTTCTCGGCAACCGCCTCGGGCCGGCTATATATAGCGCCTCCGAGCTCGCTCTCGACCCCGCACACCTCCACCACCTCACCAGACCCCGCCCAGCCACTGGAAGAGCCTCGAGGGGCCCTTCTTCCTCAACTCCGGCCACCTGCATCCGCTTCGGGCACCGGAAGCGTTCTCGCTGGTGAGAGCTCCTCCACCGCCCTAGGCTTGCCCGTAGCCTCATGGCACCTCTAGGAGACTAACCCCCACTCCAATTTCACCCCAGCAGCTCTCTCCGACGAGACCCACGACTTCCCGAACCACCGTCCACCGGAGCAAGGGCCGCCGTCGACGTGGTGCTCGCCGGCGACTTCAACCACCACCCACCGACGCTGGAAGGTGCGCTGACCACGAGGTACCCCGATCCCTTGCCTCACTGGATCGCCACCGGCGACCATCGCAGCTCTCGGCGCCCGGCGAGCTCTGCCGCCTCCTTTTGAATATTCAAACTGACGGATGGGACCCGCCGTCATCCTCTCCTTTCTTTTTTTCGAACCGTTTTCAGAAAGCTTATTCTGGCAACGGCGCTTTCTAATCTGAATCGTTTTCTGGACTTTTCTGCTTAGACCCCTGAGAGTATTCTGTTTCATTACAGAAAGGTCCTTGGACAAAAACTCTTAAAACTTTTAAACATAAAAGGATTTTTGAGTGATTCTTTTTATGTCCTCTTCAAAATTTTGTCTAGTTTTTTATCAGATTTATTTGAAAAATATTTGGAATATTTTTGAGCACCCCTTGGTATTTACGTTAGTGCGTGTATTTTTGTATACCGTAAATACCGAAGGAGGTGACGGTACAACGAACTTCACCGAGCTAGGCCCCGACTACTCCGAACCAGGCAAGCATGTTTGAACTTTTGATATGATGAGTGTTTAGGCATGTTTGCATTAATTAGTATCATGGCATGTTCATGAGCATCTCGATGAAAGTTTTATCACGTAAAAAGTTGAGGCAAGTGAGTTTCGAAAATCCATGAATTGTTGGAAACGAGTTGCATGGCCATGAGTTGGCATGAGAATGGGTAAGATGGCAGTGTTGTAGCATGCCAGTCTTATGCCAGACCGTTGACCCAGTGTCAACATAAATCAGTCCAGTTCCCGTCCGTCTTCCCTTTCGTACTACCACATGTTTTCCGCAAGGGATACGGCTTACTAAGTTGCAAACCACTTTCTGGTACACACCAAATCGAGAGGCCGGGATAGCGTATCATCCGGTCAGGGGGCATGGGTGTTTCCGGTTGGGACCGAGAGGAGGCACCCTTAGAGCGCGTATATAAATTTGATCCCATGCTATTCGAGATTGTGATCTCCCGCCTCAAAGTTTTTCTTGAACGCTGTCTAGGGTGATTCCGGCAACGTGAGGTAGGATGGGTGTGTACCGGTTAGCTGTGTTTCCTCCGAAATATCAGAATGGAACTAGTCCTCGTGACTATGGAAATCTGCTGGCTGTGGATAATTTAGTACAAACTCTGAGAGTCAAAATCCTTGAAATCATCTTATTCAGGTCCAAGTGTTGTGTTCATCTTATCTTGTCAAATGTCACCCCGAGATGAAACTCCCGAGAACCACATGAGTGTTAAGGGTTTATTTCCGTGGATGGACTAACCCGCTTCTCGTCTTGTGATGTATATTTTCCGTGAGCACCATTTCTTGTAAGTTATGAATAATGAAGTATAAGCCCTTTCTGCGATGTCCCTCGACGTCCGATCGTGGCATTATTATTTACTTATTCTTGATATAAGCCCTTTCTGCGATGTCGCCGACATCCGATCGTGGCATTGTTATTTACTTATTTTGATATAAGCCCTTTCGCGATGTCGCTCAGACGTCCGGCCGCGACATTCGTTATTTGTTTACTTTTGATATAAGCCCTTTCGCGATGTCGCCGACGTCCGATCGTGGCATTGTTATTTACTTATCTCTCGATGTAAGCCCTTTACGTGATGTCGCTCCGACGTCCGATCGTGGGCACGATGTCTTTTCTTTCAGTATAAGCCCTTTATGAGGTGTCGCTTAGATGCCCGACTGTGGCATGCTTTACTTATTTGTTCGCCCTTCGAGGTGTCGCTTCAGACACCCGATCGGTTTTTAGTTTATTTTCTTTGGGTTTTCGAGCGGACTACCGCCGATTCCCTTTTTACTTACCTTGTTATACTGATTTGATTGCGCATTGTTAAATTACTCATGACGCATTCGCGCATACATTTGTTATATCTTTTGTCCGAACTGTCTTGCGAGTACTTTCAAAGTACTCACCTGGCTTGTTGATTTGGCCAGATGCTGACGAAGGCGATCTCATGGATGAAGAGTTCGATAGCGAGTCCGACTCTAGAGGAATCCTAGTCAGTCTCGTCGACCCTGGATTAGTCATCGTGTTATATTCGCTTCCGCTACCCAAATAAATTCACCGAGCCTCACCTCGACGCCGATGAGCCGCCAATCTGAGTCATATCATCCACTCCAATCGTGTTATTCCACTACTTTACCTCGAGTCAAGAGTATGCCACCACTCCACTGAGTCATATCCGCCACTATGTATAATTATTGGCGTGCTTGTAATAATTTGTTGAGCAAGATCAGCTCGACCCCTGTAATATATTAAATGCTACTGTCTTATTGTATCAAGGTTTTGTCTACCAGTGAGGAGGATTTTCCTCACACTGGAATTAATAGATCGGTTTCTCAATAAATATTTTTATTGGAAAACCGGTCGTGACAATTAGACGTTGAGGGAACAAGCCAAGAAAGCAGCCCACTCGCATTACATTTCACATGTACTAAAACACACTGGCTTAACATATGTTGCTGTGAAGCCTAGTTGCTATTGCAATGTTCTTTGAAGATATCGACAGCATCCCGTGGTTGCAAATCTAGTTGTTGTAGTTTATTCTGCACCATCTATTTAGGTAAAACTAATTTTAATCGCATGCACTAGTCCGCATTGATCATCAATGGTTCATATAAACTAATGAAAGAAGGGTGTGTGCATACACGACAATATATTAGCTTCCCTCTATTTTTATGCTTGTTCGAGGTGCCAGCCCCAAAAGAACAAATATTTTGCTTGATGGGGTTGGCAGCTCCATAATTAATATAAGCATCAAATTAGTCATGCAACTTGGGAAGATCAAGAACACACAAACAAGTAATGAACAGAGGGTCGGAGCAGTGATGTAATAGCTAGCATCAGAAAATGTAGGGTAAAACGAACAAAAAGCAGCGGAACCACATGCTAGTTTGCTGATGTGTAATTACATAGAAAACATTAAGCGATGATGGAACCAACAGGTGGCATCGTAACAAAACTAAAGCATATTACCTATATGTGCACTTTGGTATGTAATTTAGCACATGTAACATGTTCACTTGCCGTAAGTATGGCCCTACAGTGCAAGCGAATAACGCATCTCATGAAAAACTGAATGATGCCTCAAGAAATTCAAAGGTGCGGTGCTTGTGCTAGAAAGTGAACGAGGCGCCGCCGTTGGATAATAGTACCGATTCTCGGCGGCGATGGGTATCGTTGTCATACTTGATAGCTAAGGATCGTCGATGGTGCTCGTGTTGCGGTTGAGTTTGGGCGGTATCGCCCGTCGCTGAAGCGGCTCGGTGCTACGGTTGCGGCGCTGTCGACATACAAGAAAGCTCATCTGTGGTAAGTGAACAGTTGCACGATAAAGAGAAAACTGAAGGAGTACAAATCGAAATAACTCGATGAGGCTGCGGCGCTCAGAAGCGGGCGGTGGAGTTGAATATGGCGTCCGTGGAGAGGGTCTCACGATGGGCGAAGGCTTCAAGGGCGCCTTATACAAGATGCTTTCGTGAGGCGGATCTGTTGCATGGACGAGGGCTTGTATGAAGGGCCAGCGAAGGGGCGGACGAGGGAGTCGATGAAGGGCCTACGCTGTGGTGGACGAGGGAGCCGGTTAAGCAGATCTGGTGCGGTGGACCATGATGGCGGTCAAGGAGATCTGAGCGGTGGACAAGCCAGTCGCTGAAGCGACTCCGGTGAAGTGGTGAGTTGGCAGTTGGGGCTTCCAAGGTGCAGAAGGTAGATCCGGCGGTGTGTGAGGTCCACCGCTGTGGCGGAGGACTAGATTCGGCGGCTTGCCGTGGTTGGGGGGGTCGGGGAGGGGAAGGGGAGGGGCTCTGGGGAAGAATATTGGGGGTAAAGAGGGGAAAACATGGAGTTACCAAAGTAGCCCTTTTCCGTTCATGTGGCAGGGGTAAAATAGAAATTTGCAGGGCTAAACTTTCGGGCGCGTGATATTTCGATGTGAGCGGGAAGTTTGACAGCTTTTGGCGCCTAAAATTATAAGTATTCTGCTCTCGTACGGCCGACTATGATATCATGGCCGACAATTTGTTTGTTTTGCACGCAGAAAAATGTGCAAGTTTTGAAAATCAATGTCTCCAACTCGAAACTTAGATTGTCCATTCAGTTCAAATATGGATCATTGAGCTACTACAAGCAAATACCATCATACGGTCCAATTCAAATGAAATTCCAAATGTGTTTATCCTAAATATGGTGACAAAAGCAAAAATGTGTATGTGTATGAATAAAGTGAATGATTATAAAGTTTGAACATGCCCGTATGTGTATATCTCTAGGTTTGATATATGAATTTTAAATCACGAAATCCCGGCTTAAAAAATGTACCTCCGTTTAAATGATTTACAAAAGCTAATGATGGAGTCGAATTCCAAAATTCCAATCTTAGGTTTGTAATTCGGTACATCAAGGTATATCACGATGTTCAAAAGTATCGTTATCTCATAGTACAAACTGTGAAACAAATTGATCAACCATGAGTGCACAATATCTCAATTATGCTAAAGTCCCTCAAATATGGACACCTCGCTGTTTATCTGAAGTCAACCCCCCCCCCCCCACCACCACCACCACACACACACATAGAGAAGTCGTCCTCTCCCCCAAACACCAACACACGAGCACATTAACACCCCTCTCTCTTGTAAAGTCCGGACCCCAACATAGGTCTCTATCACTTTGTCTCTCGGGCATGCACACATCTCTTCCCTCACACTCTAGGTCTCCCGCTATATCTCTTACCCAAGCACACGCACTATGTAGAGTGTATATTTCCCATACACACAAAACGTCGCCCCCAAACGTCTATCTACCTCGTTATGTGGTTCTCGCGGACTCACCTCACACACCACCCCCACTGCAAACAAGCACACTTTGTCTCCTTGTGCACCACTCTCCTCTTTCTATCTCTCCCACATGCGGACCCGCCCCGGCTCCTTCCCTGTATACATATATGTCGTGACTCTTTGCATAGCTCCCTAATGTATAATCGTTCTCGATTTCGCACATTGTTCTCTACACCATCTATTCTAGATCTCTCATGAAGTCCCTATCACACACACGATGACTCGCTTCCCTTGCGTCTCCGTTCATAGGCCAATTTCGGACAACATCAACATTGTCTCCCTATCTATACGCCATTTATGGAAACAAACGACCCCTCTCGCCCCCTCTCTTCCTCTCTCTCTCTCTCTCTGTCGCTAGCTCTATCTTTCTCTCGCTCTCACACCCCTCTCCCACACACACACTCGATGTCTCTTCCAAATAGTATGCTCCCCCCGCCCACACCCGTGCTATCTCGCTAGTACACATGTCACACCAGTCACCCTTCCCTTATACTAGGTTTACATCATCAGTGGTCTCTACTCCACATACACTCTCTCCTCACACACACAAACGCTGCACAAACACACATGCATACCTAACAAACACCCATTTATCTGGATCCTCATCTCTCCCCATGTCCGCATGTGTATCTCACACACTCACTCTCTAATTATGTATATGTGTCTCCATGTTACACAACACAAAGCCCCATGTACATGTATCTCTCTATCCTCCACACACATAGACACAAAGAATCTGCCATCATTGCCTCAGTCTCTAACATATCACACACGCACACTGTCTCTCTCTCTCTCTCTCTCTCTCTCTCTCTCTCTCTCTCTCGCAAACACGCTCAACAACGGTTTCCCCATGAATAACTTACCGTCTATTCATCAACAGTCGTGGCAGTACAGCGAACACGAGACGTGAAAAAAAATCTACACGTCCTTAGACCACCTAGTATGACTACTAGGACTAGAGCAAGCCAAAAAGCGCGCCGCCGTCACCCCCTCCTTGTCGGCGACGGGAAAATCTTTGTTTTACACAGTCGAGAAGTCATTGTGCTAAGGCCCCACATGCCGAGGCATTGAATAGAATGCAGATGCTATTTTACGGAAGCAAGTATCGATAATACGTTTGTATCTCCATACTTATATTTCTTCTTTTATAAAAAACCGAGTTGGTGATGATGGTACGTGTGCCATCTTGCAATATATACCGTCCGATCAATATCTGACGGATGGAAATTAAACTAAAAGATACCCGCACCCCTCTCCACATTTGCAGACAAGGCCTTCCCTCGTTCATCCTTATCTCCAACAAAACTCATTATTGAGCAATTAAGAAAAGAAGCCTCTGGAACAAACTGGCCTGGTGGCCGCTGCCGACGTCGTCAATCCCCATGCCTCCGCTCAGTCCGACCACTAACCAGCAGCACACCCCACTCCTCTTCACCTTATCTAATATTTCTCGAGATATCATTAGTTTTTACACATGGGATTACTCCCGCAAGGGTCAATCACAACAAGTGTTTTATAAAAAATGCATCTTGATGTTCTGTGCAATGCACGGATCTTGCTAGTACTCCTACACAAGACTAAGTTGGTGATGCTGGTGTGTCTGCCATCCGTCGTTTCTGACTATTAGATCTACATCTAACGATTCTGAGGTAAGGTGTTTCCTTTTATCACCAACATCCCACTTGTCTACCAATTTGCAGAAAAACCCATAATTAGTATCTTAAAACCAACCACATCCCTCCCTGACCTCACCAAAACAGCCCAAGGAATATATTCTAATTGAAACATAATATATCTCTAGTGACATATGTATATCAAAATTAGGGTGTTTTGTACCAAGTTTGTGAATAAGTATTATTCTAATTATGATTCGTTGCAACGGACATGAACATTGCTAGTATTTCCAACCATGCATTTTTTCCTAGTATTCCATAGTTTCGAGTTTTCCATCAAGATATTAGTCACTCATGGTTAATATTTACTTTCAATCATGTACACATATGCACTATGTAACTAGCCTTGCTTATTGGCTTCCAAAGCTTAACTTCCACTCCTACTAACAATATGTAGAGTATTTAAAAAAAACTACCACTTTCAACCAGCCCTAGGAAGAATCTATTGTACAAAAAATAGCAAAAACATACCCAAAATTTCTTAATCCACACCAAAAACTACTACCTAGTACTCCTACCGATTAGGTTCGTTTAAACCCATTTATGAATGGGTTGGCCCTGCGTCCGCGGCCGACGAGGCAGCTTAAACCAACACATTTTGTTTGACCGTTGACACAAGGGACCCACATCTGACCTTCTATCCTGTTATTCCCCCTCAAATTATTATTTTTCCTGAACATTACTTCAAACTGTACTGATGCGTGTTCGTCGGTGGCAACGGTGATGAGCGAGTTAGCCGCCGCTCCGTCGGACGGGCCGGACACCGCGCTGTCCTCCGCATGGGTTGGCAGGCTGGCCCGAGCATGACCCACTAGCGAGCAAGCCGCCGCGCTGGCCTTCGCTCAAGCCAGATGGCTGGCCTTAGCGCGGCGCGCACGAGCAAGCCGTCGCGCTATCGTGCCAATCTAGCTAGCAAACCTTGCAGACAAGCAGCTGGACGGAGCTATCTTGGCTAGCTAGCGGCCGCGAGCGCCGGACGGAGCTGGCATCCGGGCTGCCGCAACATGGGCTCCGCACAGCCGGCGGTTTTGAACCCACCTTCTGCCGGCGGCGGTAGCTGCGTCCCATGGCCAAGGATGACTAGGTGGACGGGCCGGAGGTAGGAGGTCACTCGAGGTTTTTTGTTGGTAAGAGCATGTACAATGGTTGATAAGGTAGTCTTATCTTAAGTCTGCCACGTATGAAAGTGGTAGTAGTTTCTTGGCATTTTAGTGGTTTCTTGCATTATTCGGGGTTTCTTGTAAGGAACAATGTACGTACTACTAGCGACAAAAGGCGATTCTAGGTTGCGTTGTACTCCAACGAGTACTACTAGTGGTCGCGGGAGTGTATACCTCGTTTTGCGGGTTCGATCCCGGCCAAACGCACGACGGCCTTTTAAAAAAAATAGTACTACTACACTTCGCTGCGAGCCAATATTTTACACGGGTAGTTTGTGTTTTGAAGTCAAACAAACGTGCGGCCCCACAATCTGGATGCACTGGACAGCCTAGCCATGTGAACGGGTTTTCCTTCCCAGCATCCCGTGGCTCGCGTGCTCGCCCTAGCCGCACCTCGCTTGCAGCTTCCTCATCCGCTAGTAGCATATTTAAACTAGCGCCTCCCAATTAAGCCCGAGGAGCCGGAAAAGCCTGGCGGGGCATTGGGAACTGTGCAATATGGCTCTGTATGTAAATTGCTCTACTACTAATCTGTAGCTTGTGGCATTGCACGCATGGACTTCACTCTATTATCGACTCTACTATAAAAGAAATTCCTCTTGACGTGTTTTTTTTGAAACGGAGGCAAAAGCTTTGCTTCATATCATTCATAAAGAAGGAACTACTAACAAAGTTTGACGAGATCCATTACACCTCCACAAATGGAAGCGAAAAGCCTAGTCTCGCTGTATCAAATAACTCAAATGTTCTGCCTCAGTAATGAACAATCACGATAAACAGGCTGCTAGTGTGTGCGTGAGAGGAGCGGCTGAGTAGGCCAGCTACATGAGAGGAGCGGCTGAATAGAGCACCGAGAGTACCCACTAGGCCACTACGCAGTGTACTTCCCTGCATTGATAGTACAACGATGGTTCTAGAGAACAGTAGTACCCTCCACTTCCAACCTGTAGCTCCTTGGCCCTGAGATTCAAGAGTTCAAAACTGGTGCACTATACTACTAGTAGACTAGACTAGAAGTACAAGACATCGCACTACTAGTTGAGGAAAGTAGTACTAGTACTGCTACAGACGCAGTACGCATCCTCCGCACATAATGTAAGACGTTTTTGACACTAGTTGGTGTGTACAAAAATGGCAAAAACACAGCCAAAATTTCTTAATCCACGCCAAAAACTACTACCTAGTGCCAAAAATTTCTTACTAGTGCTATTATTTACAGTATAATGCAATCCCATAACGTTCCATAATGCTAGTACTTAGTAGTAAATAATAGCCTCACCCCTTCGCTGAGGAACGATCTACAGTTGGAAGGGACGAGGACCTGCGGTTACTACGCTCTTATCTCCTCCTCGCTAGTTCCCCTCCCCACGAAGAGAAGGCAGTTCGTCGCTGCTCCCATGGATTCGCCAGGCGGTTCTCCTCCTCGTCGGGGCTGGGAGACCTTGGACGACGATCCTCTGGGAGAAATCGCACGCTGCTCCGACGTCCTCACCGCCGCAAGACTCGCTGCTTCCTGCACCAACTTTTTCAAGACGCTGCTTAAACAGGCTTGGGAAAAGGCCATGCTTGTTGGTCTTCCATGCGTCCTCGAGGAGAAGGTTCTTTTATGGGACAATCCTTCGAACAGGCCCTTGAAGATTTGAACCCACTAGCTGCCACCATTTTTGTTTATCCATGTCTTACTATCTCATCCATGTAGCCAAGAGTGGCTAAATATAATAAGCCGGTTATTTTACTTCCTCTATACCGGAGTAGTACTATTTGCTACACAGTATTACTGACTGCCATATTTGAGCACAACATTATTATGCATGGACCTTGACTATGTACGTCACCATGTGTCCAGATCTGGGATGCCGCGTGTACCAGATGAACGGCGCCGAGTTCGACCCCTGTGATGCTACGTGGGTGCCGAGGAACACTCTTGGAGAGTACTCGCTTTTCATCGGGGACAGCTACCCCATTGTGAAGTGGATGCCACCTTCCGTGCACGACACGGAACGCCTGCCGTTCATGAAGCATGGTTGTGTCTTCAGTGTGCACCGCCGGATGAACGACATGCTGGGACACGATATCCCTGATTTATGACGCTTCAGCTTGGATGAGTCTCCATCGTGTGGAACCGGACTAGAAAGCTGCGACAATGATTCCCGTTGCCCACCGCTATGGATCATGACATCGATGAAGAACACCCGGGACTGGAACCTGGAGGAGGACATGTAGCCCATCTATAACGTGTAAGTGGAGTACGGTAATTGTGAACGGTAGCACTATGAATATATGTAGACTAGTCGTGCACAAAATTATCACATGAATTGGAGATGAACTTGTGTGGCATACTGGCATTTGTCCTTTAGAATTTATTACTAGTAAATGTGTTATGTGTACGTGCAACTTGTGTGGTTGTTGCACGGGCTCCAACACGCTCTTTGAGAAAAAAAGGTGGCACAGCTTTGGATATACGTGACGTGGCGGCATCATACAGTAGCATCGTTCACTATAGTTGTAGTACACTCCTACTAGGACGACAACTCCTATAAAACCTTGCGCTTGGCTCTTTGCCTCTTCGGGAGGTTCAACAGTTCGTACTCGTGTGAACCTTGCACCTGGCTCTTCGCCTCTTCAAAAGGTCCAACAATGATGATACTACAGTACAATATGCTTCTGGCAATCTGACACCGATTGAACTGCTGCACGTCCACCGCGAGGGCGAGGGCGAGGGCGAGGGAGAGGGAGAGGGAAAGGGAGAGGGTGCTGTAGTCAAAACCCTCTCCTCGTCCTACGAACCACCGCGTGCGTGGGCGAGGGAGAGGCGTAGTAAGCAAGCTTCTCCCCGTTCGGCGAGTTGACGGGACACATCAAAGCAGTACTAGTACTAGTAGTAGTCCATACTGCGTCCTTTCCGATTAATAGCGGTCAACATATGTAACAATATGCTCTTTACGGTCACTATATATAGTTTTGCGTTGATTATACGATCACTACCTCATCGTAGAACACCGTATTGCACCCTACTGACCGGCCACATAGTCGACGTGGCACTTTGTTGACTGGTTAAATTGTCACCTAGTTTCTGGGTCCCACCTATCAGTTGGCAGAGCAAAGAAATCAGTTAAACAAAACTTTACGCAGGCGCGACACGAGTCCAACCCTTGCGCCCGAACGTGCATGCACGTGTCCTCCCTCGGTCTTCCAACAAAGAGTGTACATCGGCTATAAAACATGATGTAGTAGTATATGATGTACATCTACACTTCCAATGCATTTAGCCTTTAATCTAAATCAATATTTATTGACTAATGCACCAACTTGTGCTGTAGGTATAGGCTACATGTCTATCCTTAATTATAGCATGCAACGGCCTTCATTTAATCTTCTTATCTCAATGGTCGCATGCACACATAAGTCTGCTACTTTTGGGCGTTAATTATACCCTGGTCAATGTGTAAATCTCTAAATGTACAGTCTTTCACGGACGTAGGGAGTAGGTTGAGCACTTGAGCGTGGGCGTGTGTGTTGCGTCCTGTGCTGTGTGCCGCATGGGTGCGTGAGTGTTGCGTGCGTCCATGTGGAGTACGTGTGAGTGTTGCATGTTGAATGCATGCATGGGGCTTACTCCCTCCAATTGACATGTTCATATTTCAAGCTTCCTCTGTTCCCTCCATATGGTGACACTCCCTTTGTTCCCAAATAGTACGGAGTAAAAGCCTCCCTCTGTTCCCAAATACAGAGTATTTGTCTTTCTACAGAATTCAACAAGTGACTAGGTACGGAGAAAAATGAGTGAAGTGAGCATAGATGCATAGGGATACTATAGAAAGGAAGTCCTCACGATCCATTATTCCCCATCTCGGTCAGAGAGAACTATTCAACTAGTCTTCGTAGTGAAGTGACAATACACGCTGCAGCAGATGGGACACATAATTAATAAGCTGAACCAGCGTGTTGGTGTTACTAAATCAGCCTTACCCAGTACTGCTATCATGTTTGCTAGTAGAGCACGCTTCCACAAATACGCCTACGCACCTCTGTCCTCCATTAACTGACATATGGGCCCTCTTGTGGTAGACCCACATGTCATTGGTGTAACTACTTACACTCTGAAGGATGGTTCCTATATCCTGGTAGTAGTACTAGTGGAATTGAGATTTGATGCACTTTCTTCCCCGTCTTCCACTCTTCTTCCTCCTCTCTTCTTCTTCCTCCTCTCTTCCCCATCGTCGGTCGCACACCATTTACCCCCGCTCACTGCTCGCCCCCCGCACAATCTTCCTTGGTAGCTCGCGTACCATATCCCCCGCCACCGCTCGCCACACGAGGAGAAGCTTCTTCGCCGCCTCGCCTCAATCCACTTCCCCACTGGCTCGCAGCACCGAAAACCCCAATGGCGAACCGACCGACACGCAGAGTTGCGATTGGAATTCCCTCCCCGATGTTCTCTTGGAGCAGATCTGTAGTCGTATGGACCTACTCAGCACCATCCGTCTGGCCGCATGCTCGGTGTCTTTGTACCGTCTACTCGTCTGCAACCGGCCAGCTCTTTTCAAGACACCCTTCTTGCTGATGCCCGATCCTCGCAGGTGGCCCAGACACCGACTTGACGGTCCTACGGAGGTTGTCGTGGTGCCCCTCGACATGCTACCACTACCCGTCCACCTGTCCTTCATGCGCGGCCACTACTGGGCGGGCATGAAGGCCAACTGGATAGTCCTCATCTACCATAGCGGTAGTCTGTGGCGTCTCGTGGATATCTACACCCAGCGAGAGATCACCCTTCCATCATTGGATTCCGCCGCCATCGAGCCTCGCGGCCCGCCGGACACTCCTGCTTACTACGCACGAGACGCGCAAGCTTTTGGCTCGACCTCTGCTTGCGAAAAGTTGTAATCTGCGGCGCCCACACCATCGAAGACTACATGGATTACAAGCTCATTGCCTTGTTCAACATGGGATTAGTCTATCTGGAATCCGGTCGCCATACATGGTTATGGATCACCATCAATCCTGTTGAGGCAACATTTCTGTCTGATGCTATAGTGCATGATGGCATCGTTTACGCGGTCGACGCACAGATTGACTGCCTATAATGGTGGAATCTATCGTCGTAATTGTTCTATCTCATCTCATCTTTACCTTATGAATACGATCGCTGTTCATTTGTTACAAATTTAGAATGCATAGCATGTCTATAACCACATCATTGTTATATGTTCCTCTCATTTCCTAGATTTTTATGACCACACATGTTATTGTTAGAGTTTTTTTTCGAAAAGGGGGGTCTCCCCGGCCTCGGCATCAGAGCGATGCATACGGCCAATTGTTAGAGTTGATATGAGAAAAATTGTCATCTAATGATTGTTAGAATACATATTATGAGCATAAAATCATGATTGCTATATGTTACTCTCGTTTACAAGATTTTGATAACAACGCATGTTATTGCTTAGAGTTGATATGAGAATAGTAGTAGTAAGTGCTATGGTAGAATATGAGTAGGCGCTGTCATAGCTGTTTTCCTCTCATTGTTACATGATGTTTGAACCATGACATGTTGCTAGATTATGAAAGCCATTGGCTTATTTTTTTAACTTGGGGTATGATTATGACCACGGCATAGCAATTCTCTGTCTATGATATGTGTCACTGTTATAATAATCTTAATTCCACACATACTCTGAACGTGATTGTTTATTTTAGTCCTTTTGGTCTCCAATTTGAATAGTTGCAGCAGACGCAAATGCGCTGGCCTTCATGATTCCAGGACCTGGAATCATACCAGCCGATGGGTGCTAGTTTATCGCTCATTCAGCTGACGGCGGTCATTTGATGCTCATTCACACGTACCAAATTGACCAAACCATTACATCAAACCACATGTAGTACAATGTGTGGGGCGTTCGTGACATTGATGGCTATGGCTACTTCGTGTTCGAGAAAGATCCCAGCTCCGTTGGGCGGCGTATTCAATCGAGGCGGGTTTACAATCTCGGCAACCACTCCTTGTTCCTCGGGCTCAATTATCCGATCATCCAACCAATCATCGATCATATCACCGGCGATGATTACTGTGCTATGCAACTTCCATTCGCGAGGAGGGCTGTGTTTACACATCATACCATGGGTTTCATTAATCACCATATCCAGAGATTCGTCGACACAGCTTGTTGCTAGATAATCTTCAGTGTGTGAAAGGCATCAGGCTTCCATGCGATGGATGGCTTTTGCAAACCCGACATGCGGCGATGTGGTTCATGCCAACAACAAATATGCACAACTTGATTCTTGCTGATATCTAGACTGAGCCATGTATTCTGCTGCTGTAGCACGACCTCTTTTGTTGGATATTATGTACTCGTTGTTAGTTTGAAGCACTCCTCCGGTTTGAAGGATAGATACCTTCCTGGGATCAAGTGCATCCTAACTCCCCTGTTTAGGATGTATTGATAATGATGATGGAGATGCTGTGCAGAAGCCATATATATATATTTATATATATCAGTTTGGCTTCAAGTGCGTACTTGTTAGTTAAACCTATGTATAAATTGTGACACAAAATACGACTAGTAAGTAGTACAGTAGCAGTACTAGTATACGTCACTCAAATTATTCATCATGTCCACACATTGAATTGATGTGACAACACGCTGCGCGTGAGGTGACACAAGAATCCCTGCAGCGTGTTCGGGTATTCTGGACTATAGATTTGGAGTACCACTTATCTATCGAAATCTTTCATCATTCACTTAAAACAGTCGATTCATCATACATTGAGTACCATATAACTGGAATTACCGATGCAAGTCGAAGAAGGATTGGCCGGTGCTGCCGGTCAAGGCGCCAAGTTCGATCCCACGGATCGGAGTTGATCGAGCACCTTGAGGCCAAAGTGAGTCTTGCCGATGGGAGATTTCAGTCTCTCATCGATTTGTTCATACCAACCATCGACAATGAAAGCACGACATATGCTACACCCAACCCGAGAAACTTCCGTAAGACAACGATCGGCCGCCTACTTGCACAAACATATTCCTTTCTTTATAGCTCTATTTTTCTTTTTAGACGCAGACCTGGTGAAGCAATTACAATTTGACAGTTAATAAAAAGTGAAACAAGTGATCGCAACATGCCAAAGATGTTATGAAAATGCCAACTAGGTACACTAAAACCTGTATTCCACAATACCGCAGTATCACATCGAGTGGCCTAAGGAAGCATTCCTTCCAGCATAATTCCAGGGCATTCAAAAGGGGCACATGAACGCGTCGCAAGATACAGTCGGAGTGCGGCATGCACGCGATGTGGCACAAGACCGGCAATACCTTGCCGGTGATGGACAACGGCTGGCAGACGGGCAGAAAAAAAGGTTCTGGTACTGCACACCAACAAGAACTTCGACCAGCAGAGGACCAACTGGGTGATGCACCAGTACCACCTCGGGACCCGGAGCAAGAGAAGGAGGGAGCTGGTCCTCTGCAAGATTTTCTACCGCATTTAACACTAGGGCCAGGAGTAAAAAGATTATAAGTTAGTTTGGTAATGGTAGTTGTACTACATTGTCGTCTGCAAGTTGGTATCGTTGTTAACGATCTTTTGGTATGAACTTGCATTTGCTTCCAACCATCATGCCGAGGGTCGACGTGGATATAAAGCTGAATCATTTGTTTCGAAACGAATTCCCAGGCACCTGATTTTTATTTGATGGGTAGCATAAGCACCCGCCGTTTGAATTCCAAGTTCTATAGTTTTTTCAAAACAAGTGCATGCACTTATTATCACGATAAAAAAACAATATCCGTGATGCATCCCAGTTATCAGTTTGTGCTTGCAGAATTCTCTCGTTTATTTAGCACGTATATTGTATTTTCAGGTCGAGCAAGTTTCAACTGGGCTGTAGACTACCCAAGGTTGGTTTTGTTTTTTCAGGTCGAGCAAGTTTTACAACATCCGCATGCAGTTTTTTTTACTGAATCAAACACACAGCCCAGTTCTATTTTCCTCTTGAAACGCATTTCCTACATCCGTTTTCTAATCTCTACCTATAGTTTTACTAGTTCATATACACGTATCATTATATTGAAAACACATAAAATTCCCTTTTCATATTTACATCCTTATTTTTGTTGTTTTTTTTTCACCCAGCGCTGATTTTTTACCACTGGTTTTTCCTTAAACCAACTCAATTGTCCCACGTCTTATTTGCTTACAAAAACAAAAAGATTTTTTTGGAAAATCAATAAGTTCTTAAAAAATGTTTATCATTTCGGGATTACAACAGTTTGGACTCCACCGAAATTTGGAAAATAAGGTTGAAATTTTTGACCGTGGTCCTGGGCAGAAAATGGGCTGTAATGAATTACTTCAGAATTAGCAAATGGGCTGCAAATTATAAAAAATAGCAAATGGGCTGTAAATTATAAAAAATAGCAAATGGGCTTTATGTTGTCTGCCACAGATTTGGAGGCTGACTTGTGGGCCTACAGAAGGTTTCTTAAAAATAAACTTAGTCAACAATCGACTCTACCAGCGTTAGACCGTTAGATGTCAATCAACGACAATCGTGATTCTTCAGTCTCTGATCTTCCTGCCCCAGCCGCCCAAACCAGCGTCATCGGAACCTCATGCTCCCCCTCTCGTGGCCGGCAGTGCTGCCGGGCTGGCCTCACGACCCCATCATACTCGCATCCCTGGCCTGTCTATCCCTCTACTCACCCACACCTCCTGTTATTTTCCGGCGACGGCAGCAACCCAATCAACCTCGTATTTCCATCACAGGCAGCCACTTCCGTGTCTTCGCCGGCTCCGTGTCGTTCCTTTCGTAGGCCTCGCCGTCATCCACCGCCCTGGTACTCTCGGTGTGGCGTGGTCAATGTGGCCACGACCGACTTCCATCAGAAGAGTACTGTACGTGGAGAGGCTGACAGCTGGGTCCATGGAAGCCGCAAGGAAGTGCCTCCTTATTACACGCAAAATAATTATTCCTCCACCTGACAGTAGGGACCCACCGGACGGGCCACCAGTATTTCGCGGAAAAAACGTTTCCCCCCTGACTGCTGTGACCCACCGGACGGGCCACCGTATTTCGCGAAAAAAACGTTTGCCCATGATTGCTGGGACCCATCGAACGGACCACCGTATTTCGCGAAAAAAAGTCCCCACGCTGTCAGCTCGGACCCACCGGAAGTGCCTCCTTATTACGCACAGAAAAATGAATACTTCCCCTGCTAGCTGGAACCCACCATGGTGGGAGGCTTACTTGTGGGCCTACTAAGTTGACGGGGACTGAGGGCTTTGTCAACTTAGTCAATATAAACGATTCTAGCTCCAGTGACCGTCCGATGTCCATCCAACGGCCGTCGTGCTTCTTCAATCTCTGCTCTTCCTGCTCCAATGCCAAACAAGCGCCAATGGACTGCTCGCTTCCTCCTCCCGCAAGCCGGCTGTGGGCCAGCAGCCTCACCACCCCATCGTATTCCCATCACTGGCCTAGCCATCCTCTACTCACCCACACCGCTGTTATTCTCCGGCGAGGGCAGACGAACCAAGAACCCTCAGACAACAGATTCTCCGCGGGAAACAACTGCCGAGTCTTCCCGCCTCCGTGCCGCTCCTTCCTAGGCTCATTGCCGCCCACCGCCTGGTGCTCTCGGCGCAAGGCGTGGTGAATGTGGTCAAGGAACGGCTTCCATCGACGTGGATCAGACGTGGAGAGGCCGACACCGGGTCCACACCGCAAAGAAGGAAGTGCCTCCTTATTACGCCGCAAAATAATTATTCCTCCACCGACATCTGGGACCCACCGAAGGGCCTTCAGATTTCACGAAAAAACGTGCCCCGCGTTGACATGTCGGACCCACCAGCTATCTTCGCACGCAAGGAAGTGCCTCCTTATTACGCACAAAAAAATGAATACTCCGCCTGTTAGCTGGCACCCAGTATAGTGGCAGGCTGACTTGTGGGCCTACTAAGTTGACGGAGACGGAGGGCTTTGTCAACTTAGTCAATATGCATGATTCTAGCTTTAGTGACCGTACAATGCCCATCCAACGGCCGTAGTGCTTCTTCAACCTCTGGTCTTCTTGCTCCAGCCGCCCAAACCAGCGCCGGTCGTGCCTCGTGCTCCTACCTCCCGTGGCCGGCTGCAATGCGGCGGAGGCCTCACCGCCCCCTACTACTCCCACCGCTGGCCAGGCCATCCCTCTACTCACCCACACCCCCTGTTATTCTGCGGCGACGGCAGCCTCACCCACGTACTCCTCTTCGCGTGGGCATCCACTGCTGCGTCTTCACCGGCTCCGGGTCATCCCCTTCCTAGGCCTCGCCTTCGTCCACCGCCGTTGTGCTCTCGGCGCAGTGTGGTCAATGTGGTCAACGACTGACTTCCATCAGAAGAGTACTGTGCGTGGAGAGGCTGACAGCTGGGTCCATGGCGGCCGCAAGGAAGTGCCTCCTTATTACGCCGCAAAATAATTATTCCTCCACCGACAGCGAGGGACACACCGGATGGGCCACCGATTTCGCGAAAAAACGCTTCCCCACTGCTGGGACCCACCAGCTACATCTTTGCACGCAAGGAAGTGCGTCCGGCAAAAAACAAACGATTCGCCCCGACCGCTGGGACCCACCAAGAACATCTTCGCAGCAAGGAAGTGCTCGATACCGGGACCCACCTGGTCAAAGCGTACGTAGTGTTGTCATTCTTGTTGCGAACGTGTACGTACATATATACTGGTCGATGTAGAGGCGCGCACGTGTCGTAGTAGAGGCGCGCACGTAGCATGTACACGTACGTACAGCGGCCAGGGTGCAAGAAAGAAAATACGGCCACGTATGTGTACATGTGGGCGGGGTCTCGAACGCCTACTCGCGCATACGCACATGGCTGGGTCGGAATGGAGAAACAACGTCGTCGTCGTGTTCATGGGGAGCCAACCGACTGGGTCGGAACGGAATGCGTGGTCGTGTTCATCGCGAGGGCTTGGACGGAACAAGCGATGGAAACGAGGCCTCGCGTACCGCACAACGGAGGAAACGGACCTCCTACGTTCGGAATGGGGTCCTGTTGATCGGGAGGGGTGTGGCGTATCGCGAAACCAAGGAAACGGACCTCCTACGGTCGAAACGGGGGTCCTGTTGATCGGGAGGGGTTTGGCGTACCGCAAAACGGACGAAACAGACTTGTGTCGGAGCGCTACGGTCGAAACGGGGGTCCTGTTCATCGGGAGGGGTGTGGCGTACCGCAAAACGGGACTCCACGGGATACTGTTCATCTCCACCGTCGAGCTCCTCTAGCCTCCACGGGCTACCGTCGACCTCCTCCAGCCTCCACGGGCTCCTGTTCATCCAGCCTCCACCGCGCGCTACTCCACCGACTCACCGCTCGACCACCCTCCACCGCTCACTGCTCATCCAGCCCTCCACACCACGGGTCCCGCTCAACCACCCTCCACGGCCACCCTCCACCATCTACTGCTCATACAGCCTTCCACACCACGGGTCCTGTTCATCCAGAGGCAACGCCACCGCCACCGCTCATCCAACCCCCCGCAACACTCACTATTCATCCAATCGACCGCTTCGCTTAGCAGCGAGAGCGGCGAATCGCCCATCGGGTTCGCTTAACAGCCATCGATCGATCGCCGGGTTCGATAACGCGTAGCTCGCAAAGGCAATCGCCGGGTTCGCTTAGAGCCCAACGCCTCGCTTCGGGTTCGCTTAGATCCAACGCCACGCAAACGCTGCGACGTGTACAAGAGAAACACGCATCGCTCGGCCCCCGACCTCCAATCGTAACCGGGAACTCCCAGAAATTTTCCTCCCCATCGCTTCTACCACGGTTTTTTCCGTCATGGACGGCCCAAAGAATGTCATGCAGCTGCGTCTCCAGCCTGCCGTGACTTAAAAGCCCATTTTCTGTCATGATTTTTTATCATAGAAGTAGGAGCCCACCACATCTATGATGATACCGGGTTTTGTCACAATTATCGTCATAGAAGTGTCATATGTATGACCGAAAAAAATTTCGTTCGGCCCAAAATGTCACGGATGTGTCTTTTTTTTGTAGTGTGCTGGTGCATCCACTTTCCCGTGCAACTCATTAGATGTTGTTAATCTAAGGCCCTGTTTGGTTAAAAACTCCCTAGTCCCTACCTGCTTGGTTCCAGGGACTAAACATGGACTAGAGGTTATTAAATGACATGCTAAAAGACCATGTTACCCCTAGTAATGAACTAATAGAGACAAGGTGCGATGCATGGCAGGGCAACTATTGAAAACGTCCCAAAAGACTCCCTCGGGTCTTCTTTCTTTAGTCCCAAATGCCCACTTTTAGTCCCTAAAAGTCCCTCCTGTTTGGTTTAGATGGGACTGACATGGAGTTTTTTTAGTCCCTACACCAAAATGTCCATGTAAACAAACACCCTCTAATAATGTCACTGGAAAATTGATGCAATGCCACAGTTAAAAGCAAATTACATGTTTAACGAATTTTATTATTAATATAATCTCTATGTTAATATTAATCAATGCCACTGTTTGAGAAATTCTACTATCTTGCTTTCTTTCCCATTTAGATAAGGTAGATGCTTCTTTTTTTCCGCTTCTGTGTCATCCACCGTTATTGACCACTAATTGCTTCCTTTGCACCTCTATGTAAACAGGGATATCTACTTCACCTCGTTGCCATTGTGACATTTTGTTGCACTGCACAAAACACTTTTGTTTTAAGAGTGTTTTGTGCGGTTCAACCAAAATGTCACACCGACAACGTTGCTTGATTGCTTGATCTTAGTGGAACTTTACAAGAGGAGATCTTACTTCCTATCCGTTAAGGCGAATTTCTTTCAGATCTTCTTCTTGTGAGTTGTTTGAATTCCGCATCATGAGAGGTCAGTACTAGCCTTCTTTCGCATGATTCTGCAGTGTGCTTTCATATGTTTTCCTACTTGTACGATAATGTTGCTTGATTTTAGTGAACTGCACAAATGGAGACAAGACTTCCAATCTGTATGTGCACTGTAATATCCCATTGAGGTAAGATAAGGATATTTCACAACTGCTGGCCTGTATTTTGCCACTTTCATCAGAAAATTAAGTTTAGTACTATACTTGTGCTCCCTAATTGACATGTCAAATCTTACATTGAAAGCGAAGCTTGTCTGTTATTGAACCAAGTGAGGAAGGGGAAGAACAAGCGGAAGAAAAATAAAAATCAACTCCCGGTGTTGTAATGAAGAACTAAAACTGTGATGACACAAGTAATGATATAGTTTTGCATCTTAATTTATTGCTATGGCTGGAATGAGCAATTGTTTTGCAACTGACTTGATGCCACTCTTAATGTAATACGTAAGTATCTCTACTTGTGCAAACAGGGATCTTCTTTGAAGATACCATATATTTTAGTGGAACTGCACAAGAACATGTTGGAAACATTAAACTAATCGAGGAGTATATAGTAAGGATGGACACCACCATAGATAGCAATAGATGGTTCCGGGGAAGTGCTTCATCTGTATGCTCTACACAATAAGCCTCCTGACAAAGGTTGGTACTCGCCCACTGATTTCATCCATATGATTGAGCTTTGTCATCTCTATTGGTGTTGTGCTACTGTTTAGATACTGTCATGAAAAAGTGGTATTATACTTGAGAAGTGCTTCATCTGTGTTGTTTTAAATATTTCCTTTCCTTTTTTTCGAGCAAACAGGGATGCTAGCATTTAGTAGTCCTCTTGTCTTTGCACAACAGGATCATCTTCCTCTGAAGAAGAATATGGAGTACGTGAAGTGACAAGTTCCGATTATGCCAAGATGAACAAGCCCTGTCTATCTTCTCATCATAAGGAGCAGTTGAAGGATGGTTACATTACTCCCCACAAGACCAAACTAACTTCAGCTCAGAAGGACTGACAAATCTCCATTTTTTTGCTGTGATGCGAGTACAATGTTGTTCTAGGATTCTTTCGGTGAGTTCTATTTTTCTAAAAGTGTGCTCTACATGGACCATGTATGTGCTGTTGAAACTGTCAATTCATAGTATAGTTTGTTTTATACTAATCACTTTTTGTATTTGTGCAAACAGGGTGCTCACTTGATTTCAATGGGAACTGCAAAAATGTTCATGAATACATCAAATCATTCATTTCCACCACAAGAAAGGAGGTGCCGATAAGTTCAAGGCGCTGCAACATATAAGGGCTTAAATCATACAAGCTACGCTGAATTTGGTTGATTTTGGTGGAACTGCACAAAAAGATCAGCTGGTTTATTTAGCACGAGGTGCCATGTCAATGTCTACACTGATGGCAAACCCTGCCCATTCCACAATCGTAGGCATTTGATATTTTGTAATGGGACAACCTTGTCAAATTTTGCTCATTGATTTTAGCAAGACATGTGTTTGATATTTTCGAATGGGACGCCCTTTGCTGTCAGAAGCGTCGATCAATTTTTTCTTTATTCTTTAGTTGTGAAGTAAATATTGCCTCTGACATGTGAGTCGCTGAGATGCATAATCATCGATTGTTTTGAATGTTCTCTATGAATTGCCAGGCCTGTGTGTTTGATTGCAATGTACAGAAATGCTAAAAAGCTGCGCAATCTCTTTGTACTCCTTATGTTCCTTTTTACTTCGCACATTGTGAAAGTGCATAAGATTGGTCAAAGTAGAGATACTTTGACTGCAGACAAAACTTGTATGCAGACTAGAAAGGACCAGAGGGAGTACATGTGAAACTGCTGCAAACGAGGTGATCACCCTGGGAATAATGCTAGTACGTATTGTTTTGCATGTTCATCCAATGCCAGGGATACAGGAATTCGACTAATCAAAATAAATTCATTCATACATGGCCAGATTTCATATAAACATTCCGGATTTCATTACATTTCATACATTCTTCAACTAAAAAGGGGTGCGCTGGAGGTATAATTAATTAACCAAAGCTACCCACCTGTGTCTGAGCCGAACAGAAGCATCAGTGAATTAACTGCAGGTGCAGTTGCGTAACTGACATGTGGCCTATTGGGCCCACGTGTCAGTCAGCCAACTGCACTAGCAGTTAAGTAGAAGCAGCATTCTTCCCCAGTGCAGCTCTCCGACTCCACGTCACCGCCAAGAACCTAACCGGCTGTCAATGGTCAACCCGCCTAGCTTGGCTTCAACCGAAGGGTAGCAGCGGTGGCCTTACTTGGAACCCGAGCGGCGGCGACCTTCCGTGTTCTAGTCTTCCTCGTTTTCTGTGTTGCGCGGCCTCGTTGGCAGCAGGGCGGGGCCTCGGCGGAGCCGGCAATGTCCTCTGTCTCGTTGCCGCCGGGCGGCGCCTCAGAAGAGCGGTGGAAATCATCCCCCACGTTACCGGCAGGGTGGGGCCTCGGCCGAGCCGGCGATGTCCTCTGCCTCGTTGTTGGTGGGGCGGGGCCTCGGCGGAGCCGGCGGTGTCCTCTGCCTCATTGATGGCGCCGCGGGGCCTCGGCGGAGCAGGGCATCGTCGACGCCAGCGGAGCGGGGACTCGTCAAAGATGGCATTGTCCTCTGCCTCGTCCTCAGTCTCGCCAAATAGCGCCTCACCGCTTCATCGCCCTCTTTGCTAGCCTCTTTGTAGGCGGTCGCAGCCTCCGCCACCCGCATGCGATACCGCCAGCGCTCGAGGCGGCACTTGCGGGCGGAGCGGTACGAGTCGAGCAGCACCTCCTGCTCCGCCCGCTCCGCGGCGATCTGCTCCTCCGCCTGTAGGTGCTCCTGGAGGAGATGGTGGTTGTAGGCGGCGTCGGCCTGCACCTCCTGGAACTTCTCCTCACTCATCTGCCTCACCCTGTCCATATATTGGGCACGGGCCTCGCCGATAGTCATGGTGCAATGCACCGGCGAGGATGGCGCGGAGGAGGGGGTTGGCGCCGGATCATCGACTACCATGTTCTCCATTGGGACGTCGTCGTCCTCCGGCTGCCTGTCGGCCAGCCGGTCGGCAGCAATGGCTGCCATCTACTTGTGGTCCGTCGTCCGCCCGTCCTGAAGAGCGCTGGAGCGCGAGGAAGCCATGGTGGGCAGTAGTCGTGTGGACAGGAGAAAGGGAACAGATGCAGATGACTGCGGCTATGGCCGGCGCAGCAGTTTATATAGCAATGGTGGGCGGGCGGATGGACGGACGTGTGGCGCTGGAGTAGCCGCCTCGGCAGCCGCGTACCATTAATGTGGGCGGCAGATGGATGGATGGACGACACTTGTGTCATTTGAAGGCGGAGCAATCGCCTGCACCGGGAAGCGGGGCGGGCGGCGCTGACTGCTTTTGGCGGAAGATGCGGCGGAGGAGATGACTTTACTTGCAGAGGATGACAATGGGGACCCACCAGGTCCATAGCCTCACGTAAGCAAGTGGCTCCTTATTATATATATATATAACTATAATTTATTTTGCTTCCTCCTCGTTTCCTGACATGACGGTCCCACACCATTGTCAACCTATGTAGTAGTCAATAAACGAGAGAATTGCACAAGTAGTGGCCGACAGCTGGGACCAAGCAGCTCGAGCAGTATTTGTGTTTTTGAGGTGTGAGCACTGCGGATTTTTTCGATGTTTAGCCCAGATATTAATTTTTCTCCTCTGAACAACAACAAAAACATCGCTGCAGGTACTAAATGGGCGGGCTGTGGCCCGTCTAGCCCAGGCCAGATATCCAGCCCAGATATTAAAATTTTTTCAAGCTGAAAATGGCTAGCCCGGCTTTACTTTTTTTTAGGAATACCCAGGCAAGGTCAAGTTGTTATTCTCCGCCCCGCTGGGCTGCAAATCTTTCCTAGGAGGGATGCATTAGGCTTAACAATAAAATGGGCTTTAAGAAATAATAAATGGGATGTAATTATAACAATTGGGCAGTAACTATAAAAAAATGCACCAAACACGTGATTCCTTTATAAAATATTATTTTTGGATATTGAAAATTTTAATTTCATTAATTGTTGCGAGCGCAATGTTTTGATGGATTTTTACGTAAAATAAATTTATATTGAAATTGTATTTAATCTGACTAAAAATTTTGGGATAAAAATATTTCGAATCATATCAAAATGTGGGAAATTTTATTAAATTCTGTTTTGAACGGTTGGTTGAAATGGGCTGTACTTTTAACAAACTGTAAATGGGCTGTAGTAAATTCCATTAGAATTCAAAAATGGGCTACACATTCTTACAAATCTCAAATGGGCTATAAGTTCTCTGCCACACACTTCTGGCCTTACTAAGTTGACTCGTCACCTAAAAAAACAGAGTTGACGCGTATGCAAGGCTTCACAACTTATAGTCAACACACGGTTGTAGCAGCGAGCTGCCGTTGGATGCCCATCCAACAGATGCCGTGGCTTCTTCTTCAATCTCAGATATTCTAGCTTCACCGCCCAAAAATGATTCCTCCCCGACATCCGGGCGCACTGCTTTGAAGCTGACTCAGGCCTACTAAGTTGACGTACCAAGGTCTTTGTCAACTTAGTCAATATAAACGATTCTAGCTGTAGTGACCGTACGATGTCCATCCAACGGCCATCGTGCTTCTTCAACCTATGGTCTTCTTGCTCCAGCCGCCCAAAGCAGCGCCAACGTGCCACCGCTCCTGCCTCCCGTGGCGGCTGTCTGTGCCGCCGGAGGCCTCACCGCCTCTACTACTCCCACCGCTGGCCAGCCATCCTTCCACTCACCCACACCCCTCGTTATTCTCATGCGACAAGAAGCGAGCGAACCAGTGAACCCTCGTACTCCTCTCCGCGTGTGCATCCACTGCAGCGTCTTCCCCGGCTCCGCGTCATCCCCTTCCTAGGCCTCGCCGTCGTCCACCGCCGTGGTGCTCACGGCGCGGCTTGGTCAACGTGGTCAAGGAACAACTTCCATCAGACGTGGACTGTACGTGGATAGGCTGACAGTTGGGTCCACGGCAGCCGCAAGGAAGTGCCTCCTTATTACGCGCAAAATAATTATTCCTCCACCTGACAGCGGGGACCCACCGGAAGGGCCACCGTACTTTGCAAAAAAATGACTCTCCCCCTGACTGTTGGGACCCACGAGCTACATCTTCGCACGCAAGGAAGTGCGTCCAGGAAAAAAACCATTCGCCCCCCTGACAGCAGGGACCCACCAGCTACATATTCGCACGCAAGGAAGTGCGTCCAAAAAAAAAACGATTCGCCCCCCGACTGTTGGGACCCACCAGCTACACCTTCGCACGCTAGGAAGTGCGTCCGGGCAGAAAAGCCGATTCGCCCCCCTGACTGCTGGGACCCAGCAGCTAGACCTTCGCACGCAAGGAAGTGCGTCCAGGCAAAAAAACACAAAACGATTCGCCCCCCTGACTGTTGGGACCCACCAGCTACATCTTCGCAGGCATGTAAGTGCCTGACAGTCGGGACCAACCTGGTCGAAGTGTACATAGCGTTGTCATTCTGATCGCGGACGTGTACGTACATACTGGTCGTTGTAGAGGCGCGCACGTGTCGTATTACAGGCGCGCACGTAGCATGTACACGTACGTACAGCGGCCAGGCTGCAAGAAAGAAAATACGGCCACGTATGTGTACATACGAGCGGGGTCTCGAACGCCTACTCGCGCATACGTACGACGAGGGCTCGTGTACATTGCTGGGTCGGAACGGAGAAACAGCGTCGACGTCGTGTTCTTGGGGAGGCAATGGAATGCGTCGTGTTCATGAGGAGGCAACAGAATGCTCGTGTTCATCGGGAGGCAATGGAACGCGTGGGAGCCAACCGGCTGGGTCGGAACGGAATGCGTGGTCGTGTTCATCGGGAGGGCTTGGACGGAACAGGCGATGGAAACGAAGCCTGGCGTACCGCGCAATGAAGGAAACGGACCTCCTACGTTCGGAACGGGGTCCTATTGATCGGGAGGGGTCTGGCATACCACAAAACGGAGGAAACGGACCTCCTATGGTCGAAACGGGGGTCTTGTTCATCGGGAGGGGTGTGGCGTACCGCAAAACGGAGGAAACGGACCTCCTACGGTCGAAACGGGGGTCCTATTGATCGGGAGGGGTGTGGCGTACCACAAAACGGACGAAACGGACCTCCTACGATCGAAACGGGGGTCCTGCTCATCGGGAGGGGTGTGGCATACCGCAAAACGGGACTCCACGGGATACTGTTCATCTCCACCGTCGACCTCCTCCAGCCTCCACGGGCTACCGTCGACCTCCTCCAGCCTCCACGGGCTCCTGCTCATCCAGCCTCCACCGCCGCTACTCCACCGCCATGCTCAACCACCCTCCACCATCTACTGCTCATCCAGCCCTCCACACCACGTGGTCCTGTTCAACCACCCTCCACGGGCACCCTCCACCGCTCACTGCTCATCCTGCCTCCACCACACCATGGGGTCCTGTTCATCCATAGGCAACGCCACCGCCACTTTTCATCCACCCCCCGCAATGCTCACTGCTCATCCAATCGATCGGCTTCATTAGTAGCAAGAGCGGCGAATCGCCGATCGGGTTCGCTAACAGCCATCGATCGATCGCTCGGGTTCATGAACGCGTAGCCTCAAAGGTCAATCGCCGGGTTCGGTTAGAGCCCAACGCCTCGCTCGGGTTCAGTTAGAGCCAACGCCTCGCACACACGCGCGTATGTGTACGAGAGAAACGTGCATCGCTCAGCCCCCGACCTCCCACCGTAACCGGGAACTCCCCGAAATTTTCCTCCCCCTCGCTTCTACCACGGTTTTTTCCGTCATGGACGGCCCAAAGAATGTCATGCAGCAGCGTCTTCGGGCCGCCCAGGATGAAAAGCCCATTTTCTGTCATGATCTTTTGTTATAGAAGTAGGAGCCCACCACATCTATGATGATACCGGGTTTTATCACAATTATCTTCATAGAAGTGTCATATGTATGACCGAAAAAAAATCGTTCGGCCCAAAATGCCACGGATGTGTCTTTTTTTGTAGTGGTTGGTATTCCTGGATCTCCAAGTTTTTTAGGTACTCCATCCTTAAAAGAATAATTATCAAGCATGGTGGAGATTTCAGCTTCAGGTATTTTCCTCTTATTATTGATGATGTCTTTCATGTATTTTGCATAGCGGGGCATCTTTAAAATATCAGTTAAGCGAGTACACAAAAAGACTGGCCTAATCATTTCAGCAAAGCGTTCAAATTCTTCATCATATTTTTTCTTGGATTGTTTAGGTGGAAATGGCATTGGTTTCAGAACCCATGGCTCTCTTTCTTTGCCATGTTTTCTAACCACAAAGTCTCTTTTATCATAGTTTATTTTTAGGTTGTGGGTTATCCAGATCAATAGCAGGCTCTATTTCAACATCATTATCTGGTTCTTTATCATTGTCTGGTTGGGTATCTTCATGAACATCATCATTATATTTTTAATTATCACTAGGTGAATGTTCATTACCAAATTGAGATTCAGCATCAAAAATAGAGACATCATTGTTATCTTCAGGAGGTTCTTCTATCTCAGGTTCACTAGAGGTATGCAAAGTCCTATCATTTTTCTTATTCTTTTTAGAAGGACTACATGCATCAGTGTTAATTCTTTGGGAGTCTTGTTCAATTATTTTAGGGTGTTCTTCGGGATAAAGTGGTTCCTGACTCATTTTACCTCCTCTCATTGCTACTCTAACTGCAAAATCATTCATATTGTTCTTCATTTCATTTAGCAATTCTTTTTTAGATTGAGAAACTTGTTCTAACTAAGTTTGAAAATTAGAGACATGCTTTCCTACACCTATAACATCATTAGTGATTCTAAATACAAGTCACTCAAGCGAGCAATCATATCAGAGTTGTATTTCAATTGTTTCATAACATTTGCATTGAAGTGATCTTGTTTCATAATGTAGTTGTCAAACTCATATAAGCATTGACTAGGATGTTTATTATAAGGGATGTCACCTTCATCAAACTTTAATAAAGAATTTACCTTCAACACCTATGGTGGTGGTGATGGTGTGTCAAGACCATGTATTTCTTCAATAGGTGGTAAAATCTTAGCATCCTCAACTTTAATACCATTTTCCTTCATGCATTTCTTTGCCTCTTGCATATCTTCGGGACTGGGATATAAGATACCCTCTTCTTCGGAGTGGGTTTAGCCGGTGGTTCAGGGAGAGTCCAATCATAATAATTTTTCAATATGTTATTCAATAATTCCTTAGCTTGTTCAACAGTTCAATCCTTGAAAATACAACCAACACATCTAGGAAGTCCCTAGAAGCATCGGTTAGTCCATTATAGAAGATATCAAGTATTTCATTTTTCATAAGAGGATCATGAGGCAAATCATTAAGCAATTGGAGAAGCCTCCCCAAGCTTGTGGGAGACTCTCTTCTTCAATTTGCACAAATTTAAATATTTCCTATAAAGCAGCTTGTTTCTTATGAACAGGAAAATATTTTGCAGAGAAGTAGTAAATCATATCCTGGGGACTACGCACACAACTAGGAGCAAGATTTTTGTACCATAGCTTAGCATCACCCTTTAATGAGAACAAAAATAATTTCAAAATATAGTAGTAGCGAATTTTCTCATAATGAGAAAAAAGGGTGGCTATATCATTCAGCTTAATGTGATGTGCCACTACAGTTTCAGTTTCATAGCCATGAAAAGGATCATATTCAACCAAAGTAATTAACTATGGGTCGATAGAGAATTCATAATCCTTATCAGTAACAAAGATAGGTGAAGTAGCAAACTTAGGATCACATTTCATTCTAGCATTCAAAGATTTTTCTTTCAGTTTGCATAATAATTTCTTAAGATTATCCCTATCATTGAAGGCAATAAAGTCTCTAGCTATCTCTTCATCCATAACATAACCCTCAGGTATCGTGGGAAATTCAACTCTAGGACAGCTAGGTCTAATAGGTGTTTCATAATTCTCGGTTTCAAAGACTTCATCAGTTTCAGTAATTTCATCATTTTCAGCATGCTCAATGTCTTTAGCTCTAGCAATTTGTTCATCTAGAAATTCACCTAATGGCAGACCATCATCAAGAAAGGTACTAGCATCATCATTCATAGATGAATTAGCATCATCAATAACTTGCGACATATCAGGACTAATAACGTGTGGTGGTGTTGCAAGTTTACTCAAAACTAAAGGAGAATCAAGTGTAGAGTGTGTTGGCAAATCATTACCTCCCCTTGTATTAGAGGGAACGATCTTGGTTTTGGTATCCTTCAGATTCTTCAGAGTGATAAATAGATAATAATCCCAAGTGACTCAACAAATATAGCTATGCTCCCTGGAAACGGCGCCAGAAAATGGTCTTGATAAACCACAAATATAGGGGATCGCAATAGTTTTCGAGGGTAGAGTATTCAACCCAAATTTATAGATTCGACAAAAGGGGAGCCAAAGAATATTTGCAGGTATTAGCAGTTGAGTTGTCAATTCAACCATACCTGGAGCTTAAATATCTTCAGCAACATAAACAGTAGTACTGTAATATGATAGTTTTGATGGACAGTAATAGTAACGGTGACAGTGATAGCAATGATTTTGTAGCAGTTGTAACAGTAGCAAAAGCAATAGTTACTTCGCAAGAACAATATGTGAAAAACTCGTAGGCATTGGATCGGTGGATTCGTTGGATGATATTCATCATATAACAGTCATAACCTAGGGCAATACAGAACTAGCTCCAGTTCATCTTTCCCTAATAATAAAGCAAGGATTGACTCCGTGAGTTAACTCACCGTCACAATACGATTCTTCCCGTGAATTTACACTTTCGGTTTTTTAGCAACACGTCCATATTTTTTCGAAAATCCAAGGTGGTACTAATCTATTCATATATCACTTCGTGTTTCGTCCATCTGCTATTTTACTTCGTACGCTAATTTTTGTCTATATATATCGTCGCTCGTCACCAAGCCAGCTCGAGTGAACGAACCAGGCCATGTGCACCCAACACACCCGACCCACTCTCGCGGCCCCGAGAGGGAAAATTACTATACAAGGTTTTTACTGTCTCTAAAATAGGTTTTTACTGTAATAATAGTCCCACCTCACTCCTTTGCGTCAAAAAACATCAACTTTTATACGTTGGCGGCCTCGCTGCATTAGAAGTCAACAAGCAACAAGCAAAGGACGGGAACAGGTGTAAGTGCATCTAGTTCCACCCCTAGCTGGTTTTGGAGTATTGACGACAAATAAGGTTGAGGGACTAATGTGTTTGTGATAATTTCAGGATAACACAGGTAGTGTCCCTCATTGATTCGGTTTACCTACCGGAGATGACCCCTAAAAATGTATGAAGACATTGACGATAATGGTGGTACGTGAAGATATTCATATTGAAGACTATGACATGAGAAGACATTGAGTGAAGACTATGGAGCGTGAAGACTGTGTCGTTACGTTGTTTCCTTTTTTCTTCTTTGTTGAGTCATAGGAACCACCGTACTGTTAAGTGGGGTCCAAGTGAACAAAGTCGAATGATCAAGTGATGCTCAACCTAAATCCTATGTCTTCGAGCCAAGACAATGAGAGCAAATCTTATCCAGAGCTGGATGAGTCAGCTTTGCTTGTAGCCCAAGTAAAGTTGCCATGTGTGTTTGAAATCGACCGTTAGAACACGCTGCTGGTTCCTTAGTGACCCAGGGTCATTTCGGACATATCAGGTCGGGTTGCCTAGTGGTTATAAATAGCCCACCCCTACACCATAAATTGGTGGCTACTCGAGTTAGTGCACGGCTTTTGTCGCTTGAGAGCAACCCACCTCAAGCCTTTGAGAGAGAAAAACTTGCGAGGACAAAGCCCAAACACCCGAGCCAAAGAGTGTTAGGCATCACTTGTCTTCTTTACATCTGCGACTGAAGACTTATTACACTTGAGGACTGTGAATCCTCCACCGGTTAGGCGTCGCGCTCGAGCATCCAAGAGTCATTGTGGATCGCCGTGAACGAAGTCTGTGAAGGTTCGAAGTCTACCTTGAAGACTTACCAGAGTGATTGGGCGAGGACTGTGTGTCCTTAGCTCAAGGGGAATAAGGTGAAGACGCGGTCTTGTGAGTTGAATCTCAGCCTCCCTAACCAGACGTACAGTTGTCACAGCAACTGGAACTGGTCCAACAAATCATGTGACTTCAACAAGTGACTGGTTCTATCCTCTCCCTCCCTTTACTTAGAGTTTGTCTTCGTGAAGTCATTGCCTTTTTGTCGTACCTGTTTGACCTTATTGCTTGACTACTACGTTGGTTGGCTTCATACTATCTTCCATCCTGATCCTTACTACTAAGCTGCTATTAGTCTTTGTACTTTCACATTACTGCATACTTGACTATGGTTTGCTTGTTGTAGTTTATCTTCCGCTGCATATCAATTAGGTCATTTCTATTGTTTGTCATCGAAACTTCCATGTTTTGAAGACTTCCATAAAAATTGCCTATTCACCCCCCTCTAGTCGATAACTAGCACTTTCAATTGGTATCAGAGCAAGGTACTCCCTTGTTCTGTGTGATTCGGTTTAACCACCTGGAGTTTTAGCTATGTCGACTGCAGGGATAATCAAAGTCTCCGCTGCTTGCACCGTGTTCGATGGAACTGAATATCCCTACTAGAAGAATAATATGCATCTTGAAGCCATTGATATCGACCTCTGGTATGTCGTCAAGAACGGCGTTCCCAAAACTGGTGAAGGTGTCACCCCTACTGATGTCAAGAAGTTCATTCAACTGGACTCTACTGCCAAGAACATTATCTGTGGTCATCTGACCAAAGGACAGTATGGCCGTGTGAGTGCTCTGGAAACGTCAAAGCTAGTCTAGGACTGGCTATCCAAGGTCAACGAAGGCGTCTCAACCCATAGAGATCAAAGGATCAGTGTTCTTCGCAACCGCTTCAAGAGAAACGACAATGAAAATGTCCAGCTCACGTTTGATCGCCTCACCGACATCACAAATGAGCTTCGTGCTCTCGGCGCCACTGGGATTACCAAGCATGAAATAGTCAAGACACTACTAAGATCACTTGACAGCTCCTTTGACACCCTTGCCCTCATGATACAAGAACGCCCTGACTTCAAGACACTCGATCCGTCTAATATACTTGAGAGGCTCAACACACATGAGTTCCAGCTTTATGAGAAAAGAGATATCTATGATCCCAACTATGGCCGAACTCGCGCTTTGAAGGCAAAAGTTGTTTCCTCATATGAAGAAGAATCTGACTGCAGTTCTGATGATCCTGAAGACATTGGAAAGGAACTTGCTATGCTTGTGAAGAAGTTCCATAAGTTCACTAAGAAGAAGGGCTTAAGAAAGTCTTCACGATCTAGCTCAAGAAATGATGAAGCTTCCACTCATGACTACAAGAATAGAACATGTCACAAGTGCAAGAAACCTGGACACTATATCTCTGAGTGTCCATAGTGGGACAATGAGAAGAAGAAGAAGAAGAGCAAGGAATATGATTCTGATGACAAGAAGAAGAAGAAATCCTCAAAGTATTCTTCCAAGTCCTCATCAAAGTCTTCATCTCATAAGAAGAGCTCATCTGGCAAGGCTCGTGCTTTTGTTGGCAAGGAAATGGATTCAGAGGAGGAGTCTGCTTCTGAGGAGGCGGAGGTGCAGTCTGAAGAGGAGTCCGACCCTGGCGTTGCAAGTCTGGCTCTAGCCACAGCCTATGTTGCCAAGTCCATCTTCAACACTGAAGACAATGACTTCCACACCAACGTTGAAGCCGATGACAAGGACGACCCTGCTCCCACCTACTGCTTCATGGCACGTGGTGCCAAGGTAAAATCACGCGATGCTTACTTTCAAACGTCAAGTGAAGATGACTCTGATTGTGAATCCAAGCCCAGCTACAAAACACTTGCTAAAATTGCAACTGAACAACAAAAAGCTATGGAACATACTCAAAACTGTTAGACAAAAGCGATGACCTGTTGGTAGCGGAAATGACACGTTCACAGTCCTTAGTTGAAGACATAAAAATCTTCATGCTAAGTACCAAGAACTTGAAAGTCGCCATGAAACGCCTCAACCACTCATGAAAAGCTCTCCTATGATTATCTTCAATGGAAGCAAGAGCTTGAGAAATTGAGAGCGCTCATGAAGATCTTCAAAAGAGAATGAGTCACTTCGCTCCAACAGATCAGTCCCACTCGTGATGGATTTGAACCACCATGTCTAAAATGCCTTGAGCGTGATAACGCTACCTTTGTTGCTGAATGTTCCATCTGCTTATCGTTGCATTGTCTTCAACTACCGATGTGGTAACTAACCCTCTCATGGAGGATACCACTACTATTGCTGATGAAAATGCTAGGTTGAAGACATTGCTAGAAACAGGGATGTATAAAAGTCTGAAAGGACATCAGACACTTTGCGATGTCCTCAAAAAGCAGATTCTGAACCGAAACCCTAGGAAAGAGGGTGTTGGGTTCAAGAGGAAAATGAATGTTGTTGGTTCCGACTGGAAACCTGAGCAGTATCCCAAAACCACATGGGTTGCTGCAAAGGGACCTTTAGTGGATCCATCCACCTTATCTGGCTTTACCTGTGCTAATCCTATTATCATTGATGAATCCCTTGATGCAAACTATAAGCTGTTCAAAAATCAGAATGGTGAAGTGTTTGCCAGGTATAAAGGTACTAACTGCAGGAATGGACCACCTATGAAGAAGATCTGGGTTCCCAAAAGTTGTCTTGAGAATCTTCCAGTGAATGTGATAATGAAACCACCTGGGATGAAGAGAAACCCCAGACCTAAGGCGTCATATGGTCCAAAAGCTTCAAACAGACAGAGGACTCACCTGAGTCACCCTAACGCCAATGTTTGGCAGTGAAACCGTACTCAAACTTATGAATATGAGCGTGTGTCTTCAAACCACTATGTTCATAGAACAAAGAACTTTTCTGCTTATTCATATGAGTATCATTCATCTCCTGCAAGGCTATTTGCTAGGGCTCCAAAGCCGAAGTTATCAGATGCTGCACTTAGACTCATTGCTTCTAAGCCACCCCTGAAGATGTGGGTGGTTAAGAAAAAATAACTTTTGTTTGCAGGGAAAGGTCTCCAGCCGAAAATCAAAGGCGTCTGATGCTATTGCTGGGGACCTAAAACATCGGGCGCAAGATCAAATGCTCAAATGGTCTCACTATGTATTTTGTTCCTGAATTGTTGCCATTCATCCTATCTGTCCTAATCTTGATCTGAGCTTCAATAATACTCTTGCACGTCAAATGTTTATGCTTCACAATACTCTTGGTGAAGCCTATCCCCTAACTGCATCAGAGGGTATGACACCTCATGCTTCGTAATGGATTATGGACAGCGGATGCACTAATCATATGACCGGTGATCAAGTCTTCTCATGGACTCAACCTTCGCCCATCGGACAAGAGTCACATCACATTTGCTGACACTGGTTAAAGCAAGGTATTGGGTCTAGGTAGAGTTGCAATCTCAAAGGATCAACACATGGATAAAGTGATGCTTGTTGAATCCCTTGGTTTCAACTTAATGTCTCTCTCGATGCTTTGTGACTTGAACATGATTGTGCTATTCGAAAAATATCGTTGCCTTGTACTAATGGAATCGACAAGTCTCTAGTCTTTGAAGGGTATCGGAAAGATGATCTATACATGGTAGATTTCTCAGCAGGTCCACAACTTGTCGTATGTCTTCTTGCAAAAGCTTCGAATCTTGGCTCGCATCGGAGGTCAGGCATGCTGGCATGAGGAACTTACACACACTCGCCAAGAAGAAGCATGTCATGGGCATCGAGGGTGTCAAGCTCAAGAAGGATCATTTGTGTGGTGCTGCAAGTCGGAAAGATGACTAGGGCAAAGCACCCTCAAGACAATCATGACGACATCTCAACCCTTCGAGCTGTTACACATGGACTTATTTGGCCCTACTCACTACTCTACCCTCACAACAACTGCTTGTCTCTATGGCTTCGTGATTGTTGATGACTAGATATACATGGGTGCACATAATTCTCTACAAGACTGAAGTGCAAGATGTCTTCAGACGCCTCGCCAATCGAGCCATGAACAATTATGGCGTAAAGATCAAGCATATCAGAAGTGACAACGGCACTGAGTTCAAGAACACCGGAATTGATCTTTATCTGGATACAATGGGAATCACTCATGAGTTTTCTGCTCCATACACACCTCAGCAAAATGGCATCGTAGAGCGCAAGAACAGAACCCTCATTGAGATGGCTCAAACAATGCTCGACGAGTACAAGACACCAAGAAAGTTATGGCTCAAGCTATTGATACAAAGATGTCACGCCATCAACCGTGTTTACATCCATAAGCTTCGAACAAAACATCCTATGAGCTCCTTACTGGCAAGAAGCCAAATGTCAGCTACTTCAGAATATTTGGAGCTAGGTGCTGGATCAAGGATCCCCATCACAAGTCAAAAATTGCACCTAAAGCTCATGAAGGCTTCATGTCGGGGGTTGGGTGCGACATATGCCAAAGGATGGCTTATCATGATGGGGGTGAGTAGAATGTCGCTGGTGCCTGGAAACGGGATGAGGCGAAGGCATGCACGCCGGCGAATCTTACCCAGCTTTAGGGCTCTCCGTGGAGATAACACCCCTACTTCTGCTCTGCGGGGTCTCCGCATGATCACTATGGCAAAGTGGGTACAAGGTTGCTCCTTGAGCTGTTCGGGGTGAGGAAGGAGAAGGGCACGGCTAGCTATTCTCTTCCCTCTATGCATGTCTAAAACTATTAGGGTCCAACCTCTTGCATGGGTGCCCCGGGGGGTTTATATAGGCCTACCCCCCGGGGGTACAGTGGTAATCCGGCTGGGCGTAGGTCCCAGCCGTCAGTCTCTTAGGTCGCCGTCTTCTCCGCCGACTTCTGGGCCCCGCGGACTAGTGGGCCCCGCTGACGGTCCAGCACGGGGCCGACAGCGCTTGTCTGCCGCGGGCGGGTCTTGCCGGCTGCGGGTTACTGTAGCCGCGCTTCTAATGACGCGAGCTTGATCATGGGGTCATGGAAATAGTGCCGCCCGACGGGCGCGTCACATGCCATTCCCTATCTTGTCTGTTAATGGCGTGCGGAGCCCGTGGGAGGGGCCGGCCGACTCTTGGAGGCCGACTCCCAGCGGGTCCGTTTAGGGCGCTCGCCGTCTTTCACTCCCGCCGACAAAGGGTCCCGCTGTCTTCGGGTTGTGCAGACAGGGCCGTCGTGGTGCTGGGATCTGCCCACGGGGCTGATGTCAGGGCCGGCGTGGCAACAGTGCCGCGCCGGACGGAGATCTCCGTCAGTACGGCGCTCTGTGGCCATGCCTGTCCTTCGTGAACGGGGCAGGGATGGGCTGCGAGGCGGCCTCATCCCATCCCGTCCGTAGTCGCATAGTTAGGAGGTGGTTGGAGTCACGGGCCGACTCACCATAGCCGGCTTCTCCGGAAGTTGCTAGCTGGGAGTCGGCTCTTCTCGAGGCCGTCTCTGGGACTCGGCTGGGAGGGGCAGTCGGCGGCTCTGCCGCCGACTCTCAGAAGGCGGCTCTTTGTCTTGGGGTCTTGAGGGGCGCAATCTGCCCCGATGTTTTGAAAGGTCCAGGAGCTCGGGTTTGCCTACCCTTGGCCCATTACTCCGACAGTAGTCCCCGAAGCTGGTGAGGCGCCAAGGGCAACATGTCGAGGAGCCATAACAGTTTCATCCCTCTGGTGGAAGAATCTGGGCTTGGCTCGCTGTCTTTCTCTTGGGCCGACTAGCTGGAGTCAGCCTTGCAGGAGGCCGGCTTGCTTCTCAAAGGGTTTGAAGGTCGTGGCGGGATCCGGGCGGCGTGCCTGGTAAGCTTCCAGGCAGCTGCCCGTCGCGGGCCCGCCGCACGACGGTCAGTCTGCCCACCCACGCGCGTGACGAGACAGGCCCGTCCGGCGGTGCCCGCCACTTCCGCGCCTTGGTGTACGGACGGATCTGTTGCGGCCGCGCGGGCGGTTGGGTTCCCCACGTCGTTACTGCGCGCAGTAACTTCGTGGGTTAAATCGTGGGGGCGTGGGGTACTGGGCGGAGTTAATCCCAGGCCCGCCCCATCGGCTTCTCAACCTAGGCGCCTATAAGTAGGCGGGAGGAGGGGGCGGCGACGCACGCGCACCCATCTCCCCGCTTCCCCGCTTCCTCTTGCTCCTTCTCCTCCTTGCTTCGTCTTCCTCTTGCCTCCGCCGCGCCGGACCACGCCACGCCGCGGAGATGAGCTCCTCCTCCGCCGCTGCGCCTCCCGCCGCACGCTCCGGCGTGTGGGACGGCTCTGAAGTGGACGACGACATAATCGAGTTCCTCCGCCAGACGCGCCGCATCCCTGGCAAAAACCTAGTGCGGACCCGTGCATACCGCGCGGCGGCGAAAATAACGCCGGCGCCGGAGGAGGGCGAGCGGGTCATATTCCGCTCGCACCTCATGCGCGGGCTAGGGCTGCCGGCGAGCGGCTTCTTCCGCGCATTCCTGGAGTTCCACGGGCTCCAGCCACACCACCTCACTCCGAATACGGTGGTGCTGCTAGCCGCCTTCGCCTCCTTGTGCGAAGGCTTCGTTGGCGTTCTCCCCACCATCGAGCTGTGGGGGGAATTCTTCCAGGCCAAGCTCGGCACACACGTCGCCGGTGTGCCGGCTCTGTGCGGCACCTTCATCGCGATGCGGAGGCCGCTGGCGGAGAACCCCTTCCCTGCCATCCCGCTGATCAAGTCGGTGAATATGTGGCAGCGCTCCTACTTTTACGTGAAGAACGTTGCTCCAGAAGGCGACTGGGTCATACTGCCGCCTTACGGAGCCGGCGAGTTGGCGGGGCGGCTCCCCAGCTGGTCCCATCGGGCCAGGACGCTGACTCCTGCAGGCGCCGCCGCCGTCGCGCGACTCCGAGTGCTGACGCAGTCGGAGGGCCTGACTAGGGCCGACTTGCTGGCCGCCTTCGTGGTGCGCCGAGTCCTTCCGCTCCAAGGCCGACCTCATCTGATCTGTCAGATGAGCGGCCACCGGGACCCCAGTCGGCTGTGCTCCAAGGACATCCCCCACGCGGAGGTGGCTAATACGGTGAACTTCCTGGCGAACTGCGGTCTCACGGCGGAATGGCAGTTCGGCAAGGAGCCGTACTCGCGCGCCAACCCCCCGCCTGTGGTAAGTTATCCCTCTTGCTCTTCTGTTTTCTTTTTCAGCCGAATCCGGCTCTGATTTTCTTTGGTTTTTCCGAGTCAGAACCCCCTCATGCAGCCCTCAGCCGGCACTACGGGGCCGGCCCGTGAGTTCGTCCCCGACCGGGCAGAGAGCGACGTTGACGACCCCGACTTGGGGATGTCGGCGATGGAGGCCGACGCCGAAGGAGGGGGAGGAGGAGGGGCCGACGACTTCAAGATGACGGTGAGAGGGAATTCGTCCCCCGCTGCCAACCGAAGGTCGGCCATCCAGGCGCGACTTCCTCCGCCGGCTTGGGTGGTCGAGGCAGCGCGAAGAAGCGCCGGGCCGGGCCGAGCTTGCCAGGCGGCCGGGCGAAGAAATTCCGGGGGACGGCCGCCGGGACCCAGCGAGAAGAGGCAGTCGCAATGGCTAACCGCTTCCGCAAGGAAGTGAAGAAGCCGCCGCTGGTCTCTGCGTAAGTGCTTCTTATTTTGTCTTGTTTTCTTCTGGTTCGTCTTGTCCAAATCTTTTATATGTCTTCTTCGCATCAGGGCTCCTCTCACCTTGGAGAGGGTCGCCGCCGCTTCCGTCATGGGGTCGGCAGAGACGTCCGCCAATACTCGGCGGATTGACCCTGCCGCCGACCTCCGGGAGGCGACGGAGCGGAACGCGCAGGAGAAGCGCGACGAGGAGGAGGCCGCCTGCCTGGAGAAGGCGGAGGCCAAGAAGGCGGCAGCTTCCGCCCAGAAGAGGCTGGAGGAGGCCGAAGCCGCCGTCGCAGCCAAGAGGCGAGCCGAGGAGGCCGCGCGCCTCCAGTCGGCGCTGCTTGTCACCCCGCTGAGCTCTCCGCCGCCGCCGCTGGAGTTCACAGGGCAGATGGAGGGAGCCGGCAGCGAGTTCCCCGTCATGGAGAAGGAAGGCGGCGAGACCTCCCCGTCGGGCACGGCCGTGCCGCCCCCGTCGCCTCCACCGCAGTCTCAGAGCGCGCGAGGAAAACAGCCGGCGGACCCGCCTGTGCCGCCGACCGACGACGAAGCTGTGGCGAGGCTGCTCCTTCAAGTCGCCTCGCCAGCGCGCTGCCGTCTTGAGAAGGCGACTTCGCGCCGCTTCTTTGGAGACCGGTGCCGCCAGCTCGGCCATTCCAGACGCCGAGGCGACAAGCGCCGTGCCCGTTGGGTGGGTGCGAGGAGGCGGCACTGGTCCGCTGAACACGACACTTCTGGACGTCGAGGCGAAGCTGCGAGCTAAGGGCAACGCCATCCAGAATTGCACCAAGGCGCACCTGGCGTCGCGAGCCGCCGTGCGGGTATGTTTCCTCTTTGAGTTTTTCTTGTTCTTCTCTGTGGGGGCGCGCCAGCGCACCCATTGGGTGTAGTCCTCGAGTTTCGGGCCGCTGCCGAGCAAAGCGCTCGAACTCTATCTCGCTGATTTCAAATTTTTACCTTTGTCTGAAATTCTTATTGCAGGAGTATCACATACTCCGCGCCACTGCCTTCAACCGCAACGTTGAGGAGCTGGGCTAGCGGACTGCCGACTTGTCGAGGAGCCGAGGTGAGTCTTCTTTCTTCTTCACGGGGGCGCACTGGCGCACCCGCGGGTTGTAGTCCCCGAGATTCGGCCCGACTGCTGAGCAGTTGGGCCGGATCTTCCTTGCGACCTTCTTAGCTGACGACTCCGCGTCCTTCTTTTTATTCTTCAGAGGCCAACGCCACTCTTCGACGGCAGCTGGGCGCAGCCGACACCGCCTTGCGTGCCAAGGGGGAGGAATGCAGCAAGCTCGCCGCAGAGCGCGGCCTGCTGACTACGCAGCTGGCGGAGCAGAGGGATCTGCTTAAGGCGGCGTAGGACGAGGCGGAGAAGAGAGAGGCTGCTCTCCTGGCCGAGTTTGAGAGCGAGCGCTCCTCCTGGACCGACAAGGAAGCACTGCTGACCTCCGGCTTTCATGAGATCGAGGACATCGTCGACGGTGAGTTTGTTTTGACTTTCTTCCTTTGGGCCGCCGACTATAGGTCAGGCCGACTCCTGGTTTTTTGACTTGCTTCTTTTTCGTCTTGGCAGACTTCTTCCCCGGCCATACGCAGGCGGCCAATCAAGCCATCGAGGCTGATCTCGAGGCGCGAAGGGCGAGTGGTGCTGAGATCGCTGCGAACGCCCCCAGACCCTTGACGAGCAGTTCCTGAGCATTGAGGCTCGTCTACGGCCGGCCCATCGGATGCTGCGCCGGCTTCAGCGTGGCGGCGCCCAGGCAATCGCTGCCCTATGGCCGGACATGCCGGTTCTGCGCACTCCCAGCCGGACTGCCGACTGGCTGGAGGTCGCGGCTGGCCGTCTTGAGGCCTGGAAGGGTTCCGCGGCCCGGGCTGGAGCGCGCCGGGCCTTGGAATTCGTCAAGGCGTGGTATCCAGGGCTGGATCTGGACCGGCTGGCCGCATTCCGGTCAGAGGCCCAGGCGGAGCTGCTGGCTGCGGAAGACGCCCTCGTCGAGCGTGCGGCGGCGATCGCCGACTACACAGACACCAGCTTCTTTGTCTCTGAGCAGGCTGAGGGCGGCGGGGAGGCGCCGCCGGAGTGGTTCGGGATGAACCCGGATTACGACGAGGACTCGGCGGAGGTGATCGCCCAAAGACCGAGGAGGAAGGCGAGGCGGAGGACGGAGATGAGATGGAGGAGCCAAAGACGGAGCGGGCGACCAGCCTCAGCTCGACCACGCCCAAAGAACGAGCCGTGCCCGTCTGGGCCGATGCTGCCGAGATGATCAAGCCGAGACGCCCACCCGGCCGCCTCGGCGCCCCGACGCCGTCTCCTCCGGACCCCGAACCTGCTCTGCCGCTTCCTAGGTCTGTCGCGCTTTCATTTTATCTCTTTGATAGTCTTTTGAAAAACTTGTTAATTAAGCACAATTCCACCCAGGGGTGTATTTTGAACCTCTGCCAAGATCCGCCAAGGGCCTATGCTGTAAATATTATCCTAATTTTATCTTTCCTTGCTCATTGCTCTTATGGCTTTTTTCCTTTGCCGCCTTCCTTAGTCGCCGCTTGCCCATCGGACAACCGCTCATGGACTGCCGCTTGGGTCAAGTGCTTGGCTGCCTTTGAGAAGGCAAGTAATTGGCCATTTTTTAGAGTCTTTTAAACAAGTTGAATAGATAGCAGCCAGCCGACTTCTTAAGAGTCGGTTTTTGCAAAAAGGGGCTGGAAGCCGGCTTAAACTATGTTTATGCTTTGGGGTCTTAGCCATTTTTTGTGTGGGCACCCGTTCTTCCTTACTCCTGCCTACCAAACAGTCGCTTTGCGAGCTGCGGCTTCTGACAGGAGACGGCTTAGGCGCCGCACGTTACTTGTCTGACTGCAGGAAGCATCTCATAGCCCAAGGCGGCGAGTCCCCGGGCCGACTAGTCAAGCCCGGTGCCAAACAGCATAACAAAGAGTAATATACTCGAAGGCATAATTTTTATCATACAGATAACAAAATAGGGCAGTCCCCGAGCTTGTCTCGGGGGGCCCGAAGTCTTGGTACTTTAAACACAAAAGGTAGCGTGGTACCTACTGCATCAACTATAAAATCTTCAGAGAAGATTCGCATTCCATGGCCGTTCCGTCTCTTTGCCGGAGTCGTCCCTCTTGCATGCTCGGGGCTTCTGAGCGCCGATCAGGTAGTAGGAGTCGTTGCCCAGCACTTTGCTGACAATGAATGGGCCTTCCCAAGGTGCCGACAGCTTGTGCTGGCCGGCTGTTCGTTGGATCAGCCGGAGTACAAGGTCGCCCTCTTGGAATGATCTTGGCTTGGCCTTCTTGTTGTAGTAGCGGCGCAGCTCGCCGGTAGATGCCGGACCGGCTGAGTGCCAACAGCCGCCCTCTTCCAGCAGATCGACGCCGCCTTGACGTGCTTCTTCGCTTCCTCTTGGTGTACATGGTGACTCGCGGAGTCGAACTCTATATCCGCTGGGATGACGGCTTCGCACCGTAGAGACGAGGAAGAAGGGTGTGAAGCCGCTTGACTTGCTTGGAGTCGTCGCAAACTCCGGAGGACGATCGGCAACTCTCAAGCCAGCAGCCGCCGACCGCTTTAGTGGTTCGACCAAATGAGGCTTGATGCCGACAGATGAGGCCGCTCGCCGCTTCCACCGGCCGCTTGATCAGGATGGGCAACGGACGCTAAGTCCAGTCGGATGCCTTGCGTCGCGCAAAAACAGGCCAGGGCGCCCTTGGCAAAATTTGTGCCATTGTCGGTGATGATGCTATGTGGTACTGCGTACCGAGTCATGATGTCGGCGATGAAAGTCACTTCAGTAGGACCATTCAACTTCTTGATGGGTTTTGCTTCTATCCACTTGGTGAACTTGTCCACCGCGACAAGTAAGTGAGTTAGGCCGCCTCTATAACACCCCAAAAATTTAACCAGGTTTTAGTTATTAAAATTTTTCCAAGAGTTTAAATTTTTTTTGCCTGCAAGAATATCTCTGTTGATTTCAAAACTTTTCCTTTAATATTAAGGATTTTATCCCAAGTGGATCCCTCCAAAATATATTGGACTTCTATGCCATCTCATTAAAACAATTTCCTAATCAGTAGATTTATTTATTAAATTATTCCACCCTGAGCTTTATTCATTAAAATGACTTGTTTTTAGTTTTGGAGCTCTTTTTGTACTACAACCATTTGATAAATTTAACTAAAAATCCAACCAAAATTTGTAGATGTCATGTGATGTCTCTAAATCACTTTTGTGCAATAATATATTTCATTCATTGCATATTTTGAGTGCTACACATGTTTTTGTTCTCTGGTCCAGTGGGCAATTTTACACTAAAACCCTTTTAAATATTTGTTTCTAGCCTCCACCAAAATTATGGGATGTCAATAGTAGCATATGATTCCATTATATGCAATAATCCAAGGATGTTCTTTGAAAATTTCGATCGAATCAACCTAATCTTCATTCTGGTCCATCATGATGGTTTGTACAACAACCATATTATTGCTTGCTCTTTGGCCCTTGATTCCTTCTCCTACTTGTAGTCCTCCATGCTAAACCCCTAAGTCCAGGAGCATGCAACCATTGGCATATTTTTGGTTCATCAAATAATGCCATTCACATCCTGTCCAGATTTGAAGTTCTGCAAAACTTGCACTAGCAAGTTTGTGCTTTTCACCAACTAACCTCACCACCCTCTTGTGCATCCAAGGAGACACTAATCTGGAAGATTTGGCCACTCCAAGAAAAGCCTAAGTGCCTGTGGCATTCTGTCAAACACCTGGAGGGCATGATCAGTTTTGACATGTATTGTTGTTGACATAGTGAACTTTGTCTCCTGACCAAACCACCATGTCCCTTGAGCTTCCCTCTACCAATAACCTACTTCTGTTACCTGCCAACCTCACCGGTGACCTATAGAGTGCCACGGCATTGTGTCGAACACCTTCTGTGCGTGCCTTCGGGCGCGCCAGTAGCTGCCAGATTGCATGAGCCGCGCCCGAGCCGACACGCTGGCCCCCCTGGTTTTGGCCCGCTCTGCAGCGCCACGCCACGCACTAACCTCGTCACAGCAACGCGCCAAACCGCCCTGGCAGCCAACAGCGCCGTCGACAGAGCTTTTGGCGGCATGCCGGCGTCCGCAGTGCGCCTCTGCCATGGACGGCGCCGCCCAAACCTCCTCCGCTCGCCACCTGCCCCCTTAAGCATCTCCAGCTCAGCCGCAGCCTCGCCCTCTAGCGCTGCCGCCGCCACGCCGCCAAGCTACAGGGGAGGCGGTTCGCCATCGTCCTTATCGCCGGCCGCCTCGGAACCGACCTCCACCGTGTATATAAGGGCCCCGGAGCTCCATCTAGCCCTCGATCAACCTCTTTTGATCCCCCTAAAGCTACCACGGCCAGCAGTCGAGGAGGGGAAGGCCTTCTTCCCCGAGTCCGGCCAGTTCGGTCGCCGCCTCTCTCCGGCCGATTCCGTCGCCACCAGTGCCCTCCTCCATTCCTCCACCAAGAACTTCCTCCTCTCGTGAGTGCAACCTCACGCTCAATTTTGGTCGGAGACCACCGTAGCCCCAAACCCACTACCCACTCGACGCCGCTCATGCCAAGCTCGTCGCCGCAACTCCGCCCACGCCGGCGACCATGGCGGTACCCACAGACTCATCTCGACCCCGAGTACACCCATAACATCAGATCACGAAGAGACGCCTGCTCGCCAAGAAACCTCGCCGAGCTCCGCCTCCGTTCGGTCAGAGGCGAAACGGCGCGCGCGTGGCTGGTCAAACCTGACCAATGGGCCAGGCGGCCCACTGTCAAGGACCCAGCGCTGTCCGCAAGAGGATTAAGTGGAAGCGCACTTCCGAAGTACGCTTTCGACGTGTATGTTTTTATTTGAAACATTTTCTTTTCTGTTTTATTTTAAAAACAGATTTTGACCAAACTTTGACCTGCCGTATCTTTTTAAATATAACTCCAAATGAATTAATTCTTTTTCCTACCTCTCTCAAATATTGTCTAGTTTATTTTAAGATTTATTTGAGAAATCTTCAGAACAACTTTTTGTGCTGTTTTCATTTTTGTGTTAATTCATTTATATTTCTAAAATAGGATTTTTGAAGAGAGGAGAAATATTTCAAGAGTTTGAAATGCACCCTGCCTTCCCATGACCTGAAGGCAAGCATTCTAAACCCTGGCATGATATTTTTGAGTGTTCGTTGACACATTTATCACACTACCTCCTTTTCGGGGAAATTGTTATTTCATGTAAGATGATCATGTGCATGGATGCATATTTGTGATTTCCATGCTGTTGGAAAGGATCACACTTGTGAAGATGATCACCCTCATGTGCCTTGCATGCATACCGGCAGGAACCCGGGAAAACTCTGCCTTGGGTAGGCATGAGTTTGTCGCCGGTCTCCGTCGGAATGGTTATGTCTGGTATGGCATGGTAAGGTAATATGAGCGGTGACCCTGTTGCTTGAAATATATTCGTTATGCTAATCATGCAGGGAATACTTAAACCTCCCGAGTCGACCGTAGATCGAGTCTTGTTCCAGTAACCCCCCTTACTTGTTCCGTACTACCACTCGTCTCTACAACAAGTAGAGTGCGGTTCAGTAAGTTGTCAACCTTTTTCTAGCACACACCGTACAGAGAGGCCAGGGTGGAAGATACCGGTTGTAGCTGGTAGGCGGACCACCTGGTCCGGGGGCATGGGTGTTTCCGGTTGAGACCGAGAGGGGAGGCCACCCCTTAGAGCGCGCAATATAAATTTGATCCCATGCTACGCGAGGTTGTAGCCTCCCCACTTAGAGTTTTGCTTAAGAGGTGTCATGGGTGATTCCAGACACATGTGAGTTAAGCTGGTGTGTGCAAGTTAGGTGTGTTTTCAACAAAAAGACCGTAGACGGAATTAGTCCCGATGGACTAAAGGAATCCGTTACTCGTGGGTAAAGAGTACACCCTCTGTAGAGATTAACCTATTCGAATAGCCGTGTCCATGGTTAAGGATTACAATCTGGGATGGGTCAAGTGTTGGTCTTAATGTCGGTCTTCGGGGGTGAAACTGTTAAACAAGAATTGGAATTACTACTTGTGACTTGTGATAATTATGATTATTATTATTGTTGACTAACCCATGAATATTATTGTCATCATCGAGCATCTCCGGATGGTTCTACCTCCGGATATTCACTATGATTGTTTCTTTTAAAGCCCTTTATGTGGTGTCGCCGACGCCTCGATCGTGGCATTTCTTTTAAAGCCCTTTATGTGGTGTCGCCGACGCCTTGATTATGCATTTCTTTTAAAAGCCCTTTATGTGGTGTCGCCGACGCCTGACCGTGGCATTTCTTTTAAAGCCCTTTATGTGGTGTCGCCAGACGCCTGACCGTGGCATTTCTTTTAAAGCCCTTTATGTGGTGTCGCCAGACGCCCGATCATGCATTTCTTTTAAAGCCCTTTATGTGGTGTCGCCGACGCCCGACTATGGCATTTCTTTTAAAGCCCTTTATGTGGTGTCGCCAAACGCCCGATCATGGCATTTCTTTTAAAGCCCTTTATGTGGTGTCTCTCGACGCCCGATCATGCATTTCTTTTAAAGCCCTTTATGTGGTGTCGCCGACGCCTCGACTGTGGCATTTCTTTTAAAGCCCTTTATGCGGTGTCGCTCGACGCCTGATTGTGGCATTTCTTTTAAAGTTCTTTATGCGTGTCGCCGACAATTCGATTGTGGCATTTCTTTTGAATTCCTTTATGATTATTTATTTCATAATCCTAACACTATCATATTATTGCATATTCATAATTAACATGCTTGCACATATCAGAGTATATTTATATTGTTGTGACTAACGTCATGAGTATAAAATATTTTTAGCACATCATTGCAATATTATCCCTGTGTTCATAATGTTTGCGAGTACATTCACAGCACTCACTGGCTCATCCCTGGCTATTGTCTTGGCCAGATTTCTTGCGCGGAGAGAAGCGACCGTGATGACAGCCCCGGAACCTAAGCAACGGTGATAGCAGCCTCGCGAAGATAGGAGTTAACCTGGTCAGCTGTTCCCGTGGGAAATGGAGTCCCATAGACACTGATGATTTACAACCCGCTTCCGCCATCAACCCCTAGAAACCATTTGTTGTACTCATAGACCAGAATGGTCTTGTACTACATATTTTGTAATTGCTTGGAATTTCTGTATCAAGTTGGTTCCTCATCAGCTAACAGTTATCCTGGGGCTGATGAGCACCAGGGCCATTTTCTGGGACTTAGTACCCGGAGAATCGGTCGCCACAAACTTGGTATCAGAGCCAGGCTGACCATTGGCTAATCCTATCTTAGCCAGGTCGGAAAACTTAAGCAAACCAACCTACGAGACCTTAACCAAATCCCAGCCAAGCTTCCCGTGCGAGATAGCCACACAGTGATCCCAACACTTTTGACAGTCGGTGCCCAACCTTTCAACCTAGCCTGTCGATCACGCGCCAGTAACCAGCGCCCAAGATGTCTCATTCGCAAGCGTGCGAAGGAAGATTCCGTTCCCTTTTTCTATAAAAAGGGCACGCTAGCCTCAACCCAGCACGTCATCTTCCCCAACCTAGCCGCAATGCCTGGTCCCATAGTTCACAATGAGACCACGGCAACCAATCTTGGAGGTTTCATGACCATACTCGCAAACCTCACCCGTCGTGCCTACGCGTTAGAAGAACCCCCCAGAATATGTTGTGTACCAAGGACCCATGGGTGGTGAAAGCCGTCAGTTTTGGGCCACTGTGCACATCTACGGTAGGGGTCTGTCGCCAGAACGCCCCTACAGGTTCATCGGAAGAACAACTTCCTTTGAGCCACAAGCCATCCAGCTCGCTGCTCGTGAAGCTATAATTCAACTCCGGCATTTGTCGCCCAGAGTTAACTGTCGCTCGTTCTACTACTACCCTAGGCGTGAAGGGTATGGTAGACCACCCCAAGTTGCCAACAGAAATCACGAGACGGATCCCGCATTGTTGCACCTAGTGCGCTATGTAAGTGCACTAGAGGCATTGTTCGACCAAATCAATATTGATCTGATCGCAGCTCGAGGAGAGCAGGCTCGCCGAGCCCCGGTAAGCAGAGAAACCGAGGCCGACACTGACAACCCAGTCGTGCTGTTCGGACACCCGATTGATACCCAGAGGTCAGCCCCAGCAATCATCCAAGATACTGTGATGACCCCAGAAGTGCTTCGTCGCCTTTTGGGAACAGACTCCAACGGGATTGTGGCCAACAATCCCCGCGAGGGTCATCATAGCTACCCCGAACCTGCAGTCCCTCCACCATCTCCGGCTAATCCCGACGGTGAGACCCATGGAGAAGCCTCGACATCCACCAGACACGGCCGTTTAGACGTAAACGACGTAGGCTAACTCACCCGAGTAGTGTCGAGTCTCAGTGTATGCTCGCTTTGTAATCGTGCGATCTTGTGTATTAACGCAGCATGTCGTTGTGCCTCTGTTCTAATAGTAGCCTTGCGTACTTTGTCAGCGCATAGTTGTGTATTTTCCGGGCACAGCTACCAAAACCAACCCCGACGACAACCACAGTAACACGTCTCTTTATGAGATATGTGTATCTCTGACACTGACCCGACCTTTGGAGCTAAACTGGTAAATTTATTACCTTTCACTAAGGTAAAATGACCCAGCTCCATTGCTATATAGAAGGCCACCTTGTGACCTTACCAAGCACCCCACACCTTGTGCACCACCCTCACAACCTTCTTCCTGTCATGCCAAGCCCCAGTATTCATCTGAGAACCCCAGATGCAACCCCGGGTAGTTTTGTCAAAATATTGTGGAACTTTACCTGCAGTACCTTAGGTTCTACCCAGCCACCCCAGTACGAGCTATTCAAATCAAGGATCACCCCTTCCACTTCGAAATATTGGGCAGCAGTACACATTCCTCCCATAGACCCCAACCAAGATCCAACGGACGTTTCCTTCGTGGGGAAATCTATGCCAACCCCACGCTTGGCCATAGAAGCTGCTGCAAAAGAAGCGACTGCTCGTCTTCGATCCGCAGTACCCTATGCCTGCGAACGTGTATATTATTACTTTCCGAGCCGTGCAACGCCCGAGGAGTAACATCTTTCCCCGGTGGGCGGATTGAGAGAGACCCAGTGCTAGCCAACCTTATCCAGTACATCATCGCTCAAGAGCATTTGAACCAGCGAGTGATGGATTATCTCCAGAATCTCGCTGATCTGAATCCTCAGATTGCCATCGGCAGACCACTGAGGCCCGATCCGGAGAGACTCATACATCGACTGGTCAATCCACTTCCTCCGATAGAAGAAGAGTGTATTCCTCTACCAGAGACTTTTCCTTGAGACCCTGACCAGTTACCATTCTCATTTTAGACGTCGCTACCGTGTTGGTAGTTCAGCATTTAATATTACGTTGTAACTTATGCTTAGTACCTTAAATTTGTGCGACGAGTCGAGTATTTTCAGTTCCTGCTTATATGAGTAGTTCTCCTTGTGATTAACATGTGTAACCGCGGAGAAATCCTAGTATGAGATTTCTTTTCCCCGAGTTGCTGCATCATTTATCCCCTCAGTACGTAGTTTATTTTCATTCGCACAGCACCACGGCAGCAGACTCACAACCGCTCGGACACATATGGAGTTTTTGTTTTTCCCAAACGGCTCTTAGCAAATCTCGAGGACGAGATTTTTCTTAAGGGGGGTAGTTACTGTAACACCCCAAAAATTTAACCAGGTTTTAGTTATTAAAATTTTCCCAAGAGTTTAAATTTTTTTTGCCTGCAAGAATATCTCTGTTGATTTCAAAACTTTTCCTTTAATATTAAGGATTTTATCCCAAGTGGATCCCTCCAAAATATATTGGACTTCTATGCCATCTCATTAAAACAATTTCCTAATCAGTAGATTTATTTATTAAATTATTCCACCCTGAGCTTTATTCATTAAAATGACTTGTTTTTAGTTTTGGAGCTCTTTTTGTACTACACCCATTTGATAAATTTAACTAAAAATCCAACCAAAATTTGGAGATGTCATGTGATGTCTCTAAATCACTTTTGTGCAATAATATATTTCATTCATTGCATATTTTGTGTGCTACATGTTTTTCTTCTCTCGTCCAAGGGCAATTTTACACTACAACCCTTTTAAATATTTGTTTCTAGCTTCCACCAAAATTATGGGATGTCAATAGCAGCATATGATTCCATTATATGCAATAATCCAAGGATGTTCTCTGAAAATTTTGAGTGAATCAACCTAATCTTCATTGTGGTCCATCATGATGGTTTGTACAACAACCATATTATTGCTTGCTCTTTGGCCCTTGATTCCTTCTCCTACTTGTAGTCCTCCATGCTAAACCCCTAAGTCCAGGAGCATGCAACCATTGGCATATTTTTGGTTCATGAAATAATGCCATTCACATCCTGTCCAGATTTGAAGTTCTGCAAAACTTGCAGTAGCAAGTTTGTGCTTTTCACCAACTAACCTCACCACCCTCTTGTGCATCCAAGGAGACACTGATCTGGAAGATTTGGCCACTCCAAGAAAAGCCTAAGTGCCTGTGGCATTCTGTCAAACACCTGGAGGGCATGATCAGTTTTGACATATATTGTTGTTGACATAGTGAACTTTGTCTCCTGACCAAACCACCATGTCCCTTGAGCTTCCCTCCACCAATAACCTACTTCTGTTACTTGCCAACCTCACCGGTGACCTGTAGCGTGCCACGGCATTGTGTCGAACACCTTCCGTGCGTGCCTTTGGACGCGCCAGTAGCGCCAGATTGCACGAGCCGCGCCCGAGCCGACACGCTGGCCCCCTGGTTTTGGGCCGCTCTGCGCCACGCCACGCACTAACCTCCTCACAAAGAACGCGTAAACCGCCTCAGCAGCCAATAGCGCCGCCCGACAGTGCTTTTGGTGGCATGTCGGCGTCGCGCAGCGCCTCGCCATGGACGGCGCCGCCCAAACCTCCTCCGCCGCCAGCTGCCCCCTTACATCTCCAGCTTAGCCGCAGCCTCGTCCTCTCTAGCGCCGCCGCCACGTCGCCAAGCTACTGTGGGAGGCGGTTCGCCGTCGTCCTTATCGCCGCCGCCTCGAACCGACCTCCATCACAGATATAAGGGCCCCAGAGCTCCATCTAGCCCTCGATCAACCTCTTCTGATCCCCCTAAAGCTACCACGGCCAGCAGTCGAGGAGGGGAAGGCCTTCTTCCCCGAGTCCGCCAGTTCGATCGCCGCCTCGCTCCGCCGATTCCGTCGCCACCAAAGTGCCCTCCTCTCTCCATTCTCTCCACCAAGAACTTCCCCTCCCTCTCGTGAGTGCAACCCCGCGCTCAATTTTGGTCGGAGACCACCGTAGCCCCAAACCCACTACCCACCCGAACGCCGGCTCCGCCGCGAAGCTCGTCGCCGGCATCTCCATCCACGTCGGCGACCATGGCGGGTACCCACAGACTCATCTCGACCCCCTGAGTACACCCATACCCTCAGATCACGAAGAGACGCCCCCGTTCGCCGGCAAAACCTCGCCGGAGCTCTGCCTCCGTTCGGTTAGAGGGGAAACGGCGCGCGCGTGGCTGGTCAAACCTGACCAGTGGGCCAGGCGGGCCCACCGTCAGTGACCCAGCGCCTGTCCGCGCAGGATTAAGTGGAAGCGCATCTCCGGCACGCTTTTCGGCGTGTGCTTTTTATTTGAACGCTTTTTCTTTTACATTTTATTTTAAAACAGATTTTGACCAAACTTTGACCTGTTGTATCTTTTAAATATAACTCCAAATGAATTAATTCTTTTTCCTACCTCTCTCAAATATTGTCTAGTTTATTTTAAGATTTATTTGAAAAATCTTCAGAACAACTTTTTGTGGTGTTTTTATTTTTGTGTTAATTCATTTATATTTCTAAAATAGGATTTTTGAAGAGAGGAGAAATATTTCAAGAGTTTGAAATGCACCCTGCCTTCCCATGACCTGAAGGCAAGCATTCTAAACCCTGGCATGATATTTTTGAGTGTTCGTTGACACATTTATCACACTACCTCCTTTTCGGGGAAATTGTTATTTCATGTAAGATGATCATGTGCATGGATGCATATTTGTGATTTCCATGCTGTTGGAAAGGATCACACTTGTGAAGATGATCACCCTCATGTGCCTTGCATGCATACCGGCAGGAACCCGGGAAAACTCTGCCTTGGGTAGGCATGAGTTTGTCGCCGGTCTCCGTCGGAATGGTTATGTCTGGTATGGCATGGTAAGGTAATATGAGCGGTGACCCTGTTGCTTGAAATATATTCATTATGCTAATCATGCAGGGAATACTTAAACCTCCTGAGTCGACCATAGATCGAGTCTTGTTCCAGTAACCCCCCTTACTTGTTCCATACTACCACTCGTCTCTACAACAAGCAGAGTGCGGTTCAGTATGTTGTCAACCTTTTTCTAGCACACACCATACAGAGAGGCCAAGGTGGAAGATACCGGTTGTAGCTGGTAGGCGGACCACCTAGTCCGGGGGCATGGGTGTTTCCGGTTGAGACCGAGAGGGGAGGCCACCCCTTAGAGCGCGCAATATAAATATTATCCCATGCTACGCGAGGTTGTAGCCTCCCCACTTAGAGTTTTGCTTAACAGGTGTCGTGGGTGATTCCAGACACATGTGAGTTAAGCTGGTGTGTGCAAGTTAGGTGTGTTTTCAACAAAAAGACCGTAGACGGAATTAGTCCCGATGGACTAAAGGAATCCGTTACTCGTGGGTAAAGAGTACACCCTCTGCAGAGATTAAACCTATTCGAATAGCCGTGTCCATGGTTAAGGATTACAGTCTGGGATGGGTCAAGTGTTGGTCTTAGTGTCGGTCTTCGGAGGTGAAACTGTTAAACCAGAATTGGAATTACTACTTGTGACTTGTGATAATTATGATTATTATTATTGTTGACTAACCCATGAATATTATTGTCATCATCGAGTATCTCTGGGATGGTTCTACCTCCGGGATATTCACTATGATTGTTTCTTTTAAAGCCCTTTATGTGGTGTCGCTCAGACGCCCGACTGTGGCATTTCTTTTAACGCCCTTTATGTGGTGTCGCCGACGCCCGATCATGCATTTCTTTTAAAAGCCCTTTATGTGGTGTCGCCGACGCCTAACTGTGGCATTTGTTTTAAAGCCCTTTATGTGGTGTCGCTCGACGCCTCGATCGTGGCATTTCTTTTAAAGCCCTTTATGTGGTGTCGCTCACGCCTTCGATCATGCATTTCTTTTAAAGCCCTTTATGTGGTGTCGCCGACGCCTGACCGTGGCATTTCTTTTAAAGCCCTTTATGTGGTGTCGCTCGAGGCCCGATCATGGCATTTCTTTTAAAGCCCTTTATGTGGTGTCGCCCGACGCCTCGATCATGCATTTCTTTTAAAGCCCTTTATGTGGTGTCGCTCGACGCCTCGATCGTGGCATTTCTTTTAAAGCCCTTTATGCGGTGTCGCTCAGACGCCCGATTGTGGCATTTCTTTTAAAGCCATTTATGCGGTGTCGCTCAGACACCCGATTGTGGCATTTCTTTTGAAGTCCTTTATGATTATTTATTTCATAATCCTAACACTATCATATTATTGCATATTCATAATTAACATGCTTGCACATATCAGAGTATATTTATATTGTTGTGACTGACGTCATGAGTATAAAATATTTTTAGCACATCATTGCAATATTATCCCTGTGTTCATAATGTTTGCGAGTACATTCAAAGTACTCACTGGCTCGTCCCTGGCTATTGTCTTGGCCAGATTTCTTGCGCGGAGAGAAGCGACCGTGATGACAGCCCCGGAACCTAAGCAACGGTGATAGCAGCCTCGCGAAGATAGGAGTTAACCTGGTCAGCTGTTCCCGTGGGAAATGGAGTCCCATAGACAATGATGATTTACAACCCGCTTCCGCCAGCAACCCCTAGAAACCATTTGTTGTACTCACAGACCAGAATGGTCTTGTACTACATATTTTGTAATTGCTTGGAATTTCTGTATCAAGTTGGTGCCTCATCAGCTAACAGTTATCCTGGGGCTGATGAGCACCAGGGCCATTTTCTGGGAATTAGTACCCGGAGAATCGGTCGCCACAGCCTCGTGCCGTTTTGAATGGTCCCACCATGTCCAGGCCCCAAACAGCAAAGGGCCAGGCGATGGGGATAGTCTTGAGTGCGGAAGTCGGCTGAAACGGCTTGGAGCGGAACACCTGGCACCCCTTGCATTTTTGAACTAATTCCTTGGCTTCTTCTAAGGTAGTTGGCCAGAAGAAACCGTGTCGGAAGGCTTTGGCGACGAGTGCTCTTGAGGCCGCATGATGGCCGCACTCGCCTTGATGAATGTCTTCTAGAATCGCTTGGCCTTGCTCTGGCTCGACGCAACGCTGGTAGACACCAGTGACGCTGCGCCTGACCAGCTCTCTGTTGACTATAGTGTAGGCTGCCGCTCGGCGTTGTACTTGCCGATCCAAGGTCTCATCGGTTGGTAGCTCTCCGCTTACTAGGAACTTCGGGATGGGCTGGGCCCATGAGGGTGCTACTATTTCTTCAACTGCCAGTACTGCCACTTGGACGAGGGCGGCTGGGCTGGGATGCGGCGGGCTGGAGTCCGCAGCAGCTTGCTCGGTTGACGAAGTCCCCGGGCCGACTGGCGCAGTCCCCGGGCCGAGTTCTGGAGTCTTCGCAATGGTCGGCGCAGTCCCCGGGCCGGGTTCTGAAGTCCCCAGGCCGGCTTCGACTGCAGCATACTTGGGGCCGTCTGCAAGAATTCTCGTGCCGTCTGGTGAGGCTTTGGAGTCGGATCCGACTTCTTCAGGGGGAGCCGGCACAAAAATGGAGTCTGATTCTGGTGACGGCTTGACAGATGGCTTGAGGAGGCGCTGAAGGGCGACGCCGGATGGCATTGCCTGGCGGGTGGAGCCGATTCTTGCCAGGGTATCTGCTTGGTCGTTGTCGTTTCTTGGCACGTGAATGAACTCGCACCCCTCAAAATATCCACTCAATTTCTGTATCAGGAAACGGTAGCTCGCCATGTTTGCATCTTTGGCGTCCCAGTCGCCGGACGACTGCTGGACCACCAAGTCGGAGTCGCCATAACACAGGATCCGGCGAATGCCAATTTCTTTGGCAAGTCGGAGCGCGTGAATGAGCGCCTCGTATTTGGCGACGTTTTTGGAGGCGGCGAAATGGATCTGCAGCGCATACTTGAGCTTGTCGCCTTTGGGGGAAGTGAGGACAACGCCGGCTCCCAAGCCGGTGCGCATCTTGGAGCCATCGAAATGCATCCGCCAATGGGTGGAGTCAGGCGCTGGCGGCAGGTACTGGGTCTCGGCCCAGTTGACGAGGAAGTCGGCCAGTGCTTGCGACTTGATGGTGGTGCGGGGCTGGTAATAGATGGTGTAGGGGGCCAGCTCTATGGCCCATTTGGCCACTCGTCCAGAAGCATCTCGGCTTCCGAAGATCTCGGCTAGTGGGGCTGTGCAAACCATAGTGATTGGATGCTCTTGAAAGTAAGGCTTCAACTTCTTGGCGGCAAAGTGCACGCCGTAACACATCTTCTGGTAGTGCGGGTAGTTCTGCTTGGAGGTCGGCATGCCGCTCGGGTAATATCTGGTCTCTCGGACAGGCAGCGCCTTGCCTTCCTCCTTCGCTCAACTACAATGGTCATCTTGACTACCTATTGGTGGCGGCAATGTACAGGAGCATGGGCTCCTTGGGAGTCGGGGCCGCCAGCACGGGGGGAGTAGTCAGCATTTTCTTCAACTGGAGAAAAGCTTCGTCCGCCTTGTGGTTCCATTCGAAGAAGGTGGTCTTCTTCATGAGCTGGTACAAAGGAAGAGCTTTCTCGCCCAGCCGGCTGATGAATCGGCTGATGGACGCCAAACAGCCGGTGAACTTTTGCACATCTAGCAGTCGGCGGGGTACTTCCATCCTCTCGATTGCCTTGATCTTCACGGGGTTGCACTCTATGCCGCGTTTGGAGACCAGGAAACCAAGGAGTTGGCCGGCTGGTACTCCTAAGACGCACTTCTCAGGGTTGAGCTTGATCTGGAATCGGCGCAGATTCTCAAAGGTCTCCTTGAGGTCTTCCAAAAGTGTTCCTCGCTTTTCCGTCTTCACAACCACATCGTCCACGTAGACGTGGGCGTTTCGGCCAAGCTACTTGAGAAGGCACTTCTGCATGCAACCTGAAAGGTGGCGCCGGCATTCCTTAAGCCGAACATCATGGTCAGGTAGCAGAAGGCTCCAAACGGCGTGATGAAGGCGGTCTTCAATCTGTCGGCCGGGTTCAGGTTGATCTGGTGATATCCTGAGTATGCATCTAAGAAGCTCAACAGCTCGCATCCGGCTGTGGAATCTATCACCTGATCAATTCTCGGCAAAGCGAATGGGTCCTTGGGGCAAGCTTTGTTGAGGCTTGTGTAATCAATACACATCCGCCACTGCTTGTTCTCCTTCAGTACCAAGACCGGGTTTGCTAGCCATTCTGGAAAGAACACTTCCATGATGAAACCGGCTGCTAAGAGCCGGGCTATCTCTTCTCCAACAACTCTTCTCTTCTCTTCTGACAGGCGGCACAAGGGCTGCCTGACGGGCTTCACATCAGATCGGACATGTAACTTTTGCTCGGCGAATTCCGTCGGTACACCTGGCATGTCTTTAGGGGACCATGCGAAAATGTCCCGATTCTCACGGAGGAAATCGACGAGCTCGCCTTCCTATTTACTGTCAAGGTTTGCACCTACGACAGCGTACCTCTCCGGGTGCTCCAGGTCCAAGGGTATCTTCTTCGTTTCTTTGGCCGGCTTGAACGAGCCCTCAGCTTCAGACTCCTTGGGGTTGGGCGACATCTCTGGCTGCTTGCCGGCCATTGCCACAACCCGATCAAGAAGCTGCTTCTCAGCCGCAATCACCAGGGACTCGGCCAGCCGATCTGCTTCGGCGGCATAGCGACGACTTTCTGTAGTCGCCGGCTATGGTCAGAATCCCCTTGGAACTCGGCATCTTCATCTTGAGGTAGGCGTAGTGGGGGACCGCCATGAACTTGGCCAGAGCAGGTCGGCCAAGCAGAGCGTGGTACGGGCTTTCGAGGTCCACCACTTCGAACCAGACTGGCTCTCGGCAAAAATGATCTTTGTCCCCAAAGAGAACATCTATCAGGATCTTGCCGATCAGTGAGCAGGAAAGGCCAGGGACAATGCCGTAGAACACAGTCCGGCTGCTCTGAAGCTGTCTTTGCTTGATTCCTAACTTCTCCATTGTGTCCTTGTACAGGATGTTGATGCTGCTGCCTCCGTCTATCAGCACTCGCGAGAAGCGAGCGGCCCGCCAATCCGCGGCAAGGGTGGCTCCCAAGACCTGGGCGTAGGAGCCCGGATTCGTCATCACCTCTGGGTGATCAGCTCGGCTCCAACTGATAGGTTTCTCGGACCAGTGCATGAATTCTGGGGTATCTGATGCTACTACATTCACTTCTTGCTGCTGCTGCCGCCTGCTGCGTCGGTTGTCGGCCACACTGGTGAACACTACATAGGCTCCATGCTCTTCTGGGTACTCGTCTTGTACTGCGCCGACCTTTCGACAGCAGAGCTCTTTGGGCGGCGCGGGCGGCGGCGGCCCAGCGGCGAGGAGGCAGGAGGCCGTCTCCCTTGGCGATCCTGGTGAGCCAGTGGCACTTCCGGGAGGTGTGGTTTGACGGCTTTGCGCCGCTATGGAACTTGCAGGGACCATCTAGAGTCTGCTCGTAAGAGAAGGCCGGCAACCAGTTGGACTTGCCGCCTTTCTGTCGCTTGGCCGGAGGCTGCCCCTCTGGCTGTTGGTCTTCGACTGTCACCACCTGCCGACTGTTGGAAGCTGACTGCGGGGCCTTGCGCTTGTGATCATTCTGTTGCTGTCGCCGACTGGTGTCGCCAGCCGGATTTCTTGGAGCCTGAGGAGCCGCCTTGCCAGTCGCACTAACTTCAATCTCCGTCTTCATGGAGGATTCGGATGTGGCGTACTTGTCTTCTATGATCAGCAGCTCGTCGAGGGTCTTTGGCTCATCGCAAAGGAGCTTGTGCTTGAGGAGGGTGCCTTCTCTGCACCAGTCGGTGAAGTACTCGATAGCCTGCACCTCGTGCACTCCCTCGCAGGAGTTCCGGAGCTCGGCCCAGCGCGTGAGGTAGTCGCGAGTTGACTCGTTGGAGCTTTGCACGCACAAGGAAAGCTGGCGAGGCTTGGGAGGTCGCTTGTATGTGCTCGTGAAGTTGCGGATGAAGGCCTCGGTGAAGTCGACCCAGCTGTTGATGCTGCAGGGCTTCAAGCTGTTCAACCATGTCCGGGTCATGCCTTGGAGCATGAGGGGAACATACTTTACGGCAACGCGCTTGTTGTCGTTCGCCATGTTGACGGCCGTGGAGTAGTCAACTAGCCAGTCTTCCGGCTTCATGGAGCCGGTGTATTTGGGTGTATCTTGGGCGAGTGTGAACCCTGCGGGAAGGGCTGCGTCTCGGATCTGAGTCCAAAACAGGCGGGCCCAACTCGTCTTCCTCTTCCAGCGCCGAGGATCGGTGGAGTCGGTCGATCCGGTGGTGGCGTCGTTTTCCGACTCCTCTCGGCGGCCAAAGCGGTCGCCGAGTCGGATGCTCAACAGTGGCGGGAGACTTCGCCTTTCTCTGCGGAGGAGCAGGCGGATAGTCGCCCGCCGCTCCACTGCTCTTGGGCGGCCGTCTTGGTCACGCTCGATGGAAATGTGAGTCCGACTGTGGCTGACAGCCGGATCCTTGTTTTTTCTTCCACAGACACCGCCAGTCGGCGTCCGAGACGTCGCGCCTTGATCTCGGCGGGGAGGCAAGTCGCCGGGCTGTCGTCACGGCGCCTCCGTGCGGCAGCCGGCTTCGTCTTGCGCGGCAGGCACGTCGAGGAGCTGCTGGACTCTCTCCGTCATCAGGCGGCGCTCCTCGCCCTCGAAGTTATCCAGCTCGTCCGCCGCCGCCTGGGCGGCGCGGATGTTCTCCGTGGGCGTGGCGTATACAGGGTGATTGGCCCCGAACAGGTTGGCGATGGCTACGCCGCGCTGCTGGACCGCGCCTAGGGGGCTAGGCCCAGTCGGAGCTGGCGAGTTGCCCACGGCGCGATCTATCTCACGCTGGTAGCCTTCTGACAAGCGTCTCATGCTTGCCAGCTTCTTCGCGCCTACGAGTAGCTGAAGGCGGCGTGCCTCCAGCGTCCCAAATATCGGCGTCTTCCAAATAAGCGCGGTCGGTCTTGCGTAACGCGTCGAGAGGGTCATGAGCTCCTTCACCGGAAGGCTCGCTATGACCGATGACGAGAACTTCCGTGACGATGCTTCCGCCGCTCTCCGCGTGAGGGAGCGGCTCATCGTAGACCACCACGTTGGTGGGGAACGCGTCGAGCGACGCGGTGTCGGAGTCGACCAGCATCGGGTCGGTGGAGCCTACGGACTCCAGGTCGGTGGCAGGCTCGCCGGCGACGTGGAGTTGCTCGAGGAGGCCCGCGAGGAGGCTCTCGGGGCCGCCCGTGCCTGCGTCGGATGCAGGCTCGTCGGAGAGGCGAACCTCGCCGACAAGTTCGGCGAGGCAGCTGGCCGCGCAGGCGATCTCAGCGCCATGCAGCGCATCGGCGCAGACTCCGTCTGGCGTGCCGGGCTGGCTGCGCCGCCAGGGAGGAAAAGGGTTCCCGTCGAGCAGGTCCCCTGGACGACGGTGCACCTAGCCCGTGGTGGGCGCCAAATGTCGGGGGTTGGGTGCGACATATGCCAAAGGATGGCTTATCATGGTGGGGGCGAGTAGAACGTCGCCGGTGGCTGGAAACGGGATGAGGTGAAGGCATGCACGCCGGCTTATCTTACCCAGCTTCAGGGCTCTCCGTGGAGATATCACCCCTACTGCTGCTCTGCGGGGTCTCCGCATGATCACTATGGCAAAGTGGGTGCAAGGTTGCTCCTTGAGCTGTTCGGGGTGAGGAAGGAGAAGGGCATGGCTAGCTCTTCTCTTCCCTCTATGCGTGTCTAAAACTATTAGGGTCCAACCTCTTGCATGGGTGCCCCGGGGGGTTTAAATAGGCCTACCCCCGAGGGTACAGTGGTAATCCGGCTGGGCGCAGGTCCCAGCTGTCAGTCTCTTAGGTCGCCGTCTTCTCCGCCGACTTCTGGGGCCCGCCGACTAGTGTGCCCCACCGACGGTCCAGCACGGGGCCGACAGCCCTTGTCCGCCGTAGGTGGGTCTTGCCAGCTGCGGGTTACTGTAGCCGCGCTTCTAACGACACGAGCTTGGTCATGGGGTCATGGCAACAGTGTCGCCGCCTGACGGGCGATCACTGTTGCCATTCCCTGTCTTGTCTGGTTAATGGCGTGCGGAGCCCGTGGGAGGGGCCGGCCGACTCTTGGAGGCCGACTCCCAGCGGGTCTGTCTTGGGGCGCTCTCGCCGTCTTCTGCGCTCCCGCCGATAGGTGGGTCCCGCCATCTTCGCGTCGTATAGACAGGCCGTCGTGGGTACAGGGATCTGCCCACGGGGCTGATGTCAGGGCCGGTGTGGCAACAGTGCCGCGCCGGACGGAGATCTCCGTTAGTACGGCGCTCTGTGGCCATGCCTGTCCTTCGTGAACGGGGCTGGGATGGGCTGCGAGGCGGCCTCATCCCATCTCGTCCGTAGTCGCATATGTTGGAGGTGGTTGGAGTCGCGGGCCGACTCCCCATAGCCGGCTTCTCCGGAAGTCGCTAGCTGGGAGTCGGCTCTTCTCGAGGCCGTCTCTGGGACTCGGCTGGGAGGGGCAATCGGCGGCTCTGCCGCCGACTCTCAGAAGGCGGCTCTTCGTCTTGGGGTCTTGAGGGGCGTAGTCTGCCCCGATGTTTTGAAAGGTCCAGGGGCTCGGGTTTGCCTACCCTTGGCCCATTACTCCGACACTTCATGCTCGGTTATAGAAAGGACTCGCACTCTTATAGAGTCTTCAACCTCTATCTCTACAAAATCATCGAAACTGTGGACGTGCGATTTGATGAAACCAATGGTTCACAAAGAGAGCTCCTGCCAAGTACACTAGACGAAGCTCCGCCCAGCGAATCTATCAAGCTGATGGGAACTGGTGAAATCATGCCTCCTGAAGCACAGCCTGAAGAGGAACTTATCATTTCTGCACCTAACCAACCTGAAGACAATGCTCAGACTGAAGACAATCCTCCCAATGATGACAATGATCAGCAAGAGCAAGGTCTTAGTACAGTTCATCCTCGAGTTGCAAATGAAGTACAAATTGAGAAGATAATTGATAGCATCAATGCACCTGGTCCACTTACTCGCTCAAGAGCAACACAGTTAGCAAATTTCTGTGGGCACTTTTCTTTTGTGTCAATATCAGAACCCAAGAAAGTAGCTGAAGCCTTTATGGAACCTGAATGGATACAAGCTATGCAAGAAGAACTTCAACAGTTCAAGCTGAACAATGTTTGGGAACTTGTCAAGCGTCCTGACCCTCGCAAGCACAACATTATTGGCACAAAATGGATATATCGAAAAAAGCAAGATGAGCATGGTCAAGTCGTCAGAAACAAAGCACGTCTTGTGGCTGAAGGATATACTCAAGTTGAAGGAATTGACTTCGATGAAACATTTTCTCCTGTGGCTAGGCTTGAAGCTATTCGCATACTGCTAGCCTATGCTAACCACCACAACATCTTGCTATATCAAATGGATGTGAAGAGTGCATTTCTCAACGGCAAGATTGAAGAAGAAGTATAGGTCGCTCAACCACCTGGCTTTGAAGATCCAAAACATCCAGATATGGTGTACAAGCTAAACAAAGCACTGTATGGCCTCAAACAAGCTCCTCGCGCTTGGTATGATAGGATCAAAGACTTCCTGAAGAGCAAAGGCTTCAAACCTGGATCCCTAGATCCCACACTCTTCACGAAGACATATGATGGTGAACTGTTTGTGTGCCAAATATATGTGGATGACATTATCTTCGGCTGCACCAACCAGAAGTATAGTGATGAGTTTGGATACATGATGCAAGAGCAATATCAGATGTCCATGATGGGTGAGCTGAAGTTCTTCCTTGGTCTTCAAATTCGTCAGCAAAAGGAATGACATCTTCATATCTGAAGAACAATACCTCAAAGATTGTCTGAAGAAGTTTGGAATGCAAGATTGCAAAGGTTACACGACGCCAATGCCAGCCAAACACCATCTGGGTGCCGACGACAATGGTAAAGAATTTGATCAAAAGGTATACCGCTCCGTGATTGGTTACTTACTTTACCTATGTGCATCTAGGCTAGATATTATGCTTAGTGTTTGCATGTGTGCTCAATTCCAAGCGGCACCGAAGGAATCGCGTCACTTAGCTGTGAAGCGAATTCTTCGATATTTGGCTCACACCCCAACACTCGGATTATGGTATCCAAAGGGCTCAGAATTTGATCTGGTTGGATTATCGGATGCTGATTATGTTGGTGACAAGGTGGATCGCAAGTCTACATCAGGCACATGTCACTTTCTGGCACGATCGCTTGTCTATAGGTCTTCAAAGAAGCAGAACTGTGTATCACTCTCAACTACTGAATCTGAATACATTGCTGCTGGATTTTGCTGCGCTCGGCTTCTATGGATGAAGCAAACTCTCAAGGACTATGGCATCAATCTGAAACAAGTACCTCTCTTCTGCGACAACGAAAGTGCCATCAAGATTGCCAACAATCCTGTCCAGCACTCGAAGACAAAGCACATTGAAATTCGTCATCACTTTCTCATAGATCATGTCATGAAGAAAGATATTGACATCATTCACGTCAACACGGAAGAGCAACTGGCAAATATCTTCACAAAGCCCTTAGATGAGAAAAGGTTTTGCAAGTTATGGTGTGAGCTAAATATCTTGGAATCCTCAAATGTCCTGTGATCAGGCACACATCTTAACACTTATGCATGTTGATGACTTAGATGTGCAACACACGAAGTAAAGTATATCTTCAATCAATGAAGACTTACATTCTGAATGTGAATACATTAACGTGGAATTTGACTTCGGAGCGCCACGATAATTGTACGCCGTTTCTGGGTCTAATACTTCCTATACGGTGGGTAATGCCTACACCAAATTTCTCTGTTTGAAGTGTTTCACTCAAGGCGTTATTTTTGCTATGTCTTCGCATTTGGTTTGTCTTCAAATTTCAACTTATCTTCATGATTTTCTTCACTATGTTGATTTGATTGCTTTCTGATATACATATACTAGTGTTCTGCTCTACAGCATTCACTTATAGCTATGTCTTCCTAGTTGAATCTTTTGAATTAAGTGAATGTGATCGGACCCTAATCTCTCTATGCTCTCTATCTCAAACTCTATCTGTCCAAATCATATGCATTCTATTGAAACTGTCAAATGTCTTCTCTGCGTCCTTGTCAGCAGAAGACACAGAGACAAACATTAAGTCTGTTTTAAATTATTCATCCTTATTGTTTGAAATCCGGAGAAGCCGGAACGACCATCCGACAAACCTGGCGGGCGTGGGAACGTGGGACAACTCTGAGCATGTTGCATGCTTGCCACGTGCCCCTCAGATGTGAACCGCCAGGGGCACCTGAGTAATTGTGTTGTGCCGCACACTTCCTTATAAATACATGTCCCCTGCTATAAAGAAAATCTTCTTCCACCTCTCCACCTCGTCAAAACCCTAGCGCCACTGCTAGCTCTCGATGACGCCGGCGAAGAAGCGCTTAGCTGCCGCGACTTCTCCGACGCCGTCCTCACGCCGGCCGCGGACATCGTCCTCTCCGCCGCCGCCGTAGGTGTCCTCCGTCGCCAAGTTAGGGCACGGTGGATTGAACTGCTCGGTCTCCTACTCATCCCATCTAGCAGTTCTTCGTGTGGTAAATACAACTCTATTTTTACCATCTTTTTGATCCTCAAAGATTCATCCTATTTACCAAAATTGGTTTCTGCCTATACAATGTTAGATCGATTCTGTTTGCATCTCATACTGCCTAGTATATTCACTTAAGCTTCATATCTAGTTAGATTCCTCACTTGTACTTATTCACGGATTCGTACAAATCTGGAACCAACTCTCAACATATAAGTGAATGTCTTCGCATCATGAGGTCAATGTCTTCAAAATTATTTATCTTCAAAATCTTCTGAGAATGCATATGACCTCTTCCCTTTCCCTTGCATCTCTAATGATGTCACAGGTACATGTCCGTGGGAGAATCCCTTGGTTCTCATAGTCTGCATTCGTTTGCAGAATTCTTACAACATCACATTAACTCTCCCGAAGCCAGTTCCTGTTTGTCCAGCAAGCGAAAGCCTTTGAAGCCTTTGAACATGTTGAAGCCATTCAGTTTGAAGTTCATGGCTGCAGAGAAATCAGTAAGGAAGGGTGGCAAACAGCGTCGTGGGGGAACATCAAGAGATTTGCTTGATGACATCTCAGAGCTTTACAAGACAGATCCTGAAGAGAATTATAATCAGCGCAAGACACGAATCCAATGGATTCGACGATATTGGGCTGAACAATGCTTCAAATACAAGTTCGTGACCCAGGAATACGCTGAGAAGAATGCTATCAGAATTCCTTGGGGTGATATTCTCTTTCGAGGCCTTCCACCCAAGAACAGAGCTGAAGCTATTGCACAGGGTTTCTATCGTTGTATGGTCCGTGGACCTCAGCCTGAAAATGTGTCGGGGAAACTGATCCACGAACACCTATGGGACCGGCGGACCGAGCCCCTTTTGGTTCGGCGGGGGGTGGAGATCGCACGAAGAGCGGATCGGGCGGCTTACGAGCAGTTTACCCAGCCGGAGCTCTCGGAGAGATAACACTCCTCTTTGCTGCATGTATGAGTGTATTGAGTTCTTGCTCGGGGCGCCGAGTGCTACAGTACACACTAGCTGCTAACGAGACCGAGCGTGAGTGTTTTCTGCCTTTCCCCCCCTCTACGTTGCGCATGGGCCTCCTTTTATATGCTCAAGGGGTCTCCGACAGGTGGCAATGTAGACAAGGGTAAAAATGGAAAAGGAATTGCGGTTGGTACAACTACCTGTACAGTGTACCATACCTAACCCTGACGGCAGGGGACAAAGGCATTAAATGACCGTTTACGTCGCCCAAACAATGCAAAAAGGACCGTCGGGGACGCCACTGCTGCCACGATGGCAATCTTGTCGCCGCCGCTTGCCACCAAGACACGGCAGGCCGCACAGACCTCTTGCCACGCTACCGAAAGGTCCTGGCGACACGTTGGTGGATGTCTTTGGAGCTGGTACAGTGGTAGTTTGCGCGGCAAGCGCCTTTGCCGCGTCGTTGTCTTGTCACGTCCGGAAGCTTGTCGCCACAGGGCCTCGCCGGACGCGTGGCGCGTCGCGGCAAGTTCCTTGAGATGCCTTGGTTGGCCATCCCGGCAAGCTCCTCTTGTCGGGGCCTTGTCTCCTTGGCTTGAATACTTTGGTCATGCCTTGGTTGGCCTTCCCGGCAAGCTCCTCTTGCCGGGGCCTTGTCTCCTTGGCTTGAATACTTTGTTCTTGAATGGCTCCAAAGGAACCACGGAGGACCTTGGCGGTCACCCGGCAAGCCTTGCCGCAGGTGTTGCAGAATGCACATGTGCACAAGTTCGGGATACTAGGTACCCCTACTCTAGTACACCGACAGAGCCCCGGCTGGGCCACACACAGTCTTGGCGCTGTTGGGCCAGGCCCAAAACAGGCATGGGCACGCTGCCCTGGGTTACGCCAGATCTCACTCGTATCCACCGCCCTCCCCAAACGGCACGCGTCGAATGCGGCGTCGAGGGAGAGATCATGGGTGGTTTCTTTATTTGGAAAGATGGAACGTCTGCCCCCTCCCTCTTTATAAGCAGGGGAAACATGGGCAGTTCGCCCATCTCGCCGGTTGCTATTCCAATCTCAAAAACCTCTGCCGCTCCCCCCTCTTCTTCCCAAAGCTGAAAGAGAGCAAGCTCCGCCCCCATCGCCACCAAAGATCACCAACGCCGTCGATCTCCCCACCACCCCGCCATGGCTCAAAGCCGACAAGGGAAGGTCGTGAAGTCGGCCGAGCGCAGCGGCTCATGGCGCTGCGAAAGGAGCGGCAATCTTCCCCCATTTCGCCCGCCAAGGAGCTGAGGGAGTACTACTACCTCTTACGGTCGACGGAGACGCGAAGCGATCCGCGACGAAGGTACTCCCACTGCCGCTGAACTGGCTCGAATGGATATCCCTTCTTCGCGTTGTTCTTCTACTGCGGGCTTTGCCCGCCTTTCTCTGAATTTTTATGTGATATCATGAACACCTACGGGTTCCGCCTCCTGGACTTCACCCCCAATGCCGTTCTGACCATGGCAGTTTTCGCACATCTCTGCGAAAACTTTGTCGGAGTCTATCCAAATATAGCTCTTTTCTGCCACTTCTTTATGCCCCGGGTTGAGAGAGGGGAGCCTCTATCCGGTGGAATCGCCTGGATCTCGAGAACCGGCAAGAAGGAAGCTTATCTGGAGGGAGAGCTTCGCAGCAAGTGGGATGAATGGAGAGCAGACTGGTGCTGGATTGTCGAGGAGAACCCGCAGCCGTTTACCGCCCAGCGCCAAACCCCAGTAGTGCGCGGCAACGATTGGAGCAGCGTGGCCCCGGAAGACGCTAGGCTGAAGATTGCCGTCACCCGGATCCTACGCCTTAGGCTTGCCGAGCTCACCGTTGGCGCAGACTTTCTTCGCCGCCGCATCGCCCCCCTGCAGGAGAGGAGGAGACCCGCCTGGGAGTTCCAGAATGCGGCGGATATCATGAGGTTGCGCCCGGGCCTCAACTTCAACTTCACTGTCCTGGAACTAGACGCGATGCTCTTGGAACTGTTCAAGCACGATCCTGAACATCCCGAAGTGTTCAGGTTGCCGAGGGGTGTCGTTCCGCTGTGCAACAACTCCTCGCTCGACCGCATCCGTGCAATGATGCCGCTGTGCGATTCGCATGGAATTGTCCCAACTTGGCAAGAGCCTGCAGATGACGTCATGCAGGAGTTCTTTCACGGCCTGCTAGAAGTGCCGGTCCGCCCCGATGAATAGAAGAGCCTCACCCACGACACCACCGATGATGAGATGCAGTGCATCGCCACCAGGCTGGAAGAGGCGGCAGCAGCCGCTGCCGCGGGCGAGTTCGGATTCACCGTGGAGGAAGCAAAGGCAGCAGAGGCAGCAAGACTTGTCGAGCGAGAGGAGCTTGCCGGCAAGGAAGAGCTTGTCGGGCCTGAAGCTGAGTCGAGCGAGCCCGCCGAGGACGCGAGCGACTCGTTGAAGATCGGCTCCTCCTCCTCCCCACCTTCAGATAGCTTGCCGCAAGCGGAGCCCCCAGCTCCACCAAGAAGGTGTCTCCGCAAGGCCGGAGACGTAGCGGGGCGGCAGACGGGTCAACAGCCGCCGCGCCGCGCGACGCGCTCCACCGTGGCAAACACTGTTGCCGAGGGAGCACCTCACGCCGCTGCGGCAACTGGAGCGGGGCCCTCCCGGACCACCGGTTCTGCTCCCGCCAAGCGGCCAAGGGAACCTACTCCTCCGCCTCGTCGCACCAGAGGCGAGCCGGAATTCGATCTCTCCGCGCTCAGCTCCGACGAGGAAGAAGAAGAGTAAGATTCTTTGCCGTACTTGTAGTTCTTCAATTCTTGCTGTTTTGTCTTGTATCTGATTCTCTTTATTCCGAACCCATTCCTTTTCAGGACGCTGGCCCAGAGAGCGGCGAAGAGAGCCAAGGTCCCGGTGATTTTCATCGAGGACGAACCCACCGCGACAGCAGGAGGCGTGTCCGAGACCACCTTGTCGGACCCGGCAACCCTTCCTCAAAGCAGCCCCCAGCGCAGCCCCCATCGTAAGTATATGGTTTATTTCCTGCTTTTAGGCGTGCATGGGTGCCCTTTCTTTGCTGATATCTGACTGTTGGTTTGTGTAGGAGCAGAGCAGCCTCACCAGGAGTGCCCGGAAGCCGTTCCGAAATGCCATCTGCTTCGACTACACCGCCAAGGGAGGATTCCCTGGCAAGAGAGCGTTCTCCGGCAAGGGAGACTTCTCCGGCAAGGGACAGTTCTCCGGCAAGGGACAGCACCAGCGACCCTCCGGTGGTTGAGACCACGACTGCAGACACTAGTACAGGTAATCCTCTCGCTTGAAAACTTCCCTTGGGTTCTTTTTCTTCTGATTTTCTTTTTGGATATTTGCTTGACTTTTCTTTCTTTTCCGGTCATCAGATCCATCTGCCACAGAGCCGATGGAGACCGAGGTCGCCGGCGAGGAGGACGCGCGGGGCAATATCGATGACGCCGCTGTCACCGAAGAAGAAGCCGGCGCTGATGATCCCTTGGCGGAGAGAGGCCGCCAAAGCTGCCGCCGCAGGCGGGCGAGGGTCCGGCGATTGCACCGACGGCCCCGAGGCGCAGGAGCGCCAGCGCGCTACGCCGACCGCCGATCCCTCCGCCGCTGCTGCAGCGTCAGGCTCTGAAAAGCCCCAGCCCGGCGCCTATTTGAAGGCTGGCGATGGCGTCTTCATCAAGCTCCCCGGGCGCCGAGCCTGTGGCGCCGATCAAGGAGAGACCTTTGATGAAGAGTTGCTCGCCTCCGCTGGGCTGACGCTGGTCGACGCGCCGGACAGCAGCAGCGGCGAGCCTGAGGAGGAGCAGCTGCTGCGGAAGCTGTTGTCACTCTACCGTGCCCGTCAAGCCAAGCTGGTATCCCGAGAAGTGCTTGTCGCGAAGGAGGGAGCAGACACCGAGAAGCGCGCGGAGGAGCTCCGGGGCCTCAACCAGGAAGCTCTCCGGTCCCTGGCAGAGGAGCGGGAGCAACTCGCCGAGGAGCGTAAAGCCTTCCTCCACAAGAAGGCTGAAGTTGAAGAGCAACAACGGCTTGCTGCCGAGAAGCTGTCTGCGCAGGAAGGCGAGTTGGCGCAGCGGAAGGTTAACCTTGACAGCCACGAGGAGGATCTTGCCGCGCGCGAGCAAACATTTGGCGGGGCTCTCAAGGAAGCAGAGGATGCTGCCGCAGCTGCCGAGGCCACCAAGAAGGAGTTGGAGACGAAGGTGACGCAGCTGGAGGCCGATCTCAAGTTGAGCGGCGAGGAGCTTGCTGCGCTCAAGCGTGAGCGCGAGAAGGACGCCTACACCCTTGGCGAGCTGCAGGGTCGTCTCGTCGAGAGGAGCAAGGAGCTTAGCGCCGCCAAGGACTCCAACGCAGATATTGAGTTGAAGCTGACTACTTTGACCAATACGCTGGACGGCGCCAGGGAGCAGGAGGTGGCCTTGAAGGAGAAGATCAAGGCCGACGAGGCACTGTTGGCGAGTGCTGCTGCCGCCCAGAACACTTTTAGAGAGAATGTGGAGCACTGGACCGAGGGTCTCGTGGATGTTGCCGCAACCATCGACAGGGAGCTGGCGCAGCTGGGGATGGAGGATCTCGGGTATTCCTCCGATGAGCACCTCCAACCCAGCGCCAAGCTCAGCTTGTTCTTCAAAGGCGTGGCGACGGCCCTCCAGCGACTCCGGGAGAAGATCCCAAAGCAGCTGGCCGACGAGTCGCACCAGATCTGCGCGGGAGCTCTTCAAAAGGTGCTGGTGAAGGTGGCCTTCCGCAACCCAGGCCTCAACCTCACCAACGTCCTCAGGACCTTGCCACCGGATGCTGATCTGGAAGCGCTCAAGACCCTTGTCGCACCCATTGTGGACAAGGTGAGCGGGATCAAGAGGGTTGAGGGCGATCACGTAGATTAGGCCGCCCGTTTTCTCTTTTTCTTGTCGCTGCTGGTCATGTCATGAAAACAATCTGTTAGAGCTGCGACAAGCTATCTTGTAATATGACTCTATTTCGGGTAGCGATTGCTATTTCCTTTACTTGATTCCTTCCTTTGTATGTTTTTGCCTACGCTTTTAGGGAACTTGTCGGCGCAGGAACCTTAGTCATGAAGCGCTGAGTGCGGGGCGTCGACAGCTTCTTTGGCGGTGCCGCTACCGACAAGAAACCTTGTCGCAACTAGTCGCAGCTCACTTAAGTTGTTGAGCGGACTCGAAACAAAGTAAGGGCGCAACTAGCTACGAGTTGGTTCCTCCACGCACAGGTTTTCCATACAAAGCACGGTCGTTCGAGGAAGATAACTTAAAAATTTAAAACTGATTGCCTGAGCTTTAGCAACTTAGCTTTTCTGTCGTTTGCTTCCCGGTAAGGCGAAACTTCCTCGAGCGACGCTTGGTCCACACCATCATCTTCTCCTTTCCCCCCGGCAAACTTGTGGGCGAGGGAACCTTCCTTTCTTTGAGAAAGAGAAAGAAGAGAAAATAAAGATATGGAGCCTTATGGCTCGTTATTGCTTACCGGGGGTAGGTGCTGCACAAAGTGTCAGATAACGCATGCAAAAGAAGTAGAAAGCATGAAATTGACAAGATGTGCGGAGCACATGAGCTTTACTTATGCACGGGGTCTGCGCCCAGCTTCGTACAAAGGATTACATGCAACATCGGCAAGACTTGTACAAAGGTGGTTGCTTTAACAGGTTCCGAACAACCGCCCTCTGAGTAAAACTTACGAAGATGCTCAATGTTCCAGGAGTTGCTCACGGAATGCCATCTTCGGTCTCAAGGCGGACAACGCCATGCCTAGTGACTCGTTTCACCCGGTAAGGGCCTTCCCACTTCAAGCGCCAACTTGTTGGAATTCTTGGTGGACTGAACGCGCCGAAGAACAAGGTCGCCTTCCTCGAGACTTCTAGCGTTAACTTTATGGCTATGGTAGCGGCGCAAAGCTTGCTGGTATCGACCAGCTCGTCATACCGCTCGAAGACGGTCCTCCGCAAGGAGCAGCGTCATCTTGTCGCAGCTGCTCTTGCTCAAGCTCATCATAAGCGAGCACTCGCGGTGACCCGATATCTGAGTTCCGTGGGGAGAACTGCCTCTGCTCCATAGACTAGAGCGAAGGTGTCCGCCGATGGCTCGATTTGGCGTCGTCCTGATCGACCAAAGAACCACCGGCAGCTCCTCAATCCAGTTCTTTCCGCACTTGTGCATCCTGTCGAAAGTCCTGGTCTTGAGCCCGCGCAACACTTCAGCATTCACCCTCTCCGCTTGACCGTTACTTCTCGGATGAGCAACAGAAGCGAAGCAGACCTTGGCGCCAAGATCTTGGACATACTGCATGAAGGTGCGGCTCGTGACTTGCTTGCCGTTGTCGGTAATGATCCTGTTAGGGATCCCGAAACGGCAAACAATCGACCTGAAGAACTTGACTGCTGACCGTGCTGTCACCTTCCTCACTGCTTCCACTTCCGGCCACTTTGTGAACTTGTCGATTGCAACGCACAAGTACTCAAAGCCCCGACAGCTTCGGGAAAGGGGCCGAGGATGTCGAGCCCCTGGACCGAAAATGGCCAGGATAAAGGGATCGTCTGGAGAGCTTGAGCTGGCTGGTGTATCTGCTTGGAATGTAACTGGCACGCTTCACACTTGGTTACTTGTGCAGTTGCATCCTGGAGGGCTGTTGGCCAAAAGAAACCTTGCCGGAATGCTTTGCCGGCAAGTGCTCTTGCGCCAATGTGGTGACCACATATGCCTCCATGTATCTCTGCCAGCAGCTTTTGTCCGTCTTCCCGGTGAATACACTTCAATTTCACACCGTTGAGTCTTCTTCTGTACAGTGTGTTGTCGACAAACTGGTACATACTTGACTGCCGGGCTACTCTTTCCGCTTCTTCTTGCTCTTCGGGAAGTTCTCCTGTTTGAAGGAAATGGACAATCTGATGTGCCCATGCTGGAGCTTGCGGCTCGACAACAAGGACTAAAGGCACATCTGCTGCTGCGGGAACATCCGCTTCTACGGCGAGAACCTGCGGCTCAGCCGGAGCTTGACGTTCCTCGGCAAGCTTGCCAGAGCAAAACTTGTCGGGAGCGTTTGCTTCAACGGAACAAACCCTAGGGCTTGCCGGAGCAGACTGCTCCTCAGCATCCTTGGTGTTGATCTTGAGGACCTTCTTGGCGGCGGCTTCGGGAGCTCTGCGGAAAATAGTCACCAAATCAACTTCCTCTTCTTGCTTTGTCCAGTTGATGGCGTTACAGACGGTTGAGTCAGTTTGAGCACAAAGATCCCTGGTTCCACAGGTAACTTAAGTGCGGCACACTTCGACAGGCCATCGGCAATGTCGTTCTGAGCTCTTGGAACATGTTCCATCGACAGGCCATCCATAGTGCACGCCAGGTAGGGAAAACTGATCCACGAACACCTATGGGACCGGCGGACCGAGCCCCTTTCGGTTCGGCGGGGGGCGGAGATCGCACGAAGAGCGGATCGGGCGGCACACAAGCAGTTTACCCAGCTTCGAGCTCTCGGAGATAACACTCCTACTGCTGCATGTCCGAGTGTATTGAGTTCTTGCTCGGGGCGCCGAGTGCTCTGATACACACTAGCTGCTAACGAGACCGAGCGTGAGTGTTTTCTGCCTCCCCCTCTATGTTGCGCATGGGCCTCCTTTTATATGCTCAAGGGGTCTCCGATAGGTGGCAACGTAGACAAGGGTAAAAATGGAAAAGGAATTGCGGTTGGTACAACTACCTGTATAGTGTACCATACCTAACCCTGACGGCAGGGGACAAAGGCATTAAATGCCCGTCTACGTCGCCCAAACAGTGCAAAAAGGGACCGTCAGGGACGCCACCGCTTGCCACGATGGCAATGTTGTCGGCGTCGCTTGCCACCACGCACCGCTGGCCGCACAGACTCTTGCCACGCGCGCCTAGAAAGGTCCCAGGGCGACACGTTAGTGGATGTGCTGGAGCGCGGGTACAGAGTGGTAGTTTGCCGCGGCAAGCGCCTTGCTGCGGTCGTTGTCTTGTCGCGTCTGGAAGCTTGTCGCTCACAGGGCCTCGCCGGGACGCGTGGCGCGTCGCGGCAAGTTCCTTGAGATGCCTTGGTTGGCCTTCCCGGCAAGCTCCTCTTGCCGGGGCCTTGTCTCCTTGGCTTGAATACTTTGGTCATGCCTTGGTTGGCCATCCCGGCAAGCTCCTCTTGCCGGGGCCTTATCTCCTTGGCTTGAATACTTTGTTCTTGAATGGCTCCAAGGGAACCATGGAGGACCTTGGCGGTCACCCGGCAAGCCTTGCCGCGGGGTGCTGCAACTGCCCGTGCACAAGTTCGGGATACTAGGGTACCCCTACTCTAGTACACCGACAAAATGCCGACCCATCATCATTGCTCTGGTGTCGTGATGATAATCTCTTCAAGCGCAACTTCCAGCACGCAAAGGCATCGGCCAAGGAAAACAAGAAGTCATTGGGATTAGACTTCAACCCCGGTCCCTCTGCTCCCTGTGCTGACGGCTCACGTGATGCAGAACCCAATTTCATGGGTCCGTTCTACAACCTTCATGGCCTCATCACTCACATCTCAGTCCAAGGTGCCAAAGTGTATCATTCTGATGATGATACTGACACTGATGAAGCCCCAGCTCCTACTCCAGAGCCGCAGAAGCCAAAGAAGGCTAAGGCTTCAAGATCAGCTGCTCCTCCAAAAGCTTCACGTGCGAAGCCAGCGCCATGCACCTCCCGAACAAGATTATGCGATCGACGATCTATCACGTATCTCCAAGAAGATGGAGAAGAAAAAGAAAATCGTCAAAATACTGATCAAACATTGACTCCTGCTGCCATTCTGCGAGAAGAGCACATTGATCTATCCAGCGATGAAGATCTTGCAAATGATGCTCTTGAGCAACTGATTAAGAGCAAGGAAGAAGCAGAGATCTTCAATGATTTGCCTCTCTTTGATGTGGCAATCATCCATAATTTCATTGATGAGTGGTTTGACACCCCAAATCTCAGCTTTGAAGATCTGCAACTTCCCATTGGCCTCATTGTCTCCTTCAATGGCGCCATTGCTTCTGAGCTAGCTCTTGCATAGCGCATCGTTGAACTGAAGCACAAGATCGACTATGAGAAAGCTCAGTTCAAGAAGCATGTGGCAGAGCTCAGCGTGCAAGATGTCAAAAACTTCAAGATCATGCTGCACAAGCTCAAAGAAGCCTTTCTCAAGAAGTGCAACGAAGCTAAAGGCTCTCGTATGCGCATGAAGAGTCTAGCTGACAAGTGTGTGCAAGCCTACAATGAGGCTGAGAAGCGCAAGGCTCTTGGTCTTCCTGGCATTGACCCCAGAATGGCTGCAAAGAAGAAGAAGCCATCAACTGACCAAACTGCACCTTCAAGCCAGGAAGAACCTCGCATAGTCTTCCCAAGCAGCATGACTGGCTCGAAGCCAAAGGTCAGGTCAACTGCTTCAGAACTGAAGAAGACGAGGACTGCCGAGGCTGAAGCCAGAAAAAGGAAAAATCCTGAAGCCTCTGATGTTGCTCCCTCCAAGAAGCGCAAAACCAAGAAGAATCGGGCTGCTCCCACAGAGCCCTTAGTTGTTGAACCTATCTCAATGGTTCGCCCTGCATCTGAACACCAAGAACAACGGATGATAGTTCATGAGCCTGCTTCCACAGAGGCTCATGAAGCTGAAGACATTCCAGAGCTTGATCCCACCATCGCCAAGACATTGGTCACAATGACAATGTTGAAGATGATGTAGTTCTTCCTCAGATCGAACACAACTTGGTATCATCGCCTGTTCCCACGAACAGCGAACTCATCAGCATTGGTCGTCCTCTGACGCCAATTGCTCAGGATGCATCATGGGCTGATCACCCACAACAACAAGACTCCCCGAGTACTCCCCAACAACAACAAGTCACACCGCCTGTGCAAGAAGAAGAGGCTGACTTTGAGGCCCAGCCAACTCCATCTCCAAAGGCGTCGCCAGCATTACGCAGGCTTCGCAAAGGACCAAGGCCTCAAGTCCCCCTTTCGAGCGTTCTAGAAGGAGAAGTGCACCACCAATCTGTTGCACGTCAAGTGTTTCCAGAAGCCACTCAGACTGTGAGTGTCTCCATGTCTGAAGCCAAGGCTGCTGAAGACAATCCGGCTGCATCAGCCGATGACAACCAAGAAGAAGAACGTGTCCCTACTCCCCCCATTACTGAAGAAGTTGTTCCTGAAGTGAACGTGCCAGTGCCCGACCCTCCAGCTCATCAAGTGGAGGTTGAAAATCTTGAGGCTGCCACCACCAACACAAATGAAGCCAACGACGTAGTCATGGCTGAAGCAAATGTGGAGCCTGCACCAACCAATGTGCCAGAAGCCAATGATGCAACTGCTCCTGAAGCATCTGTTGTGCAGCCTGACGCCTCTGTTGTTGCCACTGCTCCTGTTCCGCCACCAAGGCCCCATACAATTGAGCAAGCATACAACTATGGTCAGCTCATCACTGTCAAATGGCCCGTTCTGGTCCCTCCGCCTAATGCCTCTGGTCCTCAGTTTGATTATCATGTTGAGCATAGGCCTCTGGTCCAGAAACCAATGCCAAGACTGCCAAGGTACCCAGGTGCTGCCACCTCTACAGGGTCATTCAATGCAAATGGCTTCAAAGCCCACAACACCTTCTTTGACAGAGCAAAGAACCCCTACTCAAGGACAAGAATATCATCAGATCGTTTCTGGAGCTATGAGCAGCGAAGCTATTACTCCTGCGTTCTGTATGATCAAGGGCGCATTTTCCCTCATATGCGCCTCGACACTGAAGCCATTGCTGGATTGCCATGATTAGAAGAAGCACTTGATCTGCTTTTCGTGATGCAGTCTGCTCACTTTGTGATGCATAAAGAACATTGGAATGAGGAACTTTTGCTTCAATTCTATGCTACCCTCCACATTCGCGGCTACTACAGGGATACAAAGACATGGGTTCTCAAGTGGATGACAGGAAATGTTCATCATGAAGCCAAAGCTCTTGACATCATTGAGCTTACAGGCCTACCCACTCCCGGAGAGCTGTTCGAACCTGATTGTCAACTCCACCGCAATGCACTGGAGAGCATCTTCCATAAGCCAGAGCCCAACATGAGCCAGATGTTGAGCATGATGAAGCCATTGCCACCTAACGCTGAATACCCAAAGGAGTTCTTTGTTGATGACCTTGAGTATCTGCCTCGCACAATATATCACATCATCAGGCGAACTCTATGGCCTATCAAAGGGCATTCATCATCTGCAAAACTTGAAGGAGCCATGAAGACATTGGTCTTTTACATCCTTAATGGCATCAGCTTCAACACACAAGAATTCTTCATCCGGCAACTGGCTGCGTCTGGTTCTGACCTTTTTGGCCTGAAATTCTATGCTCCATGGGTCATGCGCCTCATCAAGCTACACTCTGCTATCAACTATCAGCCCTCTGCTCGCAATCATCTGATCTTTCTACCAAAGGTTGATATGTCAGTTGAAGCCATATACCCTGAGCCTGCCAAGAAGCCTCTTTGTCTTCAAAATGCTGATCACCAAAGCTTCACTCACCCCATGGAAGGAGTCCAAGTAGTAACTCGTGTCTATCCAATGGCTGGGAACACTCGTCTGCCTCACCGTGCGCAAACTGAAGCTACTGAGAGCACAATTTCCCAAAGGCCTAAGAAGCGCTCTCGCGTCCTAAATGACCGAGAACTTCTTGTGGCACTGCATCAGAAACAAGACAAGCATCACTTCTGGCTCAAGCGACAGATGCAAAGCCTCTTGGTGGACGTCAATCGCATTCGAAATCTTACCACCAAGAATGCTTTTGCCACTCATGAGACCTGTCGGCGATCATGGAAGAGTTTGATGCTGCTCAGTGCTGAAGCAGATCTTCAAGACGATGGCTTCACTGAAAGATTCAAGTTTGACTCCACTCCTCCACGGAATGATGTCCTACGTCGAACTCCATCCCTTGAAGACTCTGACTATTCTACCTCCGCGGCAACTGTGAATGCCAAAGTGATTGATGATGAAGACGATGCTACTTCACCGCCCCCTACTTCTTCATGCATCAACACTGCACCAAGTTCGTCTGCGCCGCCAAACAACAATGACAACCCTGCTGCTTCACCTACTCCTCATGGGAACGAGTAGATGCTCTATGTCTTCAAACCTTTTTGGTCCTTACTGACAAAAGGGGGAGAAGCATATGAGTTTGATAGTCTTGAAGCGGGTTCATATGGGCGGTTGCTTTACATTTTGCCTAGTGTTTACAACTCTCGTTTTTGATACATTTGGTTCTTTGAGTTGTAACACTTAAACTCAATGGTCGTCTGCTACTTATTTGCTTTTCTGTGATGCGATGATAAATTCCGCATGTGCGATGATAACTTCCGCAGTTAGATCATTAAGCAGACATCCATTTTTCATTATGCATGTCATTATCTTAGTTATATCATTTCATGCATGATGAATTATCTTCATAAGTTGAAGAGGATCTCCACAAGTACAACATGCCATGTGCATTTGCATTCCAAAAGCAAATTACTTATATGCACATCTTCAGGGGGAGCCTTTGCCACTTATGAAGACAATACCCTATCCTTTTCAATTTCACATACTTTATCCCCGTTGAAAACTTCAACCAGTTTGTCATCAATCACCAAAAAGGGGGAGATTGTAAGTGCATCTAGTGCCACCCCTAGTTGGTTTTGGAGTATTGACGACAAATTTGGTCGAGGGACTAATGTGTTTGTGAGAATTGCAGGATAACACAGTAGTGTCCCTCATTGATTCGGTTTACCTACGGAGATGACCCCTAAAATGTATGAAGACATTGACGACAATGGTGGTACGTGAAGATATTCATATTGAAGACTATGACATGAGAAGACATTGAGTGAAGACTATGGAGCGCGAAGACTGTGTCGTTTCATTGTTTCCTTTTTCTTCTTTGTTGAGTCATAGGAACCACCATCTTTGTTAAGTGGGGTCCAAGTGAACAAAGTCGTAATCACCGAGGTGATGCTAAACCTGAATCCTATGTCTTGACGAAGACAATGAGAGCAAATCTTATCCAGAGCTGGATGAGTCAGCTTTGCTTGTAGCCCAAGTAAAGTTGCCGTGTGTGTTTGAAATCTGACCGTTGGAACACGTGTCAGTTCCTTAGTGACCCAGTGTCATTTCGGACATATCAGGTCGGGTTGCCTAGTGGCTATAAATAGCCCACCCCCTACACCATAAATTGGTGGCTGCTCAGAGTTAGTGCATGGCTTTTGTCGTTTGAGAGCAACCCACCTCGAAGCCTTTGAGAGAGAGAAATCATTGCGAGGACAAAGCCCAAACACCCAGAGCCAAAGAGTGTTAGGCATCACTGAAGTCTTTCTATCTGCGTGACCTGAAGACTTATTAAACTTGAGGACTGTGAATCCTCCAGTCGGTTAGGCGTCGCGTTCTGAGCATCCAAGAGTCATTGCGGATCACCGGTGAACGAAGTCTGTGAAGGTTCGGAAGTCTACCTTGAAGACTTACCAGAGTGATTGGGCGAGGACTGTGTGTCCTTAGCTCAAGGGGAATAAGGTGAAGACACGGTCTTCTAAGTTGAATCTCAGCCTCCCTAACCAGACGTACAGTTGTCACAACAACTGGAACTAGTCCAACAAATAATGTGTCTTCAACAAGTGACTGGTTCTATCCTCTCCCTCCCTTTACTTAGAGTTTGTCTTCATGAGGTCATTGCCTATTTGTCGTACCTGTTTGACCTCATTGCTTGACTACTATCATTGGTTGGCTTCATACTATCTTCCATCCTGATCCTTACTACTAAGCTGCTATTAGTCTTTGTACTTTCACATTACTGCATACTTCACTATGGTTTGCTTGTTGTAGTTTATCTTCCGCTGCATATCAATTAGGTCATTTCTATTGTTTGTCTTTGAAACTTCCACGTTTTGAAGACTTCCATAAAAATCGCCTATTCACCCCCCCCCCCCCCCTATTCGATAACTAGCACTTTCAACAGGAAAGGAATAATCTTGCAGGTGGAAAGTGGAGGCAAAGGCATATAAATAAACTCTCTAATAATAGAAGGTTGTGAAAAAATCGGATTGGATTAGCGCAATCGGCAGAGTCGACGATGTACAATTGAGTCAGATGGCAAAAAATAAGAATAGAATAATCGGCAGGACAACCAGATATCTAAGAAAGAAATACTTATACTTAACTCAAGAATGTTGCCTCAAAGAAAAAAACTTAACTCAAGAAGGAGTCAAGCACACGATTGCCGGGTTTGGCTCTACATTTTCTTTTAAATTGGATTTGCATCTGTTTGTTTTTTAGTTGTACTCATACTAACTACACAGGTTATGACACACACGGTGGAAACATATTTGTCCGGACGCCCAAATGAAGTAAATACATAAATTATCTCAAGGAGCTGTTGAACCAGATTTATACGAGTTCATAATAAATCATCAACATTAAAACATAGGCATTTACACGTCATGGCCACATAGTCTTTAGTTGTTCTCAATAAAGTTATTTTTTCGGATCAGGAAGAAGATGCCATGCTTTATGTCCCTTAAGACCGTCATGTTGAACGTGGTACGGAGGAACGTGGCAACCAGCTTAAACATCATTTTAACCTAAACATTGATACTATGGAGAAATGAGAACAATTGGGATGCATATAAGATACTTTTACTGTCTGATGTCAGTGCAATAGTTAATCTGCCGGTGTGGTGTGTTTTATTACTAGGTATCGATAGACTGAAATACAATGTTGTACTGAAGTCGTCGGACAATAAACAAGGTGTACACAACAATGCTCTTACTTTAATATCATTTTTTTCACTTTATAAATTACTTCAAAGAAAAGCATGATTCTGATACTATGTCTAGCGTAATTAAATTTATTTATACGTAGCTACCTATGCTCTATTTATGATGCAAAAATTATACCAGTTTTTAATCAACAACAGATTCATACAGTTTACGAAACTCACATGTAGGCAAGCCATTTGGATGGCAATATCGAGTCACGGAACCTAAGAAACAAAGAAGCGAAAAATATAGAGAGCAGTATGCACAGGCCAATGAAGAACTAAAAAAGCGTCATGAAGTGTATCAAGTAAAAAAATAAAGATTTGCCTCAATTGCAATTAAAAATACATAAATGGCAGGAAGAAATATGCAAATATAGAGCCACCATAGAAGGTAAAAAGGTGTGACTGGAAAAGGCAGAAATACAAAATATGCAACTAGAACAAAAGAAAACTTACCTGCAAATTTTTTCAAAGAAAAGCTGGAATAGAGCAAATTACAACTAACTGTGGGCGCAACACACTAAGTAAAGATTCAGTTGCGATGGACAATCTTGCATATATCACGTCAAGAAACAAGTTAGTACATTGGTCCATACGACAAGGTCTTCACAGTAGCGCGCACATACACAACATGCCTGGTCGCACGGCGAAGTATGCGACATTTTTATTGTGTGATATGACTAACTCAACACAAGTGTTGTGTGTATGATATTTTTATTATCAGTATGATGGTTAATTAACTGATGAGATACGTGTTGTCACTATATATTAACGGTCCGATCTACAAAATCATATTGAAGTCAGACAAAAAAATATCATGTGTGCTCTTACCCAAAAATCCTTTGAATTAGTAACTGAACTCTTGAAGAATGTGCTTCAAAGTCGAGAAAAAACGCACTCGGTGGTAGTCCCCTGTGGACCGCTCTCTTTCTAACCACTGTCCATCCAATCTGTAGCAACGCACAGGCACGTTTCCTAGTAAATATAATGTAGGCATGTAATCCATAAATAGTCAGATGTGCTTATGAAAAAGAACTTGCACGACATCTTTGTTCCTACCCTCCCGTGGCAGTGGGGTCCATAAGGAAACTAAGGGGTATTAAGGCCTCCTTTTAATAGAGAACCGGAACAAAGCAATAACACATAGTGAGTACATGAACTCCTCAAACTACGGTCATCATCGGAAAGTATCCTGATTATTGTCACCCTGGGGTGCATATGACTAGCAAGATCAGATCAAGAACATATATATAATGGTGATAACATAAACGGTTCAGATCTGAAATCATGACACTCGGGCCCTAGTGACAAGCATTAAGCAAGGCAAAGTCATAGCAACATCAATCTTAGAACATAGTGGATACTAGGGATCAAGCCCTAACAAAACTAACTTGATTACATGATGAATCTCATCCAACTCCTCACCGACCAACGAGCCTACGAAGGAATTACTCACTCCCGATGGGGAGTATCATAGAATTTGCGATGAAGGAGGGTTGGTGATGACGAAGACCGAAGATCCCCCTCTTCGGAGCCCCAAACGAACTCGAGATCTGGCCTCCCGATGAAGAACAGGAGGTGGCGGTGGCTCCGTATTGTGAAATGTGATATAACTTCCTCTCTTATTTTTATCCAAAAATAGGTATTTATGGAGTCGAGATCAGGGTCAGGGGGGCCACGAGGTGAACACAACCCACCAGGGCGCGCCTGGGGGGTGGCGCGCCCGGGTGTATCGTGCCCAGCAAGTGCACCCCCTCCGATGGTTCTTGGTCCCAGTATTTTTTATATATTCTGAAATAATTTTCCAAAAAGTTTTGTTCCATTTTGAGAAGTTCTATTTCTGCACAAAAATAACACCATGGTACTTCTGCTAAAAACAGCGTCAGTCCGGATTAGTTTCATTCAAATCATGCAAATTAGAGTCCAAAACAAGAGCAAAAGCGTTAAGAAAAGTAGATGCAATGGAGATGTATCAAGATCTTACTCCAGCTAACCCACCGGTTCCCCTCAGGAAACTCTCTAATCCCGATGTTTTGACTCTGAGGATAGAGACCGATGATATGCGGAACCTGTCCCTAGATACGGATTCTATCGGAATACCGCCCGGACACAACCCCGAACAACCCCGGAGAGGCCACACTGCGGGACAGCCCCGAATATTCGGGTGGCAAGGACCCGGCAGACCTCTCGTCCGTAAATGACCTGCTACGTCAGATTCGGGCCATGGGAGTCTCCAACGGCCAATCCTCGATCTACGACCGGATTGGGATCGAGCTCGAAAGTAGGGGGATTTACACCCTTCCCATCACGCACCTTGTTGCCACCATCGAAGAATTGCCCGAGGGTTCGCAATCACCAAAGCTGAAACACAAGTTAAGTTTGGATCAATGATCAGGCGTCGAGCCCAGAACCCTGCGATCATCCCAAAGAGAGTCCGGAGCCAAACTCTGACCTAAAACACGACTTTGAGTCCACACCGCCATCCGCTAATAATGCGGATGCCGGATCCAATATGCACTACTGCAGGATGCTGCTAATGCGACACTTCGATCACAGACCCTTCGAAAAACTATGTGCGATGCAATAGTTGCAAATGGTGGTGCATGAAAACCGTCAGAAATGTATAAAACGTTTGAGATGACGGATGCATCAAACACGGTTCAGGTTTTAGTTGCGTGTGCGATGAAGGGCATACGGTTCAGTTCAATTAACTATTTGCGGTGAGGAGGAACAAAAGAAACAGGTAGCTAGATGAAGGTGTGTGCGATACACATAAAATGGTTCCCTCGGATGAACTATTTGTGATTAGGCAACACAAAAGAAACGGGCAGCCAGATGAAGGTGTGTGCGATATACAACATGCGGTTGACTCAGATGAACTGTTTGTGATTAGGCAACACAAAAGAAACGGTCAGCCAGATCAAGGTGTGTGCGATATACGCATGCGGTTCACTCGGCCCTTGTCATCAGTGTGTGACCTCTGTGGCATCTGTTCACTCCCCAAGCGCCTCTTTGTGTACCGTGGCAACCATCCACCACCTCTTCGCCTTTCCCTCTCGATTTGGAACTGCTCGCACGCTCTTCCTCCCTCCATTTGCCTTCACCCTTCCTTCTGCCATTGTTCGATCATCTTCTCCATGGAGGGAACAGGCCGGAAACGACCCTGTTATTCTTGCCCTGATCTGAAAGATGACGTGATGGAGGAGCTCATCGATCCATGTGACATCATCACCTCGGCTAGAATGGCAGGTTCGTTCAAGACCATTCTCGACTCAACTAATAACATCATTACAAGGAACCCAAGGGTCCAGGAGTGGTTTGATCTCCCCTATCTTCTTCGCCCTGACCCTGCTGACTGGCGCGGGGACGAGGGAAGCCTCGCCTTATGCAAGTTGATGCCGCTTGATAATGATACCTATGATGTTAAGATGCCATCGCTTGAGGGCAAGGCTTGGGCAGGCGCAAATGGAGATTGGGTTGTTTATATTTGGGTACAACTGCGAGTGGGAACTTGTGAATATGTACACTCGTCACCGGGTTCCACTTCCAAAAATCTCAGACGACTGCCCAGAGGTTGAGTACACCGGTATTCTACGTGAGTTCAAATACGATCATGGTGACTGTCGTCTACAGATGATATAAATTTGTCGAGTTCCCAACCGCTCTTGGGATTACACGAACTATGAAGTTCTTGCTATCTTCGACAAGCTTGTTACCGTCCTTACTTCCATGCCTTGATGGATATTGCTCAAAAATCAATTTCTGTACACGGATGAGTACTGTGATGCAATTCAATACGAGGGTCTTGTGTTTGCTGCCACCACTCATGGCACTGTTTTTGCATGGAATCTTGATGCTTTCAGTATGTTTATCTTCCACCATAATTATAATTATTTCATCCACATGCATGTAGGTTAGCTAGTTCTCCTTTACTGATTAACCTTCTTGTGTTTCCAAGGTCCTATGAACATTCCACCACCTATACTTCAAATTTTTTATAACCAAGGGCCAGATGACGATGCTAATGATCACGAGCATGAGGACGAGCAAGACTCATATACTCAGTGGCGCCTGGCAACTTATTCTGATGGATCACCTCTTCTTGTCTGTATACAAGGCACTATTGACGTTACTAAGGAAGCAGGTGTTGTCTCGCATGGTCGCACTATTCGAACCTATTCCAACATCTATTGCAGGGTATTCGGGATGGATACTAGTGTACTAGCACCAACACCTTCTCCCTGGTTCAGTATTGAAAGTCTTGGAGGAAACTCGCTCTTCCTTGGACAAAACTATCCAATGATGGTGGAAGGCGATCCACCTACTCTTGACACAACATTACTACCATTTATGAGAAGCAACTGTGTCTATACCTCGGACATTGCTATGCTTCCCTACCGTCCCAATATGGGTCCTGACATAAGCCGCTTCAGCCTGGATGATCAGTCCTGCGTTGGTCTCGAGATTGACAGTAGCTGGCCCTTCCCAGAGAATCACTTCTGGTTCAAAGCAAGCGTTTCCAACGCCGATGAGTGGTTGAGCTGAAGTTCATTTCATCACTTTGTTATTTGTTTTGTGAGAAAAACTTTACTAGAATGTTTTGTTGCAAATGATCTATAATCCAATGTGTATCCTCGTTGTCGTTATGGGCTGATGACTTGTTGTATGTAATCAATGGTACATTTGCATATGCGTCCATCAACTCACGCCTGCTAGTGGTGTCCATATGAACAGTGATTTTTAGCTACATATTTTGAAAAATCGCAGTGTTACAAGGTTGACAAATGGCAATGTTACTAGATAAATAAATGTCAATCTTTCTAGTTTGACAAATGGCAACATACCAAAAATGACAGATATGCAAATCTAACCCAATTGTTTGTACGTGGTTGCACATGGGTCATGCAAAACAACCGTTTGCTTTGAAGGGATGCAGAAATCCTTCTTGGCACATTTTCCCTTGGCTTCCTGGGGAAGCTATCGCTTTGCGTCTGGGTGTTCTAACTAAAACGTTTGCGATGAGTGTTTTATATTTAAAAACCATTGACTTTTTTCAAAAGAAAATTGTTTGATAAGTCTGTACACTAAGAGAGAAAAATGCAAGTTCCTTCAAACCATATCTTTCATTCAGTCACACTACGAATTTATATTCATATGATTGAGAATTCGAGATACAATGTTAAACCCCCAAAAAAATATTTTCGGCGGCGGCAGAGGCGGCGTGCCGCGCTGTCATTGTCGTCCTCCGGGATGCCGCTCTTGAAGTCTTCAAGGCAGCAGAAAATATTCTTCACTTGTAAATCAAACATCATGTCATCGCGCGATCGACAGGCGGGGTGCGGGAGGACAGCAACTGGCGCCGCTGAGAAGTAGCGGTCGACGACAGCATCCCATGCCGCTGAGGGGGGCGCGCGCACGGGCACGAGCATGGGCGCGGTGGGTGCAGCCAAATGCACGGGGGCCGGCGCCATGGTGGGTGGAGGGGCGCGCACGGGCACGGGCACGGGCGCCGGCGCTCGCATGTGCACGAGCTTGAGCGGGTTCGCGGAGACCTCGCTGATGCCCGCGGCTTCCAGCTTTGCGATAGTGCTCGGCGACCAGCCCGTCAATGCTACGGGGATGGTCACTGGCGCGGGCGCGGGGATGGGAGCTGGGACGGGAGCGGGGGCAGCAACTGCCGCGACCAGCTCGTTCTGGGGCATGTCCATGAGGCCACATTCCTCCTTATTTTCTATCTCTCTGGCTCGGAGTCGACTTCACCAAACTTGAAGACTAGTGGCAGATGATCGTTCTGCGCCATGGCGTTGGTGGAGGTCTGCGGGAGGGAGGGGAATGGGAGGCGAACAGTAAGGCCGCCCGTATTAAACAGCGGCTCGGGCGCGATTAATGGAGAGGAAGGCAGGCGGCCATGGTAGTCAAAGGGCTCGCTTCCCAATGAGCCCGCGCAGCGTACAGCTCGCATGCTCCTCGGTGAGCCTATGCATTGGAGGACAGCTTACACGCCTCTTGGTCAGCCTGTGCACCGGACTGCGCTCGCACGCCTCCCGTTCAGTCAAGGTCAAGCAGCTGTCCGCACGGCACCTCCTACAGACATTAAAACCAAGACACATGGCGTCACATGAATCATTAACAGAACACATACGGTTTGAATTCTACAAACGTTTGAGATATTAAAGTGGCAGCTATTTTTTGAAAATGCCTTTGTTAGCTGTCATTATTCGAGTGCGCCTTCTCTCAAAATGGACACGAAAAATGTCACAGCATGTCGGGTGCCATTCCATGATAGCATGCCAAGTTTCATGAATTTCAGACAAGTTTTGGATTTACTAGAATTTAAAAACCAGGCATCTCAATGTTTTCCCGGCAATCAACGGTGCCCTGGTGTTTGAAATTCCTTCCCATTTCTTGCATGGGACCTAAGCATGCACCCAAGGACACAGATTTGATTTTTTAACCAATTTATATGCACTTGAGCATGTGCATGTAGTTAAAATTTGAATTATGCACATAAATGCATTGAACACTCAGTTAATGCATAAAAATGTCCAAACGAACACCGAAAAATCCCAAAAATTGACACAACACTCCTGTTGTTCAATCTTGACACGAGAAATTTTTTGAAAGCAATAAGAGGCAATGGATATCGTTTCATCCCCAAATGTGGGACGTTCCCTACCGAAACCATCATGCTTGTTGTGAGAAGCTCTGGTCTGTGAGAAGCATATACCCGAACCTGCCCCGAATGGGATAATTTTTTTACCACGGCATGTTGATGCCACTCCATGATAGCATGCCAAGTTTCATGAATTACAGACAAATTTTGGATTTACTAGAGTTTAAAAACCAGGAATCTCAATGTTTTGCCGGCAATCAACAGTGCCATGGCATTTGAATTTCATTCTCATCTCTTGCATGGGACCTAGAAATTCACCCAAGGACAAAGATTAGATTTTTCAACCAACTTTAATGCATTGAAGCATGTGCTTGTAGTTAAAATTTGAATTATGCACATAAAATGCCTAAAAAACCCAGTTAATGCATAAAAATGTCCAAACCAACCCCGAAAAATCACAAAAATTGACACAACACTCCTGTTGTTCTATGTTGACGCTAGAAATTTTTTGAAAGCAAAAAGAGGCAATGGATATCGTTTCGTCCCGAAAGGTGGGACGTTCCCTATCGAAACCATCATGCTTGTTGTGAGAAGCTCTGGTTTGTGAGAAACTTATACCCGAACTTGCCCCAGATGGGACAATTTTTTTACCACGGCATGTTGATGCCGCTCCATGATAGCATGCCAAGTTTCATGAATTTCAGATGAGTTTTGGATTTAGTAGAATTTAAAAACCAGGCATCTCAAAGTTTGCCGGCAATCAACAGTGCCCTGGTGTTTGAATTTCATTCCCATCTCTTGCATGGGACATAGAAATTCACCCAAGGACACACATGTGATTTTCAAACCAACTTTGGTACATTGGAGCATGTGCTTGTATTCCAAATTTGAATTATGCACATGAAATGCCTAGAAAACCCAGTTAATGTATAAAAAAGGCCAAACGAACCCCGAAAAATTCCAAGATTAAACACAACACTCATGTTGTTCTATGTTGACACCAGAAATTTTTTGAATGCAATAAGAGGCAGTGGATATTGTCCCATCCCTAAAGGTGGTACGTTCCCTATAGAAACCATCATGCTTGTTGTGAGAAGCTCTAGTTTGTGTGAAGCTTATACCCAAACCTGACCCAAATGGGACAAAATTTTCACCACGGCATGTTGATGCCGCTCCATGATATCATGCCAAGTTTCATGATTTTCAGACGAGTTTTTGATTACCAGAATTTAAAAACTAGGTATCTCAATGTTTGCCGGCAATCAACAGTGCCATGGTGTTTGAAATTCATCCCCGTCTCTTGCATGGGACCTAAGCAAGCACCCAAGGACACACATGTGATTTTTCAACCAATTTATATGCACTTGAGCATGTGCATGTAGTTCAAATTTGAATTATGCACATAAAATGCCTAGAAAACTCAGTTAATGCATAAAAATGTCCAAACGAACCCCGAAAAATCCCAAAAATTGACACAACCATTCTGTTGTTCTATATATGTTGACACAATAAATTTTTTGAAAGCAATAAGAGGCAATGGATATCGTTTCGTCCCCAAAGGTTGGACGTACGTTCCCTACCGAAACCATCCGGCTTGTTGTGAGAAGCTCTGGTTTGTGAGAAGCATATACCCAAACCTGCCCCAAATGGGACACATTTTTTACCACGGCATGTTTATGCCGCTCCATGATAGCGTGCCAAGTTTCATGAATTTTATACGAGTTTTGGATTTACTAGAATTTAAAAACCAGGCATCTCAATGCTTTGATGGCAATCAACGGTGCCCTGGTGTTTGAAATTCATTCACATTTGTTGCATGGGACCTAAGCATGCACCCAAGGACATAGATTTGATTTTTCAACCAATTTATATGCACTAGAGCATGTGCATGTAGTTCAAATTTGAATTATGCACATAAATGCATTGAAAAATCAGTTAATCCATAAAAATGTCCAAACGAAGCCTGAAAAATCCCAAAAATTTACACAACACTCCTGTTGTTCTATGTTGACACGAGAAAAAAATTGAAAGCAATAAGAGGCAATGGATATCGTTTCACCCCCAAAGGTGGGACATTCCCTATTGAAACCATCATGCTTGTTGTGAGAAGCTCTAGTTTGTGAGAAGCTTATACCCGAACCTGCCCCAAATGGGACAATTTTTTTACCATGGCATGTTGATGCCGCTCCATGATAACATGCCAAGTTTCATGAAATTTAGACGAGTTTTTGATTTACTAGAATTTAAAAACCAGGCATCTCAAAGTTTTGCCGGCAATCAACACTGCCCTGGTGTTTGAATTTAATTCCCATCTCTTGCATGGGACCTAGAAATTCACCCAAGGACACACATGTGATTTTTGAACCAACTTTGGTGCATTGGAGCATGTGCTTGTAGTCCAAATTTGAATTATGCACATAAAATGCCTAGAAAACCTAGTTAATGTATGAAAAAGGCCAAACGAACCCCGAAAAATTCTAATATTAAACACAACACTCCTATTGTTCTATGTTGACACTAGATAATTTTTTAAAGCAATAAGAGGCAACGGATATCGTCCCGTCCCCAAAGGTGGTACGTTCCCTATCGAAACCATCATGCTTGTTGTGAGAAGCTCTGGTTTGTGAGAAGCTTATACCCAAACCTGCCCCAAATGGGACAAAATTTTCACCACGGCATGTTGATGTCGCTCCATGATAGCATGCCAATTTCATGAATTTCAGACAAGTTTTAGATTTACTAGAATTTAAAAACCAGGTATCTCAACATTTTTCCGGCAATCAACAGTACCCTGGTGTTTGAAATTCATTCCCATCTCTTGCATGGGACCTAGAAATTCACCAAGGACACACATGTGATTTTTCAACCAACTTTGGTGTATTGGAGCATGTGCTTGTAGTTCAAATTTGGATTATGCACATAAAATGCCTAGAAAACCCAGTTAATGTATAAAAGAGGCCAAACGAACCCCGAAAAATTCATTCCCATTTCTTACATGGGACCTAAGCATGCTCTAAAGGACACAGATTTCATTTTTCAACCAATTTGTATGCACCGGAGCATGTGCATGTACTTTAATTTTGAATTGTGCACGTGAAATGGCTAGAAAACTAGTTTAATGTATAAAATGTCCAAACAAACCCTGAATAATTCCAATTCAGTTACGACACACATATAGTTGCATGTTCACTACAGATAAAAGGTCTAGCAATTCAAACAACGTCCATTGCCGCTATGACCCCATTGGGTAATTCAAATCAAGTAGATCCCACACAGTTTATTATCACCAACCGTGTGAGATGTAGTACAAAATATCTTGGAGCACCGTCGGTGTATAGTACGCCTATGGCTTACGCGAGAAGGTGCATCGGCTACAGTCCACAGCCGTCGTGTCAAGCACAGTAGCTCACTCCCCAAAAAACTCCCGCCTCTGCATCCCTCGCAATCTCGAAAATATCTACCGCTTGAAAGGTTTTAATGTTTGATAGCACACGCTTAGTATGTGCGGACCATGTGCAATGTCTGTTACTCCTGCTCTGCTTCAGTCCCTTGATTTAAATTTTCAGTAGCCCCGGCATTTTACTCCCGCCTCTGCATCCCTCGCAATCTCAAAAATATCTGCTCGCCCTTGATCCAAATTTTCAGTAGCCCCGCCTTGTTACTCCCGCCTAGTAAAAATTTTAGTTGCCGCGGTATTTCCTCAAACACAACCTTGCCCCCCTCCACACACAACCCAAAACCTTCACTCAGACAGGCACACACAACCCTCAAAACCATTAGTAGGTCACCGCCATCGCCGGCGCCTCCATCCTCAACCTCTGCCTATGTGCCGGGAGCTCGAGGAGCCAATGGCCAAAAGGAGGTTTATCGCGGCCTTTTCGCCCGACGCTGGCGAGGTGGCCGCCGAGGTGTCCCTGTCGTCCTCCGTGGGCCCGATCCGCCGTCGCCGGTCCCCCGATCCGCCCGCCGCCGTGCCCCTACGCCGGTTCGAGGACTTCTCTGTCCTACCTTGGACCCGACAGCCGACGAAGTCCTACCTCGGGGTCCGACAGCGGCGGTGGGGGAAGTGGGTCACCGATATTACAGATCGAGATACCCACACCCGCCGGTGGCTCGGTAGATTTCACACGGCTGAGCTCGCGGCCATGGAGTACGACCGCTGGCAGGTCCGCTACCACGACGCGGCGGCTAGGCTCAATTTCCCCTTCGGCACACATCCGTTCCACCTTGTTCCGCTGGATCCAGGGGTGGTGCGCTCGGCTATGGCGCGCGAGGACCGCGAGGCATGGGAGCGCCTCGAGGACAAGGCCGCCGACGCGGCCTACATGCGAGAGCTCCGCCGGCAGCACTAGGAGCTCGTGGAGGCGGAGTGGGCGATCTTTGCCGGCGCGGAGGGCGTCGAGGTTATCGCGCTCTCCTCCGATGACGAGGTCGAAGGCGGCGAGGATGGCAGTGTGGAGGGCGGCGAGGTTATCGCGCTCTCCTCTGATGATGTTGTCGAAGGCGGCGGCGACGGCGGCGTGGAGGGCGTCGAGGTGGGCCCCGAGGACGAGGAGATCGATGTCGACGAGTGGAGGAGTGCAACGACCCCGACTACGGTATTGACCCGGACCCGGCGTGCGGCACACCGTACATGACGAGGAAGGATTGGCTCGACCTCTACTTCGACCGAAAGTAGTTTAGCTTAGTTTAAATTTATCTTTTATGTTCGGTTATGCAAAACTATCTATTTTTATGTTTGAATGCTTGCTACTTTCGGTTGAACCTGCTTTGAACTTGATCAAATTCAAGTTTACAACCTTAAGTTTAGGGGATCGACTAGAAAAGGCCAAAAATTGCTGGAGTATATATATATCCACTAGGGGTTTTAGTCCTTTAACTTTTTAAGGATCGCCTAGAGATGTCCTTATGACTTGTTTATTTCAGTTCTTCATAATATGATGCTCTATATGTGCAACTATTTGCCGTGCAGTTCAATTTCATCAATAACAGTTTCAACAATACCACTATGAATTACGATATTTGGTTGATGTTAAGGATATTGCAGTTAACATGCCTTTTCATTTTTTTAATTGTTGTTTAGCGACATGCATTATACTGAATGACTAAATATCCAATCCCAGGCTACATAGCAACAAGGAAGAGTGTTACCTTAATATTCTGATGATGTCTAGATATACATGTAATAAAATCTTATATAATGGGATGGATGGAGTGTTGTACTACATCATTTTTCAATTGTTGTTTAGCTTCTAATATTAACTTGGTGCTTTTAGGTACATATATCATTGCCAAAGATCCACACTTCGACCCTTTCTGCATATGGGGCAATCAGATATTCATGAACCAGCATCAAGTGAGGAAACTGATAAAGATTGTTATTAAAATGGGTCAAAAGATGTCAATCGAACTATTTGTTTAAACTTTATGCAAGACAACAGTGAACTGCAGGATGGTAAGTAAGAACCCTGTGTCCTTCTTTTTACTGCCCGTAATGAGTTGTGTTAGATGACAATATCTGAATCTTTTTTTCTTTTGCAATGGATCCTGAAGCAGTTTACTCAAGATTACCTCTCAAACTACATGATTGGCGGCCGGCCATCAAAAGGGGTTGGACTAGAGTCCTGCATGCCTTCTGCATCCATGAGAGCACAATAGGGCCATTCCGCTTCACATTGTTCAGCAACTGGAATGTATGTCGCCTCTTTCTTTACCATCTATAATAGTACAAGTATAGAACCCTGGTACATCATTCTTTATTTGGTGCTTATGTAATTCTTAAACATATGTACGTGTGAATCGAATAATGCATTGGTTGTTTGAACCTGATGGATATGAATAAAGCTATAGCCTACATTCAAGTTTAAATTAGGTACAATTTTAAATGGTAGGAATTAAATTAGTGCAAAATTATGTTGTTCAGGTCATTACGGCACACATGGTTGGTAAATCACAAATGCTTGCGATATACACCATAATCCGAGATGATTCACAGAGAGGAAACGTGTGCAAGCATGCACACAGTTGCCGTTTACCAAACGTGTGTGATGTCAGACACTATCACGTACGGTGCGGGAAAACTAAATGTGTGTGATTGTCTACCCATCGTACACGGTTTATAATCATGAACTGTTTATGATGTGCCAGGCATTGTATAACTCCCATGCTTAGAATCTTCCTGGAAAACTCCCGTGCCTGGAATCTGCCTCGTTTTAGGCAGAACAAGAAAACTCCGACTGCGATGGCAATGCGAGCACAAACGAGTAGCTAGGATGAAGCATTTGGGATATTTGAGATATCGGAAATGGTTATATAGGGACAACTGTATGCATCAAGGCTCCCTATCCCCGATGGTTTCTGGGTCGTGTGGGAAGGACCCCCCTATCGCCCACACTCACTTGGTGACGGTTCCAAATTCCGTCGCGGAAATGGGTTAAAACCATTTGTTTAGGACCGACACGTAACAGTGATGCCAAGTGCTTCAGGGATCGCGGATAACGCTGCTAGAGTTTCGGACATACAACCTAGGGCACTATGAAATTTTATGCCACCCACCCCCACTCTCCAGAAAATTTGGGACCTCTGGACATCTGGGATCTGATGTACGTAAAACAACAGCCTAGAGAAACGGTCCACCATTACTGGGCTAGATTCCTCTTGGTAAAAGAAAGAATCACAAGTCACTGTGACCAAGATATAATTGCGACCTTCCGGTCCAACTGCCCAGATGAAGGGATTTTGAATGGCCTCGCCCATCGCCACGTGCAAAGTTTTACTGAGCTATCAGACCTGGTATGCAAATACTGTGCCATGGAAAGAACTTGGCAAGAACAACAAATAAGCATGGAATCAAACCACGCCGAACAGTCAGGTAAAACTCGGGAAAAGCGTGCATACGCACGGCGAACGCCCGAACACGAACCCATCGATAAGAGGAACAGATCCCTCACCGGACCCAGAAATGCCCTGGATGAGCTACTGGATAAACAATGCCCCATACACTCGGCCCTGCTAAACACAAATCCAACTCACAGGCTTCGAGCTTGTTGGGTTGACAGACAGGTTGCCAAGAGTGGCGAAGCTATCCTCCGCCTTCAATCGCCCAATACAGGATCAGAAACACCATCATTTAGTGACAATAATGTCCTAACTATCTATGAAACTTTCTCCTCAAATAATCAGAGGAAAAGAGCCCTTCGAGAGCTCAGCCAAGTCCACCAGGTCACATCAACAAGCTCCTGGATGGACACCCCAATCACCTTCGATGTGGACGAGGAACCAAGGGCCCTCCCCATCCGAGCACCCGCCGCACTAGTCCTCGACCCCATCGTGGAAGGCATTAGACTAACCAAGGTGCTTATGGATGGAGGCAGCAGCCTCAACCTTATTTACGAGCATACCCTCAACAAAATGCAATTCGACAGATCTCGAGTTGAACAAAGCTATACCACATTTCAGGGTATCATCCCCGGAAAAGAGGCGCACTACTCCATACGAGTCACCCTAGACGTATTTTTCGGTGCTCCCGAGAACTATAGAACCAAGGAATTACTTGTCAACATTGTTCCCTTCCATAGAGGAAACCACGCCCTATTGGGGCGTGACGCATTTTCAAGGTTCCAAGCCATACCCCATTACACCTACATGAAACTCAAAATGCCAGGGCCCAACGGTGTGATCACAATAGCGAGTGACCCGGACATAGCCCTCTGAGCCGAAAACAAAACAACATCCCTGGCCCTCGAGGCATTATCTGAGGCTCTCGCAGCCGAGGAGTTGACCACACTATATACAATAGTGGATAGGGATGATGTCACCCTCAACAAAAGACCCAAGTCTACATCTTTCAAACCAGCTGACGAAACTGTCAAGTTCCAAGTGCATCAGACGGACCCTAATGAAACAACAACCATCAGAGCCCAACTGGATCTAGTGGTAAACGAGGCGCTGCGTGAAAATTGGGACATATTCGCCTGGCACTCTTCAGACATGCCAGAAATCTCGTGCAAGTTGGCTAAGCACAGTCTAAACATAATTAAGGGCTTCAAGCTAGTTAAACATACACTCCACCGATTTTCCGAACCCAAGCGTCAAGCCATGGGGGAAGAATTAGCTAAATTACTCGAATCCGGATTCATCGGAGAAATCAAACATCCCGAGTTGCTGGAAAATCTGGTCATGGTACCTAAAAAAGACAAATCATGTCGGTTGTGTGTCGACTTCAAGGACCTCAGCAAGGCTTGCCCCAAGGATCCCTTTCCTCTGCCCCGAATAGACCAGATCAATGACGCCACCACCGGACACAACTCTTTATGCTTCCTTGATGCTAGCTACTCGAGGTATCACCAAATGAAAATGAAAGAGTCTGATCAACTAGAAACCGCGTTTATTACACCCTACGGGCCATTCTGCTTCAACACAATGCCCTTCGGATTGAAAAACGCAGGTGCAACATATCAGCGCATGATTCAAGCATGCTTGGAAACCCAAATTGGTAAAACAGTCGAAGCATATGTGGATGATGTGGTCATTAAAACCAAACATGTCAGCCAGTTGGTCGACGACCTCTGTTAGACCTTTGAAAACTTGAGAACATATGATATACGGCTTAACCCGGATGTGTTTTTGGTGTCCCTGTGGGAAGACTGCTCAGATTCACTATCTCGCATAGAGGGATAGAAGACAATCCGGTTCAAATCTGAGCACTGTCCCAGCTAGCAATACCCATAGAGCTCAAACACGTCCAGAAACTGGTCGGTTGCGTTGCAGCCTTGAGTCGTTTCATCTCTCGCCTCACTGAAAAGGCCCTGCCGCTCTATAAATTACTCAAAAAGACAAAAAAAATTGAATGCACCGATGAGGCAACTACCGCACTAGAGGAGATAAAATCTCTACTAGTAGGCATGTAGCGACCCGACCTCAAACAGTAAAGTCTCTGCGCTTCCGTGGCATCCCTGGATCGGTAATGTTGACACACACAGTACTCGAAGGATTTATAACAGAGTAGCAATCACACACTTATTACATCGAATGTCTCAAAAGAGAACTTACTACAATAAATACGGCTTAAGGCCATCTAATACGATAAGAGCAGACGGCTTGGAAGATAAAGTGAGTCCATCAACTCCAATGGCATAGATGAGCTGCACGGCAACGACCTAACGAACCTTACTCCTCGTCTGAAAAGTCTGCAACATAATACATTGCAGCCCAAAAACGGCTCAGCACATGGAATATGCTGGCAATGTAACACAGTAGAGCAAGAACAGAATAATGCTATCACTACATGCATATTTGGCTGGTGGAAAGCTCTATGGTTATAGTTTTTCTGAAAAGCCAATTTTTCCCTACAACAAAGGAATATATTTTAATTTAACTAACATGGTAGTTGAAACATCATTGAGAAGGTTCCTCCAACTAAATCCCAATTAGAGTAGTTATCAGCCCAACAATATTAATTTAGAGTTATGAGATACTTAGGATACTCCAAGTACTAGGTACTCAAGATTGTCCATAACCAGGGACACGGCTAACCATGATTAGGTTGTACACTCTGCAGAGGTTTGCACACTATTCCCCACAAGACTCGATCGCCTCCGTTGGAGTTCTCGCACTACATGGTGTTTGAGAAACGGATGACCGAGACCCAGTCTTTCAGAAACATTAACTCTCTACTCCGGGAAGACCATACCAAACCTACAACCCTATACCTGCTGATCCACCTCTTCAAGAGCTTCATGTAACCTACTCAACTATGCTAGAACCCATAATAGCTTGTGGCTGCACATGGAAGTTTCTAGCATGAAAATATCTCAGTTCCCTTTGAGCCTGGGTGGCGGTCCATAGGAAAATCACACGGAACCCCGGGATTTCCAAAAATATAGGCAACACTGGATTCTCCAGGTGCCTCAATCCACCCAGATTTTTATTTAAGTTTCCACCTTAAGTTGGACCATTAATTAACAATCTCACACCTGTCATGGATTTCACTCACCCAAACCACGTCTACGAGCATAGCATAGCAATATAAGCAATACGTAGATGTAACTCCCAAGGGTTTGAATATAACAAGGCAATAGGTTCTACCTCATCAACTACTTCCCAACCCACATGTTAATGACATCGAAATCATGCAATGTTTGAGGATTGAAACTAATGCATGAAAAACTGGGTATGGAAAGAGTATGGTCAATGTGTTACTTGCCTTGCTGACGATCCGCAAAACCTAGGGACTCGTAGTACCACGCTTCGCACTCCGGGAATTCTATCGCAAACAAACAATAGCATACATAAGCAATCAAGCAAAGAAGCACGAGCAAAACTCCAATAAGAAGAATTGACCGGAAAGTTCAACTTAAGAACTCTGGTTTGCAAAAAGTATCAAATCAAACGGAGCAACGAAACTCAAACGGCGAAAGAAACAAGATCTGTTTACTAATCTGAACTAAAGTCAATTTTTAGAGTACCAAAATCTTGTTCAAGTTGATTAAACAGAAATAGAGTCTCGAGACGAAGATGTAGGCGCTTGAATCGCCTGAATCCGATAAACGAGCGACAAGATAAACTGAAACGAAAATCGGATCAGAAAACGCGATCGAAAAATAATCGCGGAAAAATCCGAGAAAAAGAAAACTGACGAACAGGCTAACGAACAAACGTTCATTATCTGTAACGATCGAGCGAAAACAGTTCGTTAAAACAAATGTACGGACGAACGTCCGCTAAGTAACTAAACCGAGAAAAACCGGCGAACCAAACTAGAAAAAAAATGGACTAGGGTTCTAAAAAACTGGATCTGTTTTAAAAAAACCGGCGGTGGCAACGGTGGTGTTACCTCCGGCGAGGCTCCGGCAGGGCGGGGCTGCGATGGCGGGGAGGCGGGCTGCTTGGCGGGGCGAAGGCGGCGGAGACGCGGCGGACGGGTGGCGGCGGCGGGCTGCAGCGGCGGCGGGCGGCGCGGCAAAGGCGGCGGGCGGGCGCTGTCGGTCTTGAGCTGCAGCGGCGGTGTTGGGTGGTATTTAAGGAGGGGGCGGCTGCTTGGAGGAGGGGGCAAGGCGGCGGGGAGGAGGAGTCCGGGTCGGACTCTGGTCCGAGACGACGGCGGCGTGGTCTCCAGGAGGGAGATGGCGGCGCGGGGAGAGGGCCGGCTCGGCTGGGCTTCGGCCCAGGCGGGCGTTGGAACTTTTTTTAAATAATTCCGACGAACCGAAAATAAATCCTAGAAAATAAAATAAAACTCTAAATATGCCAAAACAAATTTTCACCGTCTAAACAAAATAATTAGAACGAGATGAACATTATCTTGGCCCTAAAATGCAATTTTGAAAAACGTGCAATATTTAATGCAAAGAAAATAGCAATAAAATCCAAATAAAATCAAATAATTGATTTTAATATTTTCCCTCCAATATTTCAATTATTTTGGAGAAGTCATATTATCTCCTCTCATATATTTTAATATGAAATATTTTTGGAGAGAAAAATAATTAAAATCAATGATCCTCGTTTCAATATTTGATAAAATTCAAATATGAAAATCGGGAAATCCCCAAATCTCTCTGAGGGTCCTTGAGTTGCTTAGGATTTCGAGGATCGCCAAACGAAATGCAACAAAATATGATATGCATGAATGATCTATGTATTACATTCCAAATTGAAAATTTGGGATGTTACAAACCTACCCCCCTTAAGATGAATCTCGCCCTCGAGATTCGAGTTGGCCAGAAAATAGGTGTGGGTGGTCCTTGCGGAGATCATCCTCTCGTTCCCAGTTGGCTCCATCCTCGGTATGGTGACTCCACTGAACTTTGCAAAACTTGATAACCTTGCTGCGGGTGACTCGATTGGAAAACTCAAGAATCCTGATGTTGGAAATATGCCCTAGAGGCAATAATAAAAGCATTATTATTATATTTCCTTGTTCATGATAATTGTCTTTATTCATGCTATAACTGTATTATCCGGAAATCGTAATACACGTGTGAATACATAGACTACAATACGTCCCTAGTAAGCCTCTAGTTGACTAGCTCGTTGGTCAGCAGATAGTCATGGTTTCGACTATGGACATCGGATGTCATTGACAACGGGATCACGTCATTAGGAGAATGGCGTGATGGACAAGACAATCCTAAGCATAGCACAAGATCGTGTAGTTCGTTTTGCTAGAGCTTTTCCAATGTCAAGTATCTCTTCCTTAGACGATGAGATCGTGCAATTCCGGATACCGTAGGAGTGCTTTGGGTGTATCAAGCGTCACAACGTGGCGGGTGACTATAAAGGTGCACTACGGTATCTCGAAAGTGACCATTGGGTTGACACGGATCGAGGCTGGGATTTGTCACTCCGTATGACGGAGAGGTATCACTGGGCCCACTCGGTAATGCATCATCATAATGAGCTCAAAGTGACCAAGTGTCCGGTCACGGGATCATGCATTGCGATGCAGTAAAGTGACTTGCCGATAACGAGACTAAGCGAGGTATTGGGATACCGACGATCGAGTCTCGGGCAAGTAACACACCGTCGACAAAGGGAATAGAATACGGGGTTGCTTGAACCCTTGACATCGTGGTTCATCCGATGACAACATCGAGGAGCATGTAGGGAGCCAACATGGGTATCCAGATCCGCTGTTGGTTATTGACTTGAGGTAGTCTCGGTCATGTGCGCATGTCTCCCGAACCCGTAGGGTCTACACATAAGGTTCGGTGGCGCTAGGGTTAATAGGAAGACAAGTATGTGATTACCGAATGTTGTTGAGTCCGGATGAGATCCCGGACGTCACGAGGAGTTCGGAATGGTCGGAGGTAAAGATTTATATATGGAAAGTGGTTAAGCGGACTCGGGAAGTTTGGTGGTATACCGGTAAAATCAGGGGCCACCGGGAGGGTTCGGAGGTCCACCGGAGGGACACCTCTCCGGGGCCACATGGGCTAAGTGGGAGGGAACCAGCCCCGGTGGGCTGGGTGCGCCTCCACCTAGGCCCATCGCCTAGGGTTTGGGAGGAGGAAACCCTAAGGGGCGCCCCCTAGCTTGGGGCAAGCCACCCTCCTCCCTCCTCCCTTGGCCGCCGCCCCTAGGGTTTGCCCTAGAGGGCCGGCCCCCTTGACCCTCTCCTCCTATAAATAGAGGGGTGGGGGAGGGCTGCTAACACAGTTGTGGCGCTGCCCTCCTCCCAACACCTCTCTTTCTCACATAGCTTGGCGAAGCCTGCCGGGAGAACTACCGTACCAGCTGCACCACGCCGTCGTGCTGCCATTGGGATTGTCTTCTTCAACCTCTCCTTCTCTTGCTGGATCAAGGCGGAGGAGACGCCATCGTCCCGTCGTGTGTTGAACACGGAGGTGCTGTCCTTCAGTACTTTGGTCATCGGTGATCGGAATCACGTTGGGAGCGTCTTCGTCATCACCACTCTCAAGAACGCTTCCGTATTCGATCTACAAGTGGTATGTAGATGCAAACTCTCTCTCGTTACTCGTTGCATGGTAGAACTCATAGATGGATCTTGGTGAAACCGTAGGAAAAATTTTAATTTTCTGCAGCGTTCCCCAACAGTGGCATCATGAGCTAGGTCTATCGTAGTTCTCTTTGCACGAGTAGAACACAATTTTGTTGTGGGCGTGGATCTTGTCAACTTACTTGCCGTTACTAGTTGTTTCTTGCTTCCAGCGGTATTGTGGGATGAAGCGGCCGGACCAACCTTACGTACTCTTCGTGAGACCGGTTCCACCGACTAACATGCACTAGTTGCATAAGGTGGCTGGCGGGTGTCTGTCTCTCCTACTTTAGTGGGAGCGGATTCGATGAACAGGGTCCTTATGAAGGGTAAATAGAAGTTGACAAGATCACGTTGTGGTTATTCTTAGGTAAGAAAACGTTCTTGCTAGAACCCAATTGCAGCCACGTAAAGATGCAAACAAACAATTAGAGGGCGTCTAACTTGTTTTTGCAGCAATTGACATGTGATGTGATATGGCCAAGTTGTGATGAATGATGATATATTGTGATGTATGAGATCATGTTCTTGTAATAGGAATCACGACTTGCATGTCGATGAGTATGACAACCGCAGGAGCCATAGGAGTTGTCTTTATTTTGTATGACCTGCGTGTCATTGAAGAGCGCCATGTAACTTACTTTACTTCATTGCTAAGCGCGTTAGCCATAGTAGTAGAAGTAGTCGTTGGCGTGACAACTTCATGGAGGCACGATGATGGAGATCATGATGATGGAGATCATGGTGCCATACGGTGACAAGATGATCATGGAGCCCGAAGATGGAGATCAATGGAGTTTTATGATATTGGCCATATCATGTCACTACTATATAATTGCATGTGATGTTTATTATGCTTATACATCTTGTTTACTTAGAACGACGGTAGTAAATAAGATGATCCTTACAACAATTTCAAGAAGTGTTCTCCCTAAGCGTGCACCGTTGCTAAAGTTAAGTAAGCTTCTAAGCACCACGTGATGATCGGGTGTGATGGATTCTTACGTTCACATACAGCGGGTGTAAGACAGATTTACACACGCATAAAACACTTAGGGTTAAACTTGACGAGCCTAGCATGTACAGACATGGCCTCGGAACACGGAGACCGAAAGGTCGAACACGAGTCGTATGGAAGATCGATCAACATGAGAATGTTCACCGGCGATGACTAGTCCGTCTCACGTGATGATCGGACACGGCCTAGTCGACTCGGATCGTGTATCACTTAGGTGACTAGAGGGATGTCTAATCTGAGTGGGAGTTCATTAATAATTTGATTAGATGAACTTTATTATCATGAACTTAGTCTAAAACTTTTGAATTATATGTCTTGTAGATCAAATGGCCAGCGCTCATGTCAACTTGAACTTCAGCGTTCCTAGAAAACCAAGCTGAAAGATGGCGGCAACAACTATCTGGACTGGGTCCGGAACACGAGATCATCCTCATAGCTGCCGAGAAACAATCGTCCTAGAAGGACCGCTAGGTGAAGCTCCGTCGAGAGAACCAAGACATTATGAATGCTTGGCAGTCTCGTCTTGATGATTACTCCCTCGTTCGGTGCGGCATGCTTTACAACTTAGAACCGGGGCTCCAAAAGCGTTTTGAGCACCACGGAGCGTATGAGATGTTCGAGGAGCTGAAACTTGTTTTCCAAGCTCACGCCGGGTCGAGAGATATGACATCTCCGACAAGTTCTATAGTTGTAAGATGGAGGAAAACAGTTACTGTCGGTGAACACATTACGAAGATGTCAGGTTGCACAACCGTATGACCCAGTGAATATTAACCTCCACGATGAGGCGGTCATTGACAGAATCCTCGATCGCTCCCACCAAGCTACAAGAGCTTTGTGATGAACTACAACATGCGAGGGATGGTAAAGACCATTCTGAAGTGTTCTCTATCTTTGAAGTCAGCGAGGTTGAAATCAAGAAAGAACATCAAGTGTTGATGGTCAATAAGACCACTAAGTTTAAGAAGGGCAAGGGCAAGAAGAACTTCAAGAAGGATGGCAAGGAGATTGCCGCGCGGTAAGCAAGTTGCGGGAAGAAGTCAAAGAATGGACCCAAGCACGAGGCCGAGTGTTTTTATTGCAAGGGAAGGGTCCTTTGGAGCGGAACTGCCCCAAATACTTAGCGGATAAGAAGGCCGGCAACACCAAAGGTATATTTGATATACATGTAATTGATGTGTACCTTACCAGAATGTCGTAGTAACTCCAGGTATTTGATACGGTGCCGTTGCTCATATTTGTAACTCACGGCGGGAGCTGCGGAATAAGCGGAGGCTGGCGAAGGGCGAGGTGACGATCTGCGTCGGGAATGGTTCAGTCGATGTGATCGCCGTCGACACGCTACCTCTTCATTTACCCACGGGATTAGTTATGAACCTTAATAATTGTTATTTGGTGCCAAGTTTGAGCATGAATATTGTATCTGGATCTCGTTTAATGCGAGATGGCTACTCATTTAAATCCGAGAATAATGGTTGTTCTATTTATATGAGAGATATGTTTTATGGTCATGCTCCGATGGTCAATGGTTTATTCTTAATGAATCTCGGCGTAGTATTACACATGTTCATAGCGTGAATACCAAAAGATGTAAAGTTGATAACGATAGTCCCACATACTTGTGGCACTTGCCGCCTTGGTCACATTGGTGTCAAGCGCATGAAGAAGCTCCATCTGATGGACTTTTGGAGTCTCTTGATTATGAATCATTTGACACATGCGAACCATGCCTCATGGGCAAGATGACCAAGACTCCATTTTCTGGAACAATGGGCGAGCAACCAACTTGTTGGAAATCATACATACCGATGTAAAAGCGGTCCAATGGCGTTGAGGCTCATGGAGGATATCGTTATGTTCTCACTCTCACGATGACTTGAGTAGATATGGGTATGTCTACTTGATGAAACACAAGTCTGAGACCTTTGAAAAGTTCAAAGAATTTCAGAATGAAGTAGAGAATCAACGTGACCGAAAGATAAAATTCTTACGATCAGATCGTGGAGGAGAATATTTAAGTCACGAATTTGGTACACACTTAAGAAAATGTGGAATCGTTTCACAACTAACGCCGCTGGAACACCTCAGCGTAATGGTGTGTCGAGCGTCGTGTCGCACTCTATTGGATATGGTGCGGTCTATGATGTCTCTTACTGATTTACCGCTATCATTTTGGGGATCGCTCTAGAGACAGCTACATTCACTTTAAATAGGGCACCGTCTAAGTCCGTTGAGGCGACACCGTATGAATTATGGTTTGGGAAGAAACCTAAGCTATCGTTTCTAAAAGTTTGGGGATCGATGCTTATGTCAAGAAACTTCAACTGAAAAGCTCGAACCCAAGTCGGAAAAATGCGTCTTCATAGGATACCCTAAGGAAACCGTAGGGTATACCTTCTACTTAAGATCCGAGGGCAAGATCTTTGTTGCCAAGAGCGGAATCTTTACGGAAAAAGTTTCTCTCGAAAGAAGTAAGTGGGAGGAAAGTAGAACTCGATGAAGTACTACCTCTTGAACAGGAAAGTAGTGCAGCTCGGGAAAATGTTCTGTGGTGCCTACACCAACCGAAGAGGAAATTCATGATGATGATCAAGGTACTTGGAACAAGTTGCTCTTGAACTTCAGAGGTCCACTAGGACACGTTCCGCACCAGAGTGAATGCGGCAACCCTGTCACGGAAATCATGTTGTTAGACAACAATGAACCTTGAACTATGAAGAAGCGATGGCGGGCCCAGATTCCAACAAATGGCTAGAAGCCATGAAGTCCGAGATAGAATCCATGTATGAAAACAAAGTGTGGACTTTGGTGACTTGCCCGATGATCGTGACGATAGAAAACAAATGGATCTTTAAGAAGAGACTTTCTCTCCGTGGCGAAGCTTAAGTCCGTCCGAATCATGTTAGCAATTGCCGCATACTATGATTATGAGATATGGCAGATGGGCGTCAAAACAGCGTTCATTAACGGCTATCTTAAGGAAGAGCTGTATATGATACAGCCGAGAAGGTTTTGTCGATCCTAAGAATCTTGACAAAGTATGCAAGCTCCAGCGATCCATTTATGGGCTGGTGCAAGCATCTCGGAGTTGGAACATTAAGCTTTGATGAGATGATCAAAGCGTTTGGGTTTATCTGAGACTTATGGAGAAGCCTGCGTTTACAAGAAAGTGAGTGGGAGCTCTGTAGCATTTCTCATATTATATGTAGATGACATACTTGATGGGAAATGATATAGAATTCTTGGACAACATTAAGGCCTACTTGAATAAGTGTTTTTCAATGAAGGACCTTGGAGAAGCTGCTTATATATTAGGCATCAAGATCTATAGAGATAGATCAAGATGCCTCATAGGTCTTTCACAAAGCACATACCTTGATAAGATTTTGAAGAAGTTCAAAATGGATCAGTCAAGAAGGGTTCTTGCCTGTTTTGCAAGGTGTGAGATTGAGCTCAGCTCAATGCCCGACCACGACAAAAGATAAAGAAGAGATGAGTGTCATCCCTATGCCTCAGCCATAGGATCTATTATGTATGCCATCTGTGTACCAGACCTGATGTAAACCTTGCCGTAAGTTTGGTAGGAAGGTACCAAAGTAATCCGACAAGGAACACTGGACAGCGGTCAAGAATATCCTGAAGTACTGAAAGGACAAAGGACATGTTTCTCGTTTATGGAGGTGACGAAGAGCTCGTCGTAACAGGTTACGTCGGCGCTAGCTTCGACACAGATCTGATGACTCAAAGTCACAAACCGGATCGTGTATATGTTGAATGGTGGAGCGATGGCTGGTGCAGCTGCAAGCGAGCGTCGTGGCGGGATCTACATGTGAAGCGGAGTACATGGCAGCCTCGGAGGCAGCGCATGAAGCAATTTGGGTGAAGGAGTTCATCACCGACCTAGGAGTCATACCCAATGCGTCGGGGCCGATCAAACTCTTCTGTGACAACACCGGAGCTATTGCCCTTGCCAAGGAGCCCAGGTTTCACAAGAAGACCAGCACATCAAGCGTCGCTTCAACTCCATCCGTGAAAATGTTCGAATGGAGACATAGAAATTTGTAAAGTGCATACGGATCTGAATGTCGCAGATCCGTTGACTAAACCTCTTCATGGGCAAAACATGATCAACACCGTAACTCTATGGGTGTTCGATTCATCACAATGTAAACTAGATTATTGACTCTAGTGCAAGTGGGAGACTGTTGGAAATATGCCCTAGAGGCAATAATAAAAGCATTATTATTATATTTCCTTGTTCATGATAATTGTCTTTATTCATGCTATAAGCGTATTATCCGGAAATCGTAATACACGTGTGAATACATAGACTACAATCGTCCTAGTAAGCCTCTAGTTGACTAGCTCGTTGGTCAACAGATAGTCATGGTTTCGACTATGGACATCGATGTCATTGACAACGGGATCACGTCATTAGGAGAATGGCGTGATGGACAAGACAATCCTAAGCATAGCACAAGATCGTGTAGTTCGTTTTGCTAGAGCTTTTCCAATGTCAAGTATCTCTTCCTTAGACGATGAGATCGTGCAATTCCGGATACCGTAGGAGTGCTTTGGGTGTATCAAGCGTCTGGCGTATCGGGTGACTATAAAGGTGCACTACGGTATCTCGAAAGTGACCATTGGGTTGACACGGATCGAGGCGGGATTTGTCACTCCGTATGACGGAGAGGTATCACTGGGCCCACTCGGTAATGCATCATCATAATGAGCTCAAAGTGACCAAGTGTCTGGTCACGGGATCATGCATTGCGATGCGAGTAAAGTGACTTGCCGATAACGAGACTAAGCGAGGTATTGGGATACCGACGATCGAGTCTCGGGCAAGTAACACACCGTCGACAAAGGGAATAGAATACGGGTTGCTTGAACCCTTGACATCGTGGTTCATCCGATGACAACATCGAGGAGCATGTAGGAGCCAACATGGGTATCCAGATCCGCTGTTGGTTATTGACTTGAGGTAGTCTCGGTCATATCGCATGTCTCCCGAACCCGTAGGGTCTACACATAAGGTTCGGTGGCGCTAGGGTTAATAGGAAGACAAGTATGTGATTACGAATGTTGTTGAGTCCGGATGAGATCCCGGACGTCACGAGGAGTTCGGAATGGTCCGGAGGTAAAGATTTATATATGGAAAGTGGTTAAGCGGACTCGGGAAGTTTGGTGGTATCTGGTAAAATGCAGGGGCCACCGGGAGGTTCGGAGGTCCACCGGAGGCCACCTCTCCGGGGCCACATGGGCTAAGTGGGAGGGAACCAGCCCCTCGTGGGCTGGGTGCGCCTCCCACCTGAGGCCCATCGCCTAGGGTTTGGGAGGAGGAAACCTAAAGGCGCCCCTGGCTTGGGGGCAAGCCACCCTCCTCCCTCCTCCTTGGCCGCCCCCCCTAGGGTTTGCCCTAGAGGGCGGCCCCCTTGACCCTCTCCTCCTATAAATAGAGGGGTGGGGGAGGGCTGCTAACACAGTTGTGGCGCAGCCCTCCCTCCCAACACCTCTCTTTCTCCATAAGCTTGGCGAAGCCTGCTGGGAGAACTACCGTACCAGCTGCACCACGCCGTCGTGCTGCCATTGGGATTGTCTTCTTCAACCTCTCCTTCTCTCTTGCTGGATCAAGGCGGAGGAGACGCCATCGTCCCGTCGTGTGTTGAACACGGAGGTGCTGTCCTTCAGTACTTTGGTCATCGGTGATCGGAATCACGTTGGGAACGTCTTCGTCATCACCACTCTCAAGAACGCTTCCGTATTCGATCTACAAGTGGTATGTAGATGCAAACTCTCTCTCGTTACTCGTTGCATGGTAGAACTCATAGATGGATCTTGGTGAAACCGTAGGAAAAATTTTAATTTTCTGCAACGTTCCCCAACACCTGACTGGCTTCTCCTCATAAGTAAAATCACTGTCCAACTGAATCGCCTCCAAGGGTACGTCCGTTAACGGTATGTCGGCCATCTCAGCATGACACTTCTTCAACTGTGAAACGTGAAATACATCATGAACTCCTGACAGTCCTTCAGGTAACTCCAACTTGTAGGCAACTTCTCCCATACGTTCCAAGACACGATACGGTTCTACAAATCTCGGGGCTAACTTTCCCTTAACTCCAAAACGTTTCACTCCTCGTAGGGGTGATACTCGCAGATATGCTCTGTCTCCAATTTCATAGGTTATCTCCTTGCGTTTCATATTTGCATAACTCTTCTACCTGACTGAGCTACCTTCATTCTATCTCGGATTAACTTAACTTTCTCTTCAGACTCCTTGATCAAATCTGGTCCAAACAACTGTCGGTCTCCAACTTCATCCCACATCAACGGTGTTCTGCACCTTCTCCATACAAGGCTTAGAACGGTGCCATCTTCAAACTGGCTTTGGTAACTATTGTTGTATGAGAACTCTGCGTAAAGCAAACTGTCATCCCAACTAGATCCATAATCTAGTGCACATGCCCTCAACATGTCTTCCAGAATCTGGTTGACTCTCTCGGTCTGTCCATCCATCTGTGGATGAAATGTTGTACCGAACTCCAATCTTGTTCCTAAAGTCTGGTGCAGCTGATGCCAAAACTTTGAGGTAAACTGTGTTCCTCTATCTGATACGATGGTCCTCGGAACTCCATGCAGACATACGATCCTGGCCATATATATCTTGGCCAACTTCGCACTAGTATAAGTTGTTTTCACTGGGATAAAGTGAGCCACTTTGGTCAAGCGATCAACTACTACCCATATAGAATCATATCCTGACTTGGTCCTGGGTAATCCGGTGATAAAATCCATGCCAAGTTTATCCCACTTCCATTCGGGTATCGGCATAGACTGTAACAATCCTGCTGGCTTCTGATGCTCTGCCTTCAATCTCTGACATACATCACATACCGCTACATACTCGGCAATATCCTTCTTCATACCCGTCCACCAGAAACGTTCCTTCAAATCCAAATACATCTTGGTGTTTCCGGGGTGTATTGAGCATGGTGAGTCATGAGCCTCCTGAAGTACTAACTTCCTAATCTCTGTGTTATTGGGCACACAAACACGGTCCTCAAACCATAAGGTGTCGTGCTCATCCTCACGAAAACCTTTGGCCTTTCCTTTGCTCATTCTCTCTTTTATCTCGGCAATCCCTTTGTCATCCTTCTGAGCTTCTCAAATCTTTCCTAACAATGTAGACTGAACCTCCATTGTTGCAACAAAACCTCTAGGAACAATCTCCAATCAAAGTTCCCTAAGATCCTATGCTAACTCCTTTGGTAGTCCTGTACCCACTAGGGTATTAGCATAACTCTTCTAGCTCAAAGCGTCTGCTACGACATTGGCCTTGCCTGGATGATAGTGTAGCTTCATGTCATAATCCTTTATAAGCTCCAACCATCTTCTCTGCCTAAGGTTCAGCTCCTCCTGTGTGAAGATGTACTTCAAACTCTTATGATCCGTGTACACATCACAATGGTTTACAATAAGGTAATATCTCCAAGTCTTGAGCGCATGCACTACTGCTGCTAACTCCAAATCATGTGTGGCATAATTAAATTCGTGCAGATTTAATTGTTGTGTGGCGTACGAAACAACTCTTCCGTCCTACATAAGCACACTTCCAAGTCCTAGAAGAGATGCGTCGCAATACACTTGGAAATCCTTGCGTATATCCGGCAGAATCAGCACTGGGGCTGTACTCAAACGTTTCTTTAACTCCTGAGAACTTGCCTCGCAATCTTCTGTCCATTTAAACTTGGTATCCTTCTTCAATAATTCCGTCATTGGCTTCGCAATCTTGGAAAAATTCTCAATGAATCTCTGATAGTATCCTGCGAGTCCAAGGAAACTTCGGATCTCGCTAACTGAAGTGGGTGGCAACCATTCAGTGACTGACTGAACCTTGGTGGGATCTACTGCTATTCCTTCTCCCGATATAACATGTCCAAGGAATCCGACTTCCTTCAACCAAAACTCGCATTTGCTGAACTTGGCATACAACTGGTGTTCCCTAAGCTTCTCGAGAACTAAACGCAAATGCTCCTTGTGCTCCTCTTCATTCCTCGAGTATACCATTATATCATCAATAAACACCACAACAAACTTGTCCAAATATTCCACGAACACCTTGTTCATCATGCTCATGAAGTAGGCAGGGGCGTTAGTCAGTCCAAATGGCATGACCGTATATTCATACAACCCATACCGCGTGGTGAATGCTGTCTTTGGTATATCCTTTTCTCGAATCTTCAACTGGTGATATCCTGATCGTAAATCGATCTTCGAAAATACCTTAGCTCCTTGCAGCTGGTCAAACAAATCATTGATCATCGGCAGTGGGTACTTGTTCTTGATCGTCACCTCATTCAAGGCTAGATAATCAACAACCATTCTTAGAGATTTATCCTTCTTCTCAACCAAAAGCACCGGGGCTCCCCATGGTGACGAACTCCATCGAATGTAACCTTTCTCCAATAACTCCATGATCTGCTTCTTAATCTCCTCCAGATCATTTGTGGGCATCCGATAGGGTCTCTTTGATATTGGCCCTATACCTGGCAATAACTCTATCAAAAACTCGATGTCTCGATCTGGTGGCATGCCTGGTAGCTCTTCTGGAAAAACATCCGGGTAATCCTTCACTACAGGCACTTCCTCCTGAACAACTCCCGTGAGGGTATTCACTTGGCTCCTCCTAGGCACATGCCTAGATACATACTTAATCTTTTCTTCCTCCGGGGTGGTAAGATAAATCGACTTACTAGCACAGTCAATGCTTCCTCCATACTTTGACATCCAGTCCATGCCTAATATCACATCCAATCCCGGTGACTCCAAGATTATTAGGTCGGACGAAAAAACATGGCTACCAATGGTTAGGGGTATCTGGTCATACCATCGACTAGCCATATACTCTGCTCCAGGTGAACTCACTAACAGAGGGGTCCTAAGGGTTTGGGTTGGTAGCTTAAACTTATCCACAAATCCCCTTGATATGTATGAATGCGATGCACCAGTATCGAAAAGAACAAGGGCGGTAAAAGACTTAACCAAAAACTTACCTATAACCTCCTCCACGTTAACGTGGTTCACTTGTCCTTTGTTGAAGGGATTGGGCTTCTTCCCAACGCTCCCATTTCCGTTTCCATTCTTCCCTTCAGGGCACTCCGTGGCATAGTGTCCAGTCTTCCCGCACTTATAGCAAGTAATGTGACTTAGAGCTCTTTTGGCGGGAGTGGCTGGATTGGGGCAGTTCTGATTGTTGTTTGTTCTGTTCCCATTTCCATTCTTAGAACCATTGTGGTTATGCGAACTTCCTCCTGTGTGGTTATGACCTCCATGGTTATGAACAAGTCCTCCCGAGTTTGGGCTTAGGCGAGGCTTCTGCTGAGCTCCTGAGTTATACCTTCCTTGTCCATAGTACCTCTTACGGCTCTCAATCTGCTGCTGCTTCCCTTCAATCATAAGAGCCTTATCTACCAACTCCTGGTAGTTGTTGAAGGTTGCGACCATCAACTACATGCTGATCTCATCATTCAGCCCTTCCATAAACTTCTCCTGCTTCGCGGCATCAGTGGCCACATCATCAGGGGCATAGCGAGATAACTTGCTAAACTCATCCACGTACTGAGCCACAGTACGGTTCCCCTGGCGTAAGTTGCGAAACTCACCCTTCTTCATACTCATAGCTCCATTTGAGACATGGGTTGTACGAAAAGCTTGCTGAAACTGATCCCAAGTGAAGTTGGCTATGGGGAAAGTGGCCATGTAATTCTCCCACCATGAGGCTGCTGGTCCATCCAATTGATGTGCGGCAAAGCGCACCTTCTCAGCATCTGTGCAACCTGCGGTGGTCAACTCCTTCCAATACGGCATAGCCAATCATCAGCAACTATGGGCTCGGTGCTATTGGAAAACACCGGCGACTGTAACCTTAGAAAGCGAGCTAAGTTGTCAATTGGAGGCGGGTTGTTGTTGTTGTTGTTGTTGCCTTGGTTCTGGACTAGCAATTGCATCAAGGCATTCTACTGCTGGATCAACTGAGTGAGCTCTGGCGGGAAGGCAAATCCGGTGTCACGTCTTGGAGGCATCTGGTGGGTTTAGAGGGAAGAGATCAGAATAGAAAAGGGGTCTAATGAGAAAGCACTACCCATACGCACATGAGATAAACACAAACATTCCACTCAATCAATCAAGCAAGGGCATATAAGCGGTCTAGAACTATCGTAAAAGTGCTCAACTACTACTATATACATGGGGGAATACTACTAATTATTTGGCAGTCATCTAGAAATTATTTTCAGTGGAAGACTCCATGATGTCTGCTCCAGCTTCGTCGTCCTCAAAGTAGTCATCACTAGGGTCGGAGTCGGTGTCGTCGATGTTGATGTAGTTCTCCGGGCAAGTGGAATTGTCGTCTTCTTCTCCCGGCGCTGGATCTCCCATGAATACTCCAATCTTATTTATCAGGTCATCATTCTTCTCCAATAGTGTCGCAATTTCCTCCTCATATCCATCGCGTGTAGACTTGAGTTCTTCTTCCAGCTCGATGATCCTAGTCTTCGCCTTCTTCAACTCTATCATATCCGCGCACATCTGATTCTCCTGGCGTCGAATGTGCTGGTTTAACTCCTGGATGAGAGCTGCAATGGATTTTTCCTTCTTGGTGCTGATCATCTCCCATTGCTCGTCTCGGCGCCCACATATCTGATTGATATTGTCCTTAAGATCCTTGTTGTAGACTTCTCCAATGCGTCCCATGGTAATGTGGGCTGCCATGCTTTTGCCTAGACTCCAGGTGGGTGCTTCAAACGAAAATTCTATGGGCTTAGTGGTTGGCGAGAACGTCTTTCCTGGAACTTGTACTTGAATCATCCAGCGCTCCTCATCTGGTAAGGTGGTCCTGGTGAAGCTTGGTATTCCAATGTTCAAGTACCTAGTGACTTCCTTCAAGTGGCGTCCAAAGGGTGCGTCTTCATCCGGCTGTGCAAACTTTTTCTTCAACTCCGCCATCCTAAAGAGTAGAAAATGGAGGAAGTCAGAAATGAGTAGAGAAGAGTGACCTATGGTTTATCTTAGTGGTCGTGTCCTACACTCAGCGTGTGCTCTGATACCATCTTGTAGCGACCCGACCTCAAACGGTCAAGTCTCTGTGCTTCCGTGTCATCCCTGGATCGGTAATGCTGACACACACAGTACTCGAAGGATTTATAACAGAGTAGCAATCACACACTTATTACATCGAATTTTTCAAAAAAGAACTTATTACAATAAATATGGCTTAAGGCCATCTAATACGATAACAGCGGAAGGCTTGGAAGATAAAGTGAGTCCATCAACTCCAACGGCATAGCTGAGCTGCACGGCAACGACCTAACGAACCTTACTCCTCGCTTTGAAAAGGCTGCAACATAATCGTTGCCGCCGAAAACAGGTCAGCACATGGAATATCTTTGGCAATGTAATCTGATGAGAGCAAGAACAGAATAATGCTATCACTACATGCATATTTGGCTGGTGGAAAGCTCTATGGTTATAGTTTTTGCGAAAAGCCAATTTTTTCCTACAACAAAGGAATAGATTTTAATTTAACTATCATGGTAGTTGAAACATCATTGAGAAGGTTCCTCCAACTCAATCCCAATTAAAGTAGTTATCAGCCGAACAATATTAATTTAGAGTTATGAGATACTTAGGATACTCCAAGTACTAGATACTCAAGATTGTCCATAACCGGGGACAGGGCTAACCATGATTAGATTGTACACTCTGCAGAGGTTTGCGCACTTTTCCCCACAAGACTCGATCGCCTCCGTTGGAGTTCTCGCACTACATGGTGTTTGAGAAACGGATGACCGAGACAGAGTCTTTCAGAAACATTAACTCTCTACTCTGGGAAGACCATACCAAACCTACAACCCTCTACCTGCTGATCCACCTCTTCAAGAGCTTCATGTAACCTATTCAACTATGCTAGAGCCCATAATAGCTTGTGGCTGCACACGGAAGTTTCTAGCATGAAAATATCTCAGTTCCCTTTGAGCCTGGGTGGAGGTCCATAGTATAATCACACGGAACCCCGGGATTTCCAAAAATACAGGCAATACTGGATTCTCCAGGTGCCTCAATCCACTCAGATGTGTATTTAAGTTGCCACCTTAAGTTGAACAATTAATTAGCAATCTCACATCAATCGTATTTCGGGTTCCGGCAGACCCTCTAGGTTCGAACAATGGGGTGCGCGCGGAGATTTCGCCCTCTACCTACCTGCACCTCGCCACCTTGCTGGGATCTAGACTATGAAAGGAACAACACAAGAGACATAGGGTTTATACTGGTTCGGGCCACAATTGTGGTGTGACACCCTACTCCAGTGTGTGGTGTGGAGGATTGCCTCTTGGACTGATGATGAACAATACGAGGAAGAACAGCCTCGCGAGGGTCTGTTCTTGGCTGGTGCGATGAACTGCTAGGGGGAGTTCAGTCGCTCTCTCTCTCCTTGGGTGCTGCTCGATATGCTGGATCTTGGATCCGGGTCAAGCTCAAGCTGCCTCTACCCTGTGGGTGGCTAGTCCTATTTATAGCAAAGGCCCTGGGCCTCTTCCCAAATATTGAGTGGGAAGGGCGCCAACAATTGGCCATGTTGAAGGGGAACATCTAGTACACTTATCCTGACTAAAGTTGGTCCTCGCCTGTCAAAGGCTCTGGTGGTGACGCCGGCTTGGGCTCCACGATGACTTCCTTCCTGCCGTTGCTTGATGCTCTCGCCTGCGCTTGCCCCTTTTGCACCAAAGAGGAAACGAGGACACTACGCGGGCTGGTGCCCGCCTAGCGCCCTTGGTCGTCATAGCTTGCATCATGGGCACCTCGTGAGGTACCCTGCCTTGATCTCTCCGCCTCCTCGCGAGCCAGCCTGACGAGGCCGTGTCTGAGGAAGTTTCCGGTCGTCCGCCCCGCGAGGCTTGGCCCCTCGCGAGGGTCTTGAGCTTGTGCTGGTGAAGATGGGCCGTGCTGGGCCACCCCATGAGCCACGCCACGAGCCGCAGCGAGCAAGTCTGGGACCCCGTTCCCGAGAACACCGACAGTAGCCCCCGGGCCCAAGGCGCGCCTGGACTTGGCTGAGCAGAGAAGCGAAGGGGCAAGTGCGAAGCGCCACGGGCCCTAACAGCCTGCGGCCTTGGGCGCTACGTGGCGGTTGGTTGGATGCGGGCCCCTTAGCAACTACGCGAACCGTCAAAAGAGCTGCATCTGTCTAGGCTTTGCTTCCCTTGCCTCCTCCGGTCATTGTTCAGATCCCCACTACTAGGAAAAGGCATGCTAGTGGCGCACCAGTTTTGCCTTCTAATGGCGCATCACAGGTGCGCCACTAGCATCACGCCATTAGAATTTTTTTCTAATGGCGCACCACCTGTGCGCCATTAGAATATGGTGTTCTAATGGCACACCACGTAGTGCGCCATTAGTATTGCCCATAGTGCGCCACTATTATCTGCTATACTAACAGCGCACCACATGGTAGTGCGCCATGAGTGTCACACCCTGATTTTCATGCCACAACACTTAAGCTAATATATCATGATAAAATGTGGTTTGACAAAAAACTTTTGAGTGTTTTGGACCTTGCCTTGATTGGTTTTGTCTGTTGTTTGCAAGTGCTCTAAAAATAAAATAAATCCTCCAACTCTTATATACTTCCTCTCCTTGCCCTAAACTTCTGCCCAATGATCATGCCATGTGTATAGTGCAATATAGTATTTTCTTACAAAAATAATTTGGCCCAAAAGTATTTTCTAAAATTAGTTTTCAAAAACCCTAAATTGAGGTTTGCACTTGCAAGTACTTGATTTGGGGTATGAAAATATTTAAAAAGTATATTTGAATCCTATTAGATGTAGGACTCCATAAACCACAAAATATAATTTTAAAAGCTATTTTCCTATTTTATTTAAAAGCTTTTTCTTAAGGCCAGAAATGGTCTTTAATAGGAAAAAAATATTTTATTGTTTCAAAAATATTTGACAAAAATCAGGGAAACTCAGTGGACATATATTCTCCATATACAAGAGTTTCAACACATGGTCATGTTCAAAATATTGGACAAAACCTCCCAAAACCAGTTCTGCCCATTTCAAGGATTTGAAATATTTCTACAGGAAATATTTTCACAAAAATCCAAGAAAAATCCAGAAAGTCACAAATGCATATTTTGATCACCTTGCAAAGCCTCATGTCAATTAAAGTCATTTTGGTTCACCAAAATGCCCCAAAACCCTCTCTGACCAGAATCAAATTTGAACAACTTTGTGCTGCCAACTTTCTCTCCTTGACCCCAACTTTGGTGAGCTTGTTCACATGACCAAATTAGGCCACTACAGCAAGTGGTGCATCAAGGAGAAGTGATTTGCTCAACTAGATCTACACAAGTCTATTTCTGCTCATTTCTAGGGTTTACAAAAGTTGCATTGGCAACATTGCCCAAATAAGCTCCAAATTGGTGGAAGGCCATATTTATATGTGTCATTTCACCCTGTGGAGTCTCATGGCATTTGGAGTTCATTTGCTTAACCAAACAAGCATCAAACACCTTCTGCCACTTTACCAAAATTCCATTTTTGACCACTTCCACTAATCTCCATGACCTCCACTTTTTACCACAGCTCCTCCTAGACCCCTTTCACCTCCAGTAACAATGGCAAGTCCACAGCTCAATTATTGGATGGGTAAAGCCCCAGTTTCTCTCTCTGGACAGCCCATTTCTCCCTCTTCCTCACCTCCCTCCTCACTCCAGTGGCCATCCATGGCATCCAATGCACCAACCCATTTCTTTACTCCCTCCTAGACCTGCTAGACACCAAAGGACGCGCTCACCATGCCTAAAGAATGGCCATGCCAGCCATTTGGCGCTCTGAGCGTGCACATCTTGCTCCCCAAGACTGTAGCCGCCTCTCGCCTGACGCCTCCGGCCACCTCGGGCCTCCCCAGCACGCCCGACGAGGCGCCTCGATGTCCTAAACACGGCAGCTGGTCGGCTCCCTCCTCCCTCTCTCCCTCCTGCCCGTGCTCACGCGTGCCCGAGCACCGCCCAAATCCGCCCGTGCGCGCACGCGCTTGGGACCCGCAGGAGCTCGCCCCACTCCTTCTTCCCTTCCCACTTGACCTGGTCCATGCCCACGAATACCCCTTACATGGCCGAGTGTGCCAATTCGGCCTCCAGCATCGCCTAGGCCGTGGCCATGGACGCCGTCCACGGTGCACCGTCACCCCGCCTTAAACGACCATCCCGAGCCCCCCCTTTGGGCGCCATTCGCTCCATCTTCCCCCCAGAGACCTCCTCGAGCAGCCAACTTCTCCTCCCGTGCCTCCTTCTCCTCCTACCACCAAGACGGCCGCCGCTCGCTCGCTCAAGTCGAGCAACGCCGAGCTCGCCTCCCTCCCATTCCTCCACCAAAGGGGTCCTCATAGTTCGCGATCCTCCCCACCTCCTCAAGCCTTCGCGGGACTCCCGGCGCTAGGGGCCACTGACGGCCGACGGCCTCCCCCACCGCCGTCGAAGCCGCGGTCACCTCGGTCCCCTCCGGTGGCACAGACCGACCCCAACGGATCCGCCGCTCCGTGCTGAGCTCTCCCATAGGCGGGGCGTCGCGGGAGACGGCCAGAAGCGCCGGCAATCGCCGGATGAGTGCCAGTCGAGCCCAACCTCGCCTCTGTCCTGCCCCGACGAAAGGAAGATGACGACCCAGTGGGCGGGCCCCACCTACCCGCGGGCCCCGCACGTCAGCCGCAGAGAGCGTTGACCGTGACCGCTGATGTGGATAAGTGGAAATGGCTTCCGCCGGAGCCGCCTACCCGCGGCAAAGGCGTGGCTCCTAGAGTTCGCCTTCGACGTCGCCTCTGTCGCCCCGTGCGGCCATGCGGCTGGGCCGGCCCACTGTCTATCTGTCGCCTTGTGCGCAGGATAAGGTTAAAGCCTTATTTCCTTTTTCTTTTTCAAGTCAACTTCAAAAATCCATAAATAATTCATCAGAGCTCCAAATCCAATGATTCAAATTTCTAGTAGTTTCTAAATTCATGCCCTATATCATGGTGCTATTTGAACATTTTTCCAGAAGTATTTCTTTCACAAATAATTACCAAATACCCTTTTTCCATTTCTGTCATAAACTTTAGAAAATGACAGAGGGCTTAAATTTGATCCAAATGCCATGATTCAAATTCCTAGATGCTTCTAAGTTCATAACTTAGCTTATGAACATTTTTCTTAATACTTTCTGTCCCACCTAAAATAATGAGCCATTTCTTCATATTTGTCAACTTTGTAAATTCATAGGAAATCCATTTGAACTCTAAATCCAGTGAAACCAATTCCTAGATGCTTCGAAAATCATCCTTTGTTAAATGGGTTCCTTTGCTCATTTTTCAAAAATATGTTTCTGTACACTTCTTGCAAATCCATAAACCCCTTGATTCTGTCATATCAAAATGTTTAGATATATCCATTGATCCACTTCCAATGAAATCACCTTGGTCATTCCTCATATGACCAGAGGCATCCTAGAAAAGTCCAACTCACATATTTTTAGAGCACTTTTATTTTTGCCTGGTCGTGTTGCTTATTATGGTTGTTTTCGACGATAGTTGACGAAGTAGACGAAATGCTCAGAGTTGGACCAGATATATTTGAAGACCTCGAAGACGTTGTTAAAACAGGCAAGCAGCCCTTTGACCATGTCTATGAGACCCTTTTTATGCATGCCATATATCACTTTTATTGCTTGCACCTGAGACACGAAATTGTGGTGACCACATGGGGTGGCTTGCCACCGTTACTTCCTCGTCGATACTTGCATTATGCATGACCCTACCTTCTTATGAGGGTTATGCCGGTGGGAGTAGATAGGATGCTAAAGTAGTGCTACGCAAAAAGGGACGGGAATATGCATGGTGATGGAGACAAAGTATTTTCAAAGGACTTTTCGAAAACCCCATCGGGTGCCACTTATGCCCGAGGGAGATGATGAGTTGGGTAGCCACTTGATGACGAAGTGGTGTACCGAGGCAAGTGTGTGTGTTTTTTTCAAAAACAGATTGGTTTAAGTTGGACCGTTATTCCAACCTTACATGCGCAACCACTCTACCCTTATATGGGAAAGGGCATTATTGATTACCTAGGCCGATACTAGCTTGGAGCCCGCATTACTAGTGACGGGGGAGAGTTGGTGCTCTCTCTCGGGACGGGGTCGTGCCAAGTAGGGCGGCCATGACTGTTTTCACAGGGCACCGGATACACCGTTGTGTCCCCTCTCGGATGTTACGATCTTGAGCGAGTCTTGTATGATGTACATCGTGAGGATACGGAACAACAAGTGGACTCCTTGTTAGTGTCGTCTAGGGAAAGATAGTGATCGGGTGCTTACCCCGGGTACATGAGGTACCGCGGGTCGTGGATGACACGGAAGTTCCCCGGATCTTGTGGGTAAGGTATGCAACCTCTGCCGAGTGTCAAACTATTCGAATAGCCGTGTCCACGGTCAAGGACAGTTGGGTAACCGCTCTTGGGCTACGTTCACATGTTTACAAACCAGAGTGTGTGTTTGGATAAGTGGGAAGATCTATTAGGTCAAGTCAAAGGACTTGACATGATTGAGTTGGGTTGGTGCCCACTCTATTTATGTTGATATCTGTAACCTGTCCTCATGGTTACTGGAATTCTCCTGATGCATGTCTTATAAGTTGTTGAACATATGATTGCACTCAAAACTAGCTTTCATAAAAATTTACCTATATCATGCATTGTTGTACCTTGAACCAAAACATGGGTTGCTTGCGAGTACATTCAAAGTACTCACTGGCTTGCCATTGGTTATTTTATTGGCCAGGCATGAAAGATCATGATATGAAGAAGAATACTTCGGTGACGAACATGCGAGATAGGACGCTTCCCAGTCAGAATGCCTGTAGGGTTAAGGCAGATGGCATGGGTCCAAGTTATCAACGAAGATTTCTGCTGCAATGTTATACTCAAGACTTGACCATAATGGTCCTACTTGTGTAATACGGTATGTATGGATGTAAGACTCTTGTTATTCAGCTTCTGTGTGTTCAGTGGGCATTGATCTCTGGGATCACTGTACACGTGCATTCGGTGATCACGACTTATGAGTCAGGGTCCCCAGAGAGCTAGTATCAGAGCCATCCTGACTGTAGGAAGCCTTAGTTAGCACGGTCGTTAGTTAGGGTAAAACTATTTCCCAAACTACTACTAGTTTTCAAAACTATCTATACTTCTCTTCCCTTCTCAGTTTTTCGAAAACTAAGGTATACTTTCCTTATTGATCTCTTCCCTTTCAAAACCTTTGGTCGCTAGAACCCTTATGCCCCTGACCACGGGATTCCTTGTAATCCTCGTGGATAGCCTAGAAGGAGTACACCTTGCAAAATACTCACCCACCTCTTCTGAACCCAAGATTCGTGACACCACAACAAGACGATGCCAATAGAAGATACGCCTTTGAAGAATGAGGACATGGAGACCCAAAGGACGGTGACACCTTTGAATTTGCCCAGGATAATGCAACCTTAGCCTATGATGATGGCATAGGATATGCAAGATCATGATATACATCGCTAATAGAGTAACCCTGTCACTACCGTTGTTGTATCGGCAACCACCGGTGGATGAGAACCTAGCCATTTGGTCCGCCTCACTATAGTGAGCAGGAAAACGGTTCTCTTCATCCCCCGCTCTTGGTGTCGATGTTTTCATCAACGTAACTGACATGTTGGACCTCTACTATGCCTTGTTAATATCATTGCATAAGGGATTACCTACCTGGTACCGTCGACGCCTTAGAAGGCAAAAGGGTCGTCATGATTAAGAAGACAACGAAAGACCGAGTCAATGCACGCTACGAGGATCCACCTTCACCCCATCACTTCAAAGTAGAAGTTGTTGAAGAATCTTCAGCTCAACCCGGATTGTTTCATCGAACAACTACAAGAGACGTAGCAACACCTGAGGAAAACCCAAAGGACTGCATGAGGCACGAAGTAAAGCGCGACTACTTAGTCCGAGAACCCCTAGGGTAGGATGAGTCGTGTACCCCCTATGCGCAGTCGAGTACGTATGATGGTTCGAACAGAACCATGATTGTGTGTTGCTTGTTTTTATTTGTTTGTGTTTTGATATAAGTCGCACTTTTGCCCAAGGTAACAAGTACGTGACTATATCACCTTCCTTGATTTCCTTTGTTTGGCCCTCTTTGGCGCCCGGTTGTTTGCACCTGCACTATAGAACCCCCTTTAGGCATTCACCTCCTCTATGCTACCTTTCCCTCTCATCTCTCTCCTCAACTGAAGACCGGCAACACCAAGGATTCTGCTTCAGCAACCAACTAGAAATGAAGACTTCTGCTACAATCTCCACGACCAAGTGCAACCCCGTAGAGTTATATTTAACCCTCCAGACTAGAAACCCATTCCTAGACCCTTCGAGACATCATAAGATACCCCAGCTCGAATCCTTAACCATGTGCTTAACCCACAGAATTGCAAGAGAACCTGTTAAGCCTCTGTAACCTTGCATAGCACTGGGTTCATTATGGAACTAGTGGACATAGTGAACGAGCACATTATCATCCTAATATAGCACCAGAACTGACGATGCCATAGGGAAGACCAGTTTGAGGATATGGGAATTGAGGACAAATGACTTGGTGAGTTTATATCAGTGACCTTGAGGAATTATCTGAGACTTTGGTGGATTATGAGGCTTTCATTTTGGTAGATGAACTTGGTGGGATCATTAATATAGAGTAGCATAGCTTTCATTACCCCTGGATAAATTGGATTTAGCGGGACAATTAAGATCGCAAGCTGAATTCTTGGAAGTATGAGGATTTGACTTAGCCAGGGGATATTGATAGGAGATAGTTGACATTATGATAATGACTTTGGGGAAGCATGTAGGAATTCTCGTTGGCCATGAGATTTGGATTTAAATAGGTGATCCTAGTTGAGTATAGGTGGTGAGTAAGTCTACATTGTTCGGAGTAAATTGGATTTAGACTGATGATCTCGATCATGATACCATGTTTCTTGGAGGACAATAAACTAGGAGATTGGATTAATTGTCGGAGTTGATATAAGCTTGACCTTGGAGTTTACTTGACCATGATAATGGAAATCGGTGGACTGACTAAAGTAAAGATAGCCCTTTCAAGTATTTGGGGATTATAGGGACTTTAGGAGATCATGTGGAACACCATAGACATTGGATTTGTTGAATAAATGAATTGTGTAGTGATCGATGGAAGTTAATTAATGGGCTTTTGGAGTTGATTCATAGGAAGGAAACAAGATTTTGGAGTGGTATACGACGTGATTCCTTAGGAGATAGAGATGCATTATCTTAGACCTTGGAAGAATAGGCTGAGCACTTGGATTGTCATGGTTAATTGAAGCTTAGAAGCTTGTATGTTCTACCCATGGATTTTTAGGGATAGACATACATATGAGTTTGGGGATTATAGACATATATGGTTTTGTTAGACCTCCTCTCGAGAGTTATGAGGATAAGAATCACATGAGTGATGATTGGAGTTGACCTATACGAAATGATGCTATCGGAGATATGATGTGATTTGTTTAAAGGACTAAATAGAACAATTGGCATCTCAGAAACTGTGCTCAAGGATGGGATGATAAACATTCACTCGCACACTAGAATCCTTGAAACCCTTACGCCCTACCAAGCCACAACATGGTCGGATCCTGACCTTGGGCTTTGGCTCTAGATCGATAAGACCTTGGCCAACGCTCAACCGTGACCATCACCAATGCCTCAACCCACTTTGCGTACCCCATAGAGTTCATGGAGTGCTTATACAAGATAGTTGTCATCATCATTTGGTGACCTACTTGTCCCCCCGGAGACGGAAGAAGAATCACCGAGCTGGTCAAGGAACATCTGAAGATCTTCATGTCTAGGAGGAAGAACTATGTCAACCGCCATCGCCAAGAAGTGAACTTCCTCGTTGAAGACCGTGTGTATCTACAAACCACTCCTATCTAAGGAACCAAGCATTTCCATGACAAGGAGACCCACACCAAGGTTCACCGGCCCCTTCGAGATCACTCCAAGATTTAACAACCCCCCTCTGAGATCACTACGAGACAAAGAGAAGACAATTACCAGATGGAATTGCCACCTGAGTTAACTGATGTGCACCACGCTTTCCATGCATCACAACCCGGAAGTGTTTCCAACTTCCTAACTTGCCCGGTCTCTACGAGGGCACTGACCACCGAGCCATCGACCCCTAGCCCAATCTAACCTACCGCGAGCTACCCATTAGCAACCTGGATCAAGAAGAGCGTCATACACGAAGCCACACCATCAAGTACTTCAAGCTTAATGGAGCACTACACGGAAGCAGAAGCAACATGAGGACTTGAAGACTACACCAGATCCAAGCTTCTGTATCCCTTTCCACGCCTAGTTTGGGAATCTCGGGGACGAGATTCTTGTAAGGGGGGGTAGGTCAGTCACACCCTGATTTTCATGCCACAACACTTAAGCTAATATATCATGATAAAATGTGGTTTGACAAAAACTTTTGAGTGTTTTGGACCTTGCCTTGATTGGTTTTGTCTGTTGTTTGCAAGTGCTCTAAAAATAAAATAAATCCTCCAACTCTTATATACTTCCTCTCCTTGCCCTAAACTTCTGCCCAATGATCATGCCATGTGTATAGTGCAATATAGCATATACAAGAGTTTCAACACATGGTCATGTTCAAAATATTGGACAAAACCTCCCAAAACCAATTCTGCCCATTTCAAGGATTTGAAATATTTCTACAGGAAATATTTTCACAAAAATCCAAGAAAAATCCAGCAAGTCACAAATGCATATTTTGATCACCTTGCAAAGCCTCATGTCAATTGAAGTCATTTTGGTTCACCAAAATGCCCCAAAACCCTCTCTGACCAGAATCAAATTTGAACAACTTTGTGCTGCCAACTTTCTCTCCTTGACCCCAACTTTGGTGAGCATGTTCACATGACCAAATTAGGCCACTACAGCAAGTGGTGCATCAAGGAGAAGTGATTTGCTCAACTAGATCTACACAAGTCTATTTCTGCTCATTTCTAGGGTTTACAAAAGTTGCATTGACAACTTTGCCTAAATAAGCTCAAAATTGGTGGAAGGCCATATTTACATGTGTCATTTCACCCTGTGGAGTCTCATGGCATTTGGAGTTCATTTTCTTAACCAAACAAGCATCAAACACCTTCTGCCACTTTACCAAAATTCCATTTTTGACCACTTCCACTAATCTCCATGACCTCCACTTTTTACCACAGCTCCTCCTAGACCCCTTTCACCTCCAAAGAACAATGGCAAGTCCACAGCTCAATTATTGGATGGGTAAAGCCCCACTTTCTCTCTCTGGACAGCCCATTTCTCCCTCTTCCTCACCTCCTCCTCACTCCAAAGGGCCATCCATGGCATCCAATGCACCACCCCATTTCTTTACTCCTCCTAGACCTGCTAGACACCAAAGGACGCGCCACCATGCATAAAGAATGGCCATGCCAGCCATTTGGCGCTCTGAGGCTGCTTCTGAAGGCGCCTCAAGACTTGTAGCCGCCTCCGCCTGACGCCCCGGCCACCTCGGGCCTCCCAAAGACGCCTCGACGAGGCGCCTCGACGTCCTAAACACGGCAGTTGGTCGGCCCCCTCCTCCCTCTCTCCCTCCTGCCCGTGCTCACGCGTGCCCGAGCACCGCCCAGCTCCGCCAGTGCGCGCACGCGCTTGGGACCCGCAGGAGCTCGCCCCATTCCTTCTTCCCTTCCCACTTGACCTGGTCCATGCCCACGAACACCCCGGACATGGCCGAGTGTGCCAATTCGGCCTCCAGCATCGCCTAGGCCGTGGCCATGGACGCCGTCCACAGTGCACCGTCACCCCGCCTTAAATGACCATCCCGAGCCCCCCCTCTGGGCGCCATTCGCTCTATCTTCCCCCCACAGACCTCCTCGAGCAGCCAACTTCTCCTCCCGTGCCTCCCTTCTCCTCCTACAACCGCACGGCCGCCGCTTCGGCTCGCTCAAATTCGAGCAACGACGAGCTCGCCTCCCTCCCATTCCTCCACCAAAGGGGTCCTCGTAGTTCGGCGATCCTCCCCACCTTCTCAAGCCTTCGCGGAGACTCCCGAGCGCTAGGGGCCACTGACGGCCGACGGCCTCCCCCGCCGTCGTGGAAGCCGCGGTCACCACGGTCCCCTCCGGTGGCACAGACCGACCCCAACGGATCCGCCGCTCCGTGCTGAGCTCTCCCATAGGCGGGGCGTCGCGGGAGACGGCCGGAAGCACCGGCAATCGCCGGATGAGTGCCGGTCGAGCCCAACCTCCCCTCTGTCCTGCCCCGACGAGAGGAAGATGACGACCCAGTGGGCGGGCCCCACCTACCCGGCGGCCCCGCACGTCAGCCGCAGAGAGCGTTGACCCTGACCGCTGATGTGGATAAGTGGAAATGGCTTCTGCCGGAGCCGCCTACCGGCGGCAAAGGCGTAGCTCTGAGTTCGCCGACGTCGCCTGTCAGCCTGCGGCGGCCATGCGGCTGGGCCTGCCCACTGCCTATTTGTCGCCTTGTCTTGCAGGATAAGGTTAAAGCCTTATTTCCTTTTTCTTTTAAAGTCAACTTCAAAATCCATAAATAATTCATCGAGCTCCAAATCCAATGATTCAAATTTCTAGTAGTTTCTAAATTCATGCCCTATATCATGGTCCTATTTGAACATTTTTTCCAGAAGTATTTCTTTCACAAATAATTACCAAATACCCTTTTTCCATTTCTGTCATAAACTTTAGAAAATGACAGAGGGCTTAAATTTGATCCAAATGCCATGATTCCAATTCCTAGATGCTTCTAAGTTCATAACTTAGCTTATGAACGTTTTTCTTAATACTTTCTGTCCCACATAAAATAATGAGCCATTTCTTCATATTTGTCAACTTCGTAAATTCATAGGAAATCCATTTGAACTCCAAATCCACTGAAACCAATTCTTAGATGCTTCTAAAATCATCCTTTGTTAAATGGGTTCCTTTGCTCATTTTTCAGAAATATGTTTCTGTACACTTCTTGCAAATCCATAAACCCCTTGATTCTGTCATATCAAAATGTTTAGATATATCCATTGATCCACTTCCAATGAAATCACCTTGGTCATTCCTCATATGACCAGAGGCATCCTAGAAAAGTCCAACTCACATATTTTTAGAGCACTTTTATTTTGCCTCGGTCGTGTTGCTTATTATGGTTGTTTTCACCATAGTTGAAGAAGTAGACGAAATGCTCTGAGTTGGACCAGAGATATTTGAAGACCTCAAGACGTTGTTAAAACAGCAAGCAGCCCTTTGACCATGTCTATGAAACCGCTTTTATGCATGCCATATAGCACTTTTATTGCTTGCACCGAGACACGAAATTGTGGTGACCACATGGGGTGGCTTGCCACCACATTTCCTCGTTGATACTTGCATTGTGCATGACCCTACCTTCTTATGAGGGTTATGCGGTGGGAGTAGATAGGATGCTAAAGTAGTTCTACGCAAAAAGGGACGGAATATGCATGGTGATGGAGACAAAGTATTTTCAAAGGACTTTTCGAAAACCCCATCGGGTGCCACTTATGCCCGAGGGAGATGATGAGTTGGGTAGCCACTTGATGACGAAGTGGTGTACCGAGGCAAGTGTGTGTGTTGTTTTCAAAACGGATTGGTTTAAGTTACACCGTTATTCCAACCTTACATGCACAACCACTCTACCCTTATATGGGAAAGGGCATTATTGATTACCTAGGCCGATACTAGCTTGGAGCTCGCATTACTAGTGACGGGGGAGAGTTGGTGCTCTCTCTCGGGACGGGGTCGTGTCAGGTAGGGCGGCCATGACTGTTTTCACAGGGCACCGGATACACCGTTGTGTCCCCTCTCGGATGTTACGATCTTGAGCGAGTCTCGTATGATGTACATCGTGAGCATACGGAACAACGAGTGGACTCCTTGTAAGTGTCGTCTAGGGACAGATAGTGATCGGGTGCTTACCCCGGGTACTTGAGGTACCGCGGGTCGTGGATGACACGGAAGTTCCCCGGATCTTGTGGGTAAGGTGTGCAACCTCTGCAGAGTGTCAAACTATTCGAATAGCCGTGTCCACGGTCAAGGACAGTTGGGTAACCGCTCTTGGGCTACGTCCACATGTTTACAAACCAGAGTGTGTGTTTGGATAAGTGGGAAGATCTATTGGGTCAAGTCAAAGGACTTGACATGATTGAGTTGGGTTGGTGCCCACTCTATTTATGTTGATATCTGTAACATGTCCTCATGGTTACTGTAATTCTCCTGATGCATGTCTTATAAGTTGTTGAACATATGATTGCACTCAAAACTAGCTTTCCGCAAAAATTTACCTATATCATGCATTGTTGTACCTTGAACCAAAACATGGGTTGCTTGCGTAGTACATTCAAAGTACTCATTGGCTTGCCACTGGTTATTTTATTGGCCGTGCATGAAAGATCATGATATGAAGAAGAATACTTGGTGATTTAACATGCGAAGCTAGGACGCTTCCCAGTCAGAATGCCTGTATGGTTAAGGCAGATGGCATGGGTCCAAGTTATCGACGAAGATTTCCGGTGCAATGTTATACTCAAGACTTGACCATAATGGTCCTACTTGTGTAATACGGTATGTATGGATGTAAGACTCTTGTTATTCAGCTTCTATGTGTTCAGTGGGCATTGATCTCCGGGATCACTGTACACGTGCATTCGGTGATCACGACTTATGAGTCGGGGTCCCCACAATGAGTAACAGTTTTTTTAATTTTTTTTGTTTTTTCTTAATCTCAGGTCACTATTTCACATATGAGATATTCAACACATATATATACAACAAGCATCCATATAACAATCATATCAAACACACAAGTTTCATCATATATACATACATAGCCAAAACATAGTTCCATCGTTACATATTACAAAAGTTTCACATTGTTCATCCAACACCGTTATCCATCAATTCACAAAAGTTTCACATTGATACAAAATAAAAACACAAATGGAAAAGAAGCACTCCATCCATGCAAGCTTCCGTGAATTAAATCAAATCTACAAAATGATAAACAAGAAGTTAGAAGAAGAAGAAGAAGAAGAAGAGAAGAAGAAGAAGAAGACTAGAAGAATACTAGAAGAAGAATAAGAAGAAGAATAAGAAGAACGAGAAGAGGACTATAAGCTTATTATGTAAACTTGATCATTTTGTGCTAACATAAGTAATTTTGGAGCTAACCTATAGGAAACTAAGCATATAAGCTCTAAGTTAGCATATTAGAGCCAACTTAGGTAAAATGAAGCTAACCTATGTCATTTTGGAAAAGAAGAAGAATAAGAAGAAGACTATAAGCTTATTGTGTAAGCTTGATCATTTTGTGCTAACATAAGTTATTTTGGAGCTAGCCTATAGGAAACTAAGCATATAAGCTCTAAGTTAGCATATTAGAGCCAACTTTGGTAAAATGAAGCTAACCTATAGGAAACTAAGCATATTAGAGATAACATAGGTAACTAAGTATATATATATCATTTTGGACATCTGACATACCCGACATAGTTCAGTTCTCATTGTTCTTATTCTCCTTCCTCAGCCTGATGCGCCAATAGCGGCGAGGCAAGGAGGCGAGGGAGGCGGTGGGATGTAGTCTTCACCACAATTGGCGTGGTCATGTCGCCTAACCTGTGGATCACCGGCGCCACCACCGGTGCGTGGTCATTGTCGAGCACCACCACCATCGCGAGGCCACCTTCAGGCAGGGGCGGCACGACCATCGCTAGGTCATCCTCAGCCACCTCCATCTCTTGCCCATGGTCAGCCACCACCACCATCTCCTGCCCATGGTCAGCCACCACCATCTCTTGCCCTTGGTCAGCCACCACCAGCGCTAGGTCATCCTCAGCCTGATGCCCATCGTCATCCTGCAGCTCCTCATCCCCACTCTGCTCCTCTTCTCCCGCATTCCAGTTCGGATTATCCTTCTTGTTGTCTTTGTTGCTGCCAGAATCGCTGTTGCTATCGCTAAAGGCAGAATCGCTGTTGCTTTTGCTACAGCCATAGTCGCTGCTGCTTTGGCTGTAGCGTTGTCATTCTGCTGCTCCCATTGCTGTCCAAATGCAACAATGACCGTTAACAATCGATGTGAGACAAAGCCAAATGTAGAGGAATAAGAAGAGGCAGAACGTACTGGCATCATCATCGTTAGCGTAGCGCATGCGACACATAGTCGTGTTGAACACCTTCACGATGAGCATGGTGGTGTCGTCGTCGTACCTGAATAGAAGGAAGTACCCCAACCACAGGTCGTAGGCACAGAAGAACTTCTCCCACCCACGATACAAGTACATGTGGCCCTCCTTGATCACCAACTCCACATACCACAACCTGTGTAACCCGCTGCCGGCATGTCGCAGCTTCACATTATTTGGCGGATCTTCACCCAGCATGTTCATAAAACTGTCAGGAAGCCTCTGCAGTTTGGGACAATGAGTGATGTAGCAAACAACATATATCATAATGAGATGGGTGAAGGGAGATCTCCGCTTTATATACCTGCGTCATGGATGATAATCAAGTCCCAAGTATGATATCAAGAACTCGAAAGCATCAAACTCAGATCATGTGTGGCAGAGCGACGGTGGCTGCTTCCCCCCATCTCTGATAAGCAGCAGAAGAGACCACTTAGTACCCTTACAACAGATCATAAAACATGCATGATAACAGGCTGTACTGAAAGTCCAATTGTACTGGACTATAAATTAGGGTAACAATGACACAGAAGATGGGAGCACCTAGTACACATTAGAAAAACAAAAAGGTACCACGCTTAAAAGGAAAGACCACTTGGCTCTATTGCCACCTATGGTTTAATGCAGCAAGAATGGCAGGGCAGTTGATCCTACTTAACTAAGTACTAAGATACCCCGGCCCATGCATTAGTAACAAGTACCCCATATGTCCTATTTTTAGCAAAGTCATGCTAAAATTCACGGAAAATTTCAGCATGACCTTTGCTTAAAATAGGACATATGGAGTACCCGAATTTGCCGGAATGGAAGTTAATCGACATTCCGGCAAACTCAAGGGCCTCTCGGGGTACCTGCAAAATCATTTTTATGATACAAGTAGCATCATCACAAGTACAACATCATCACAAGTACAGCAGCAGGGATATTTTTATGATACAAGAAGAAAGCAGCCACAACTGCAGTAAAAACAAGCAACTACACACACAGGAGTTGTAAAATATCCCTGCTATTCTTTTTTACATAAACATGTAATTAGTCAAGACAACTTATCTCATATTTTTAAACTTCCATTTATTTTAATCTACGGTAGATACATGACAACATCACCCTCCAGAAAGAACCAACAAATATGGCATCAGAAACATATGTGCCACCTGTCAGAAAATATAGAAAAGAAAGCACATAGTTATAAAGATTAGTATTCGAGAGATTGTAGCGAGCTCTGGTTTCTCTTAATGGCAATTTGGGTGAACATTTCCATGCAAAAAAAATTGAACTGTTATACAGATTTTTGGACCCCATCATATGCTAAGCAGGTGTGATGGTCCAGGCTTAATATATTTCAAGCAGTAGATGAGGTGCAAACAAACATTTTTTAAAACAAATTGTGGTGGGCTATTTCAGGACATTGCGGTTCGAGTGCTTCAGAATGGTTGTGATATGAGAACTACCAGAATGGATGAATATTCATGAGGGTTCAGTAGTTGACATGTGAATTGGCAACTAATTTAAATCCGGCAGAGCACCAACTTCAAGCCCTGAACTCTTGAGTGAATGAAAGTTACACAACGAAGCCACACACATGCACATATCAAAGGTAGAAATGAGGAATCATCTTTGATCTCGAAATGCTTTCTTTGACTTCATTTATGATACAAGAAGAAAGCAGCCACAACTAAAGTAAAACAAGCAACTACACAAACCATGAGCTTGAAAGATCGTGAGTAGAAGCTCTTTGGTAGTGCAACGCAACACGTCTGACAAATGAAAACCTTCGTAACAGTGTTGATGCTCTTAAGGTGAAGGATGATGCAATTGGTAGATTGCAACCATAGGTTGTTGCTGCCGAAAAGAAGCCACAGAAAGCTCTAAAGCTTAAGGATAATGTAATTGGCAAATTGGCCAAAAATAACCTACTATCAAATGGTAAAGCTTAAGTGGATCAGATGGTCTTTAGCTGACAGAAATCCAGTTTAGTAAGTAAAACTTAATCCAAATTTACTGCTTGGATGAGTCATCTAGAAAAAAACACTAAAACTACTTGCGAATCCAAAGGCATCTCTATCAAGAATTCAAGATACAACTTAATAGATGTAAAGCTCAATAACATACACAGAATAACAGATGACACAGTACGTAACACAAAGCAGAACCAAGGGTAACTTGTTTTTTTTCACAATTAAGGGTAACTTCGTTGTGTAAGAAAATGCATAATCGATCCTCTTGACTACAAGACAACACAAACAAATTCACTTCAGTTTGTCACTCCTCATCCTAGTTTAATTCATGCCACATGGGGCAAACCTTGGGCATGGTCATAATCACTTCCTGCAGCAACTAAGCTTACTGAAGCAGATTGAAGCAGCAGACCAAGAAAAGAAACTTCTGCCTCTCAATGCAACACAAAACAGACTGAAGCAGCAGTGCTAGCAAAACAGAGCAGATATATAACCATGCGATTTACTTCTTTGTAAATAAAGACCAGGCATACATGTATTAGTTCTAATTTTACCTGGCTAGGATCCAAGGCAATTAGGAAGCAAGCAGAGGTTGAGGGCAAGAGGAAGAAGAAGAAGAAGAAGGAAGTGGAGGGGAGGGGCTCACCTGCAGTCGAGGGCGTACACGGCACCGGCCGGCCGCCTTGGACCCGGAGGAAGCCGCGGTCGTGCCGGATCCCTAGGGATCGGGGCCGACACAAGACCATGCCGCAGCAGAGCAGAGTAGTGCGCGGACGGCGGCGTCGCGTGGCCTGGCTGAGCTGAGGTAGAGGCGGTCGTCGTCTCCTCCTCCTCCTCGTCCTCCTCCTGGTCCTCCTCCTCCGGCTTGGGGCGGGGGGGGGGGCGCTGGGGAGCTGCAATGGTGGGGGCGGGGGGGCGGCAGCACGGGGGAGCTGCAATGGTGGGGGGCGCGGGGGCGGCGGGGGTGGAGTCCGGGTGGGGTCAGGGTGGCGGCGGCGGGGGTCGATCGGGGTAGCGGGTGGATCTGGAGAGGGAGAGGGATGAAGGAATCTAGCGAGGGAGAGGGTAGAATTAGCTAGGGGTGTGGGGAGATTACTAATGGCGCACCCCGCAGCGGTGCGCCATTAGTATGTTTTTTTATTACAGTTCGAGCCCTCGGGTTATATTCCACCTAACCCAATCTACATCAGAACCCGCCCACTAGCCCGACTGGTCAGGACGCAGCACACACACTTGGAGGTCCTGGGTTTGATTCCAGCCTCCCAATTTTTATTTTTATGCATTTAAAATGCTGTTTGATATTTATTTGTGTTTAAATATCTTCAAACTTGTTTTAATCATAACAGATAATATTTTTTATAAAAACAGTAATAATTTTTTAAAAATATGTTCAAATTTGTTATTTGAAAATATTTATGAATATGAAAAAGGTGGAGTGGAGGTGCGGTGGGTCATCAAGAACGGTGGAGTGGGGAGGGTGCGGGCCGGGGTCGGCGGCAATGGTGGAGCGGGCAGGTGCGGTTGGTCGTCGGCGGCGGTGGAGTGGGGAGGTGCGGGCCGGGGTCGGCTGCGGCGGCGGTGGAGCGGGGAGGTGCGGTGGGTCGTCGGTGGCGGTGGAGTGGGGACCGGATCTGGCGAGGTGGGATAGCGATCGAGATGGAGGGGGGTCGAGATCGAGTGTCCATGAAATTTAAAAACATTCATGGGTTCAAAAAGTGCCCATGAAATACAATCGAGAAATGAAGACTACGATTTAAATACAATCGATCTTAGCTAGCTATCTGTTCACAATCTTCTTGTCCTTCTTTTTCGCAAATGGAGTTCTTCTGTGGAACGGACGTCCTTTAGGTAGGGTGGTCCTGCTTCTTCTTGTGGTGTATGCTGCTACTTCATCGTCGTCGTCATGTTCGATCTTCGGGTCGCCGTACTTGTTGAAGTCTTGCTCATTGGCTACTCCATCCATTCCGATGATCTTCCTTTTGCCTCTCCTCACGAAAACACGACTGGGCTTTAACGGGTCGGTAATGAAGAAGCATTGGTCTACTTGGGAAGCCAGTACCCATGGCTCATTTTTTGCGTTGACGTTTGCGCCCGCGGTCTTGGATTTGGCTTCGGGTATAACCATGGTGGTGAAATACCGGTCTTCTTTTAGGACGCTCTTGGCCCATCTCGACACGGAACATCGGGACCTTCTCTCCAACAGTAGCTCAGCTCCCGATATCCTCGATCCTTCCGTAGTATCTGTCCTTGTCGTTACCGGTGTAGGATTCCATCGTTACCCCGGAGTTCTGATAACCATCGCTCTTCATGTCCTTGTCCTCGGTGTAGAATGTGTAGCCGTTGATATCGTATGCCTCATAGGTCATCAGGTTGTGCTCGACGCCTTGTGACAAGGCGAATATGAGTTGTTCTTCCGCGGAAGAATCCTCATGTAAAGGGTACAACAAAAGCTTCTGCTTGAACCAACTCGTGAAACATGAGTTGTGCTCTTTGATTATATCTCCGTCCGTCCTCTGTTGGCCTCGGTCATTGTACGTCTTCTCAATAAAGGTTTTGTGCTCTACCACCCAAGGATCGACCACGTCTATGTGTTGTAGCGCGACTAGGTTTGCTCTTTCAAAGTCGGCGAGTCGACCCTCAAAGTCGACATGCATTTCACGGCGACCCTCACGGTGACCCCATCCAGCGAGCCTGCCGAGGTGCCTGTGAGACGGAGTGCTCAGAACTCAGATACTTCCTCCGAGTGCCGACAATGTATGTCTCTTCACATATCTTACAATAGCTCCTTCATTAACGCTCTTACATCGCCGAAGCATAGAGTTTTCCTCCAAATCGTGGGTCGGTTCGTCAAAGTTGAAGTTCGTCCGGACCGGATCTTCTTAGTTGATAGGTTCGTGTCCATTCTAGACAACTATCGAAATACTCATGGTGGTCTACAATTTATGGTTTCTCCTGCAGAAGCGGGTCTGGTTGAACCTCACCGTATAACCTACGATTGGCAACGGTTGCTCGTAAAGGGGTCCCATCGTCCTACCATTCTATGGTTTTATGGCTTATCGCTACGACACTCTTCTAAGGTTTTCGAGGCTCTCGATTTTCCATCAACATATGATAGTTCATGATAGAAGTCTCCGTATGGGGCCAATCCATCCTGCATTTGAATCATTACCACATCGTAAATAGTAAATCACGATTCTAACACTTGGGCATACTCACAAGCACCGCAGAATTTCACTTGTCGCATTTAACCGAGTTCGTATAAATCCATGGTTTCGCAAGCTGAACAAGACATCTATCGCTCTTCACCATCCTTGGGTTTTCGTATCCTCCTAAAAAATGTCGATGTTTAAACTCGGAGTTTTCTTCCGAAATATGTTCCTATAGTAAGAGTGTGCTTGCTTCTTATTAACTCCTGGGCCTGTGGGTTATGGCCCACTTCAACTCTTGTACAAGTTTAATTCATCCTTCCTAGGATTCCATATTCCAACATTACATCTCCTGTTAATCCAGTAGTACTTCTTCCTTCATACCCTTGTGGTGACGATCATACAAAACTCCAACTTATTTTGTCCAGCTTCCTTCTATGGACCGTCATGAATAATACATTTCTTTCTTCATTGATCCTGTGGCTTTACGGAGTACTCGACACCAAAAAAATGCACTAGTTTATCCACAAATCCCATTATTTTCATATCAATCTTTTATTACATCCATAACCTTTTTCGTAAATCCAAATTCCAAAAAGTTTATTACAAATGCTGCCACCCACATGGTTCGGTATGGTCAGACATTACTTCCAACTTTATTCATTTTTCCTCCTTGAGGATTCTTCAGTCCCACTGGAATTGTGCGACATGCGCCTTGAAATCTTCAATTATCTGTTTCATCGTGGTGGCCTTGAGCTTCATCTCCATCATCTCGGCATGCACTTCTCTTAGGTATTCCTGAGTATAACGAAGTCTTGCTTCGAGTATTTCTCCGATCTGGCGTATGGCTTCCATGGCTGCTTCACGAACAGCGTCGAAGAAAGTTGCTTGTGGTACACATGAGATGAAAAAGTATTGCCCCATCGTCTTTGGGCAAACTCCTTTCATACGGTGGAGGTGTACCTCCACATACCAAAGTTCCACTCCCTTTTGCATGAAGGGGTAGCCTTTATAGACTGTATCTCCTTCAAGGTGATTATGCTTCATCATGTCCTTCAGGATCTTCGGGTAATCATGATCACTTGTCAGGGTCATGATCGTTTCAGGGCCCTTAAGGAAAGACTCATAAAGGGTTGTCATCTGCATGTGTAGGATAAGAGGGGTGCTCAGAACAAGGAATGTATCTCCATGGGGAAATTGCAATTGTCTCCAGAAAAGTTTGGTGTTCAGTTGTCCATGGGTTCAAGATTTCGGGGTCTGGTTGAGATAGAAAGAGAAAGAAAATACCCACCCATCACAAAAGAATCCTAGCTCAAAAGTACCGTTTGTAATGGCCGTTCTACTATGGTTTCGTTTCTAAGTCCTCATTTCTTCAGGTCTTCAATGCTCGGGAGTTTCCAATTCCTGATGCTTTTCCCATATGAAGGCCTTCTACCATTCTTCCGTAACTTACGTCTCTCATGGTTGAAATAAATACAAGCCTACGAATATCGCATCTATCCAACCATTCAATAAACACAAAAAATAATAGCAACCAAGCATTCATTTATTCAATCAATTCTACAGTATCGCCACCCACATAAATTGGTATGGTCAGATACTTAAATCGAGAAAGCGTTCATGGTGGGATACTACTAAGCTAATTTATTAGGAACTTGATCATTGTCCCCGCTGGGGCTTCTTCTGTGTGGACTTGATCTCCTCCAATTTTTCTGCTAGATTTTCCCTGTCGACGCGGAGTTTCTTGTGACGACCATGTATGTCCTGAAGTTGTTCCTTGAGCTTCTGGATCTCAACGTCCTTGGCATGAGACATGGTCCTGCTGCTTTTCAGTTCCTGACGCATTCTCGAGATCTCGAGGTTCTCCTCCTCCAGGTTGTCTACCTTCAGTCTTCGAGTCTTGAACTCTTCTCATAGTGCTTCATTGGCAAACAGGGCTTCCAGGAGGTCCATCTGAAGATTCTTGACGTATTGTTCTAGATCCTGATTGTACACTAAAAGTGGGGATAACTTCATCTTTTGTGCTTCCGTCAAGGCAGTAGTTGCTCCATCAAACTTCTGCCATCCAATCCTTCCAAAGAAGTGTGGGTGTAGTGCAGCACGATGACCATAGCATAAAAGTGCAATAGCATCATGGACGGCAGTGTTGATGCCCATATCACAGTCACCATTTATAGTTCCGAAGCTGATGTCTGCAGTCTTGGGGTCTTCTTTACGACCAAAAACTTGGGTCTTGACTCCCCATGATCTAGACGTCCTCTTAGTTGCCTTGATCTCAGATATCGGTAACTTCAGCAGCCTGACTAGCTCCACAAGGAAGGGGCCTCCAAGAACCTTCTCGTAGTGTTCTCTTTTGTTCAGAATGTAGCTCTCCATCTATAGTTTGGAATAAGGAAGGTTCAGTAAAAGAAATCAGGTGTTACGAGAGTAGTACAAAACAAAGGTCATTCCTATTGGGGTCTTCATATTACTAAGTCATTTTCTAGGGTCACGTCCTCAGCCAACATGTGCTCGATACCATATCAGAAGACCCGACCTCGAGACGGTCAAGCCTCTATGTATCCGTACCATCCTCGGATCAATCTGCTGGCACACACAAGACATCGGTGTATATATCAAAGTGCAATCACATGTATAAATAACGTAAAACTGATATATACCTCATAAGTCACAATGAAACAAATAGTCGGGTATGGAGTCCCATCAACGCCATCGGCAAGTTGAGTGTAGACCGTAATCCTGTATTGTAACTCTTACTCGTCGAGGAAAATATCTGCAACATGATACGTTGCAGCCGTGTAGGTCAGACATTGAATGTACCGCAAGATCACAATAAGAGAAAACAAATGATAAACTATACTATATGCGGTATGGCTTTGTGGCTCAGATTCGAGTTTTGTTTGCGTAAACGCTGGTTTTATTTTCCCTACATCAAAGGAATAACTGGAGTCTGTACTATGGAGTTTTCTATCATGACATGGTTCCGCCAACCGATGTCTCATAGCCCACCTCATCATAAGTTGCCCACAATTAAGTTATCAATCCGGTGTTGAGAGTTCCGAGATAGATCCAAGTCCAGATGCATAAATTCTCCGTAACCGGGGACACGGCTAATCGATTAGATTTTAACCCTCTGCAGAGGTTCGTACACTTTACCCGCAAGATTCGATCCCTCTTTTTACGTTCTCGCACTTCAGGGTGTTTGAGAACAAGATGACCGAAACATGGTCTTCCGAAGAGTTCCTCGACCACCGTCCGTGCTCATCCAATCCTACCGTAGTTCTACATCTGCTAGCACCGTCCCAGCCGAGTCACAACTAAGGTCGACCAAGCCAGAGCCCATAGTGACTTGCGGTAGCACGTAAGCTTCCAGCATGAAGTATTCTTCCGTCTCTTTGAGTCTGGGTGAAGCTTTCCGCAAGATGTCATGGCGCTTCTCCATGCATCCCGCCAACCACTGGATTCTCCAGGTGCCCGTCAACCATCCTTCACCCGAAGAGTGTGTATTGAATTCTTGTCTCGAGTCTTGAAGTCTTGAGGCCTTGAAGATGCAGTCCTTGCAGATGCCATCATGGAGTTGTCATCATCGACGTAGAGTCCTCCTTCTTCACACCACTGCGTGCACTCATACCAAACCCGTCTACTATAGCGTAGCATTAACATAAATAGCGTCCGGGCTTGGTAACAGGTGATGGGTTCCAACCTCATGCATACTACTCAACTACAAGAATCAATAACACTACTGGAGGGTGGTTGCAAGGATGCCACTAAATGCAATAAAACATAGGTATGAAAACATGGTCAAAGTGAACTTGCCTTGCTGACGATCTTCGAAAACTAGGGACTCGTGGTAGCAAGCTTCGCACTCCGGAAATTCTACCGAGGCAAGCAACAATCATAATAAGCATATAGCATATGATCACTTAACATAATAGTATGCTAACATAACACACCAAACAAATGAATCAAAACCCAAAGGAAAACTCGAAGAAATCCAACTCAATGTTTCCCTACTTCAAGCAACAACTAAAAATAGTTTTACATAACAAAAAATGTCTTAACAGAACCTAAGCATGGATTTATGCTACCTAACAGAAAAGAATTCATCAAGCAACTAGTAGCAAAAAGAATCACCTTAAAATCTATTATAAAACTCCTATTAGGCCTAAAGCAAATTCTAGTAAAAATAAAATAAAAATTTTATTTATTATAAATAAAAGTCCATGCTCTAAAGTTACACAAACTAATCAAGAATAATCTATCACTCATGAAAAATAAATTTATTTGCTAAGTAAAACAATAGGAAAACAGTAGCTATTAATTAATTTAGAATAACATGATTCTGATTAAAACTATTTTTTATTAATCCTAAAATTCCCAAATAAATTCCTACGGTTAGGCAATGTCAAAACAAACTTGGGACAAAAGAATCACTAAAAATAATTTTCCTAACTCTTTTATGGCAGAATTACTATTCTGTCTAAATCTAAAATAAAGCAATTTTAAATAATTTTAACATGGCTAATTATATATTCTACAGAAACTATAAGAAATTTTCAAACCAAGAAAAAAAGAATCACTTAAAAATATTAAGTAGATTAGAAGATATGAATTTTTCAAATCTGAAACTATTCTGTTAAAACAGAAAACGAAAATAAAAGAAAAACGGGCTAATGGGCCTATATAACGCTTCGGCGTAATATAACTAAAACGGGCCCTAGGGTTAAAAACGAATCGGCCGGTTTAAATAAAAACCTAACTAATCGATCTAAACCGGAAATAAACCGGTTCACTAAAAACTAACCTAATAAAACCATACCCCTTCGGGGGATCTAATCCTAACCCTAGAAAACAGATCGGACGGCGGGGAGGTGCTCCGGTGACTTACCGGACGGCGACGGCGACGGCGGCTCGGGCGGCGAGTGCTCCGGCGACTCCGGTGGTCGGGGGCGTCGGCGGAGGTCTCCGGCGGGTGCGGACGGGCGAGAGGGGTGGTTTGGTGGAGTCGGGCGAGATCGGGGTGGGCTGGGGCGGCGAGTGCGGTGTTAATGGCGGCGGCGGCGCTCGGTTGCTCCGGCGAGCGCTGCAGCAAGGGAGAGAGGGTCACGAGGGGCGAGGGGAATGTGGTCGGGGGTTTATATAGAGCGCGTCGATTTGGACGAGGGGCAACGAGCGAGAGGATCACGGCGAATCCGGATCTCACGGATCCGGCGGCGGCGCGGGGCGTTGGCGTGGCGAGGAAGGTGACGGGTGGGGCCACCCGTCAGTGAGAGGGAGGGGGAGTGCAGCGTCGGTTGGCGAGGCGAGAGGTTTCGGTGGGAGCTTCGGTCGGGCGGCTCACGGGCGGCCGGGCAGTTAGGTTGCTCACTGGGTGGGCCGCCTGGTGTTGGTTGGGCAGTTGGCTGGCAGCGCCTGAGGATTTTCTTTTTCTAATTTTATTTTTTTGAAAAATAAAAATAGAGATAATATATATAGAATATAAATATTTTATATAGGACATATATATATCAAAATGATCAGGGGAATATTCCCTATCATTTGAACATTTTTCCAGGGGCAAAATCCAAACTATATAAAAAAATCATTTTTTTCTAAAATTCCAAATAAAACTCAAATTTGAATTCAAACTTTTTGGCAATGTTTTTCCTCTGATATTTTTGGAGTGTCATGTTTACTCCTCTCATACTTTTTCTCAAGTATTTATCAGGCATAGTTTTTGAAATGATTTCCACTGCCAAAACTTAAATTCAAATCCCAACAACTCCAAACTCTCCTGAAACTCCAAATGCCACTCAAATTCAAACAACATGCATAGATGCTTAGCTATAATTGTAAAACATTCAAAATTGTAATTTGGAATGTTACAAATCTACCACACTTAAAATGAATCTCGTCCTCGAGATTCGAAGAGGCTAGCAAGAAAGGGTTAGGGGTTGGGGTCTGCTAGCAAATGTTTGGTCGGAAGGTCAGGGGTGCTACCACACTTAAAACAAGGTTACGGTTCCGATAAACTCAGATACTTCCTCTGGAGTGCCGACAATGTATGTCTCTTCACATATCTTACAATAGCTCCTTCATTAACGCTCTTCTGTCAGAAGCATAGAGTTTTCCTCAAAATCGTGGGTCGGTTCGTCAAAGTTGAAGTTCGTCCGGGACTGGATCTTCTTAGTTGATAGGTTCGTGTCCATTCTAGACAACTATCGAAATACTCATGGTGGTCTACAATTTATGGTTTCTCTTGCAGAAACGGGTCTGGGTTGAACCTCACCGTATAACCTACGATTGGCAACGGTTGCCTGTAAAGGGGTCCCATCGTCCTACCATTCTATGGTTTTATGGCTTATCGCGTCGACACTCTTCTAAGGTTTTCGAGGCTCTTTGATTTTCCATCAACATATGATAGTTCATGATAGAAGTCTCCGGTTTGGGGGCCAATCCATCCCGTACTTGAATCATTACCACATACGTAAATAGTAAATCACGTATTCTAACACTTGGGCATACTCACAAGCACTGCAGAATTTCACTTGTCGATGAACCGAGTTCGTATAAATCCATGGTTTCTGCAAGCTGAACAAGACATCTATCGTTCTTCACCATCCTTGGGTTTTCGTATCCTCCTAAAAAATGTCGGATGTTTAAACTCGGAGTTTTCTTCCGAAATATGTTCCTACAGTAAGAGTGTGCTTGCTTCTTATTAACTCCTGGGCCTATGGGTTATGGCCCACTTCAACTCTTGTACAAGTTTAATTCATCCTTCCTAGGATTCCATATTCCAACATTACATCTCCTGTAAATCCAGTAGTACTACTTCCTTCATACCCTTGTGGTGACGATCATACAAAACTCCAACTTATTTTGTCCAGCTTCCTTCTATGGACCGTCATGAATAATACATTTCTTTCTTCATTGATCCTGTGGCTTTACGGAGTACTACGACACCAAAAAAAATGCACTAGTTTATCCACAAATCCCATTATTTTCATATCAATCTTTTATTACATCCATAACCTTTTTCGTAAATCCAAATTCCAAAAAGTTTATTACAAATGCTGCCACCCACATGGTTCGGTATGGTGGACATTACTTCCAACTTTATTCATTTTTCCTCCTTGAGGATTCTTGATCCCATCGGAATTGTGCGACATGCGCCTTGAAATCTTCAATTATCTGTTTCATCGTGGTGGCCTTGAGCTTCATCTCCATCATCTCGGCATGCACTTCTCTTAGGTATTCCTGAGTATAACGAAGTCTTGCTTCGAGTATTTCTCCGATCTGGCGTATGGCTTCCATGGCTGCTTCACGAACAACGTCGAAGAAAGTTGCTTGTGGTACACGTGAGATGAAAAAGTATTGCCCCATCGTATTTGGGCAAACTCCTTTCATACGGTGGAGGTGTACCTCCACATACCAAAGTTCCACTCCCTTTTGCATGAAGGGGTAGCCTTTGTAGACTGCATCTCCTTCAAGGTGAATATGCTTCATCATGTCCTTCAGGATCTTCGGGTAATCATGATCACTTGTCAGGGTCATGATCGTTTCAGGGCCCTTAAGGAAAGACTCATAAAGGGTTGTCATCTGCATGTGTAGGATAAGAGGGGTGCTCAGAACAAGGAATGTATCTCCATGGGGAAATTGCAATTGTCTCCAGAAAAGTTTGGTGTTCAGTTGTCCATGGGTTCAAAATTTCGGGGTCTGGTTGAGATAGAAAGAGAAAGCAAATACCCACCCATCACAAAAGAATCCTAGCTCAAAAGTACCATTTGTAATGGCCGTTCTACTATGGTTTCGTTTCTAAGTCCTCATTTCTTCAGGTCTTCAATGCTCGGGAGTTTCCAATTCCTGATGCTTTTCCCATATAAAGGCCTTCTACCATTCTTCCGTAACTTACGTCTCTCATGGTTGAAATAAATACAAGCCTACGAATATCGCATCTATCCAACCATTCAATAAACACAAAAAAATAATAGCAACCAAGCATTCATTTATTCAATCAATTCTACAGTATCGCCACCCACATAAATTGGTATGGTCAGATACTTAAATCGAGAAAGCGTTCATGGTGGGATACTACTAAGCTAATTTATTAGGAACTTGATCATTGTCCCCACCGGGCTTCTTACATGTGGACTTGATCTCCTCCAATTTTTCTACGCTAGATTTTCCCTGTCGACGCGGAGTTTCTTGTAGCGACCATGTATGTCCTGAAGTTGTTCCTTGAGCTCGGATCTCAACGTCCTTGGCATGAGACATGGTCCTGCTGCTTTTCAGTTCTGGCGCATTCTCGAGATCTCGAGGTTCTCCTCCTCCAGGTTGTCTACCTTCAGTCTCTGAGTCTTGACCTCTTCTCGTAGTGCTTCATTGGCAAACAGGGCTTCCAGGAGGTCCATCTGAAGATTCTTGACGTATTGTTCTAGATCCTGATTGTACACTAAAAGTGGGGAGAACTTCATCTTTTGTGCTTCCGTTAAGGCAATAGTTGCTCCATCAAACTTCTGCCATCCAATCCTTCCAAAGAAGTGTGGGTTTAGTGCAGCACGATGACGATAGCATAAACGTGCAATAGCATCATGGACGGCAGTGTTGATGCCCATATCACAGTCACCATTTATAGTTCCGAAGCTGATGTCTGCAGTCTTGGGGTCTTCTTTACGACCAAAAACTTGGGTCTTGACTCCCCATGATCTATACGTCCTCTTAGTTGCCTTGATCTCAGGTATCGGTAACTTCAGCAACCTGACTAGCTCCACAAGGAAGGGGCCTCCAAGAACCTTCTCGTAGTGTTCTCTTTTGTTCAGACTGTAGCTCTCCATCTATAGTTTGGAATAAGGAAGGTTCAGTAAAAGAAATCAGGTGTTACGAGAGTAGTAAAAAACAAAGGTCATTCCTATTGGGGTCTTCATATTACTAAGTCATTTTCTAGGGTCACGTCCTACAGCCAACATGTGCTCGATACCATATACAGAGCGACCCGACCTCGACGGTCAAGCCTCTCGTATCCGTACCATCCTCGATCAAGATCTGTTGGCACACACAGTACATCAATGTATATATCAAAGTGCAATCACATGTATAAATAACGTAAAACTGATATATACCTCATAAGTCACAGCGGAAACAAATAGTCGGGTATGGAGTCCCATCAACGCCATCGGCAGGTTGAGTGTAGACCGTAACCCTATATCATAACTCTTACTCATCGAGGAAAATATCTGCAACATGATACGTTGCAGCCGTGTAGGTCAGTACATTGAATGTACCGGCAAGATCACAATAAGAGAAAACAAATGATAAACTATACTATATGCAGTATGGCTTTGTGACTCTGTATCTGAGTTTTGTTTGCGTAAACGCTGGTTTTATTTTCCCTACATCAAAGGAATAACTGGAGTCTGTACTATGGAGTTTTCTATCATGACATGGTTCCGCCAACCGATGTCTCATAGCCCACCTCATCATAAGTTGCCCACAATTAAGTTATCAATCCGGTGTTGAGAGTTCCGAGATAGATCCAAGTCCAGATGCTCAAATTGTCCGTAACCGGGGACACGGCTAATCGATTAGGTCTTAACCCTCTGCAGAGGTTTGTACACTTTACCCGCAAGATTCGATCCCTCTTTTACGTTCTCGCACTTCGTGGTGTTTGAGAACAAGATGACCAAACATGGTCTTCAAGAGTTCCTCGACCACCGTCCGGTGCTCATCCAATCCTACCGTAGTTCTACATCTGCTAGCACCGTCCCAGCCAGAGTCACAACTAAGGTCGACCAAGCCAGAGCCCATAGTGACTTGCGGTTGCAGGTAAGCTTCGGGCATGAAGTATTCTTCCGTCTCTTTGAGTCCAGGGTGAAGCTTTCCAAGATGTCATGGCGCTTCTCCATGCATCCCGGCCAACCACTGGATTCTCCAGGGTGCCCGTCAACCATCCTTCACCCAGTAGTGTGTATTGAATTCTTGTCTCGAGTCTTGAAGTCTTGAGGCCTTGAAGATGCAGTCCTTGCAGATGCCATCATGGAGTTGTCATCATCGACGTAGAGTCCTCCTTCTTCACACCACTGTCGTGCACTCATACCAAACCCCGTCTACTATAGCGTAGCATTAACATAAATGACGTCCCGGGCTTGGTAACAGGGTGATGGGTTCCAACCTCATGCATACTACTCAACTACAAGAATCAATAACACTACTGGAGGGTGGTTGCAAGGATGCCACTAAATGCAATAAAACATAGGTATGAAAACATGGTCAAAGTGAACTTGCCTTGCTGACGATCTTCGAAAACTAGGGACTCGTGGTAGCAAGCTTCGCACTCCGGAAATTCTACCGAGGCAAGCAACAATCATAATAAGCATATAGCATATGATCACTTAACATTATAGCATGCTAACATAACACACCAAACAAACGAGTCAAAACCCAAAGGAAAACTCGAAGAAATCCAACTCAATGTTTCCCTACTTCAAGCAACAACTAAAAATAGTTTCACATAACAAAAAATTTCTTAACAGAACCTAAGCATGGATTTATGCTACCTAACAGAAAAGAATTCATCAAGCAACTAGTAGCAAAAAGAATCACCTTAAAATCTATTATAAAACTCCTATTAGGCCTAAAGCAAATTCTAGTAAAAATAAAATAAAAATTTTATTTATTATAAAAGTCCATGCTCTAAAGTTACAGAAACTAATCAAGAATAATCTATCACTCATGAAAAATAAATTTATTTGCTAAGTAAAACAATAGGAAAACAGTAGCTAGTTAATTAATTAAGAATAACATGATTCTGATTAAAACTATTTTTATTAATCCTAAAATGCCCAAATAAATTCCTACGGTTAGGCAATGTCAAAACAAAGTTGGGACAAAAAGAATCATTAAAAATAATTTTCCTAACTCTTTTATGGCAGAATTACTATTCTGTCTAAATCTAAAATAAAGCAATTTTAAATAATTTTAACATGGCTAATTATATTTTCTGCAGAAACTATAAGAAATTTGCAAACCAACAAAAAAGAATCACTTAAAAATATTAAGTAGATTAGAAGATATGAATTTTTCAAATCTGAAACTATTCTGTTAAAACAGAAAACGAAAATAAAAGAAAAACAGGCTAATGGGCCTATATAGCGCTTGGCGTAATATAACTAAATGGGCCCTAGGGTTAAAACGAATCGGCGGTTTAAATAAAAACCTAACTAATCGATCTAAACCGAAGTAAACCGCTCACTAAAACTAACCTAATAAAACCATACCCCTTGGGATCTAATCTAACCCTAGAAAATAGATCGGACGGCGGGAGGTGCTCCGTGACTTACCGGACGGCGACGGCGACGGCGGCTCGGGCGGCGAGTGCTCCGGCGACTCCGGTGGTCGGGGGCATCGGCGGAGGTCTCCGGCGGGTGCGGACGGGCGAGGGGGGTGCTTTGGTGGAGTCGGGCGAGATCGGGGTGGGCTGGGGCGGCGAGTGCAGGGTTAATGGCGGCGGCGGCGCTCGGTTGCTCCGGCGAGCGCTGCAGCGAGGGATTATATAGAGGGGGCGCGTCAATTTGGACGAGGGGCAACGCGGCGAGAGGATCACGGCGAATCCCGGATCTCACGGGATCCGGCGAGCGGCGGCGCGGCGGTTGGCGTGGGCGAGGGGAAGGTGATGGGGTGAAATGCGAGAGAGAGGGGAGTCTGTGCGTCGGTTGGCCGAGGCGAGAGGGTTTCGCGAGGCTCGGTCGGGCCGGCTCATTGGCGGCGGGGCAGTTGGCTGGCTCACTTTGGCTGGGCAGCGTGGGTGTTAGGCTGGGCGGTTGGCTGGCGCCTGTGGGCTTTTTCTTTTCTAATTTTATTTTTTGAAAAATAAAACAGAGATAATATATATAGAATATAAATATTTTATATAGGACATATATATATCAAAATGATCAGGGAATATTCCTATCATTTGAACATTTTCCAGGGCAAAATCCAAACTTTATAAAAATCATTTTTTCTAAAATTCCAAATAAAACTCAAATTTGAATTCAAACTTTTTGGCAATGTTTTTCCTCTGATATTTTTCGAGTGTCATGTTTACTCCTCTCATACTTTTTCTCAAGTATTTATCAGGCATAGTTTTTAAAATGATTTCCACTGCCAAAATTTAAATTCAAATCCCAACAACTCCAAACTCTCCTGAAACTCCAAATGCCACTCAAATTCAAAGAACATGCATAGATGCTTAGCTATAATTGTAAAACATTCCAAATAGTAATTTGGGATGTTACAATGATATCCTCCATGATATGGACCAGCAGATGCACCATAACGTCGAAGAATGCGGGCGGGAAGTACATCTCAAGCTCGCATAGTATCACCACGATCTCTTCCTGTAGCCTTCTGAGTTGCCTCACGCCAACTGACTTCCAAGAGATGACGTCGAAAAAGTTGCATAGGCCAAATATCATTTCACGGACGTGCGCATCCATGATCCCACGGATTGCAACTGGAAGTATCTGCGTCATCGGCCGCGTGATACCGTGAGACTTCATCCCGCTGAACTTCGCTTCTCTGGGTCGAGGTATATGCTTATCTTCCCCGCGTAACCGTAAGGAAGTTTTACTCCTACGAGGCAGGTGAAAAACTGCTCGATCTCCTCCTGACTTAGAGTGAAGCACGCGGGAGGGTAGTCATTTCCGGTCTTCTTGGCCTTTTTGCCTTTGCGGCGACTTTCCGTGTCCCGCTTCGCCTCATCATCATCATCATCATCATCATGATCATTAGCGTGAAGCTCCTCCCGATGCCCATTGATTTCAAGTCTGCCTTGCTTTCGCCCATCTTTGGTCCTCTCGGCATGTTGAGCAGGGTACCAAGCAGATAGTCGCACACATTCTTCGTGATATGCATGACATCAAGGCTGTGAGGCACACGGTGGATCTTCGATCGAAGTCCCGAAAAAGACCTTGTTTTCCATACCTTCAGCAGCTCTGGCGCCTTCGCTTCTTTCCGGCTCGCGCTTTTGCTTCTTTCCCAAAGTGGGCGGTCTTTCCATTTTTTCAATAGCTGGTCTATTTCCTCGGCGCCTCGTGCGGGCGTCTTCCGGGTTCGGTTTCACCATCGAACAGATCCTTGTGTTTCCTCCACGGGTCATCGTCGCGAAGCCACCTTCGATGTCCCATGAATACGGTTTTTGAAGACCTGGGATCTCTATCTAGCTGGCGATACATTGTGTCATCCATGCACGTGACGCATCCAGAAAATCCGTGGACCACCTGTCCCGCGAGATATCCATGACCGAGATAGTCGTGCACTGTCGTTAGCAGTGCGGCTCTCATAGGGAAATATTCTTTCTCTGCGGCGTCCAACGTATTGGCTGGCGTTTTCCACAGCGTGTCTAGCTCTTCTTTCAGCAGCCCCAGATACAGATTGATGTCGTTCCCTGGTTGTTTCGGCCCTTCGATTAGCATACTCTTGTGAATGTACTTCCTCTTCATGCACAACCAGGGGAAGGTTGTACATCCACACAAACACATGCCAGTGCTATGTGTGCTTCTCGCTGCCAAGCGGATTGACTCCATCGGTGCTCGCGCCCCAGCACGATGTTCCTTGGATCCTTCCCAAATTCGGGTGTTTGAAGTTCAACGCGTGCCACTGGCTCGCATCCTTTGGGTGACTCAGCATCTTGTCTTTTTTATTTATCTCCGAATCATTTGCGTCATCTTCTCGCTTCTTCTCCTCCATATTCGCGTGCCAACGCAGGAGCTTTGCTACCTTAGGGTCCGCGAAATACCGCTGCAGACGAGGAGTGATCGAAAAGTACCACACCACTTTTCGAGGAGCTTTCTTCCTCTTCTTATGTCGAGTGACGCCGCACACCGGACATATGGTAGACTTCGCGTGCTCGTCCCGATAAATGATGCAATTGTTCATGCACACATGGTACTTCACGTGCGGTAAATCCAGAGGACACATGATTTTCTTTGCCTCCACGAAACTGGTCGGGCACTTGTTCCCCTTGTGAAGACGTTCGTGCCAGAATGACATGTTCTCGTCGAAGCATGCGTCGGTCATTCTGTGTTTTACCTTCATCTCCAGAGCCATGAGCGTTACTTTCAGGCGGGTATCCTCGGGCTTGCATCCTTCATACAATGGAGTAACCGCGTTTATCTCCAGTTGATCCAGCTTGGCTTTCTCTCGGACGGTAGCTCTTGCGTTATCCGTCTGCTTGAGAAGCAGCTCTTAAACATGAGGGTCCTGCACCCAGCCCATCGATGGTCCATCGTCGTCTGCTCCGCCGGCATCTTCATCTTCATGATCATGCCCTTCGTCTTCTCCGGCATCTTCCTCATCATCATGTCCTGCATCTTCTACATGATGACTGTGTACAGCATCATCGTCGTGATCATTCCTGGAGATTCTTCATCTTCTCGCCCGCCCGAGTCTTGCTCATTTCTTGCCGCCACACGGCCCCCATGGACGAATTCATAGTCATCTTCATCACCTTGCCACCGATAGCCATCCATGAAACCACGCAAGAGCAGGTGGTCCCGCACCTGCCCGGAATCCGGGTCCGCAATAAGGCTCTTCAGCTTGCATCTTCGACACGGACATCTTATCTCCGTCTCGTTCTTTTGAAGTATCTCGGCCTTCGCGGAGCTCAAAAACCTATTCACGATGCCTTCGGTCATCGTGCGGACCATGGTCGCCTGCGGGGTAGAGCAAAACGATATTTTAGAACCAAGAAAAAATTTGGCATGACTTTCCCTAAAAATAGGACCAAAAAGAATGCTTAGTGCCAAAATTCTTGCCGAAACAGAAATGAATCAACATTGCGGCAAAATATTGGCAATTATTGCATTTCAAATACCGGTACCCGCAAACACAAACATATATGCAACACCACAAACATATGCAACACCACGAACATACATAGATCTAGGTAGGCCACAAAAAGTGCATGTGCACATTGTTGGAGAGGGAGAACAACATAAAGATAGCTTCCCCCCTTACTTACCTATCAAAAAAAGGTAATTTAACCACTTAATTTGGATGAATCTATGGTGCAAATGAGGTGAGGAGGAGGAGGCAGCAGAGACAAGCTTGGAGGAGGAGGTGGAGAGAATGAAGTGGGGAAAGTGAGTGGGTAGGTGGGCTGTCCAAAATATCTTGTTGGTCCCAGCTTACTAATGGCGCACCAGATGCAAATGCGCCATTAGTAACCCCTGGTTACTAATGGCGCACCTGCTTCTGGTGCGCCATTAGAAGTTTTGCAAAAAAATAAAAAAAAGTATATATTCTAATGGCGCACCGAGGCAGCATGCGCCATTACTAGTTACACTAGTAATGGCGCCTTTGCACCACGATGCGCCATTAGAATGTTTGAAAAAAAATTGTTACTAATGGTGCACCTTGTGCTTGGTGCGCCATTAGTATCTTCCACACTAATGGCGCACCAGAACATGGTGCGCCATTAGTATATACTAATGGCGCACCACCTGACAGGTGCGCCATTAGTCTCCATCCCTTCTGTAGCCCTATTCCTAGTAGTGCCCCTTCCTTGCGCCTTTCCTTCCTGCCTCCGAAATCTCCAAATCTACTCCGACCGCGTTCCCTAGCAAGACATGGCGCCTCGCCAGACCCCGGCTGGAGCTTGGTACTCACCCGCCTTGGACTCGCCGAACGTGTCGGAGAAAGGCCTTGCCCGGGTGCGCCGGATGGTGGCGGCGCAAGGCATCGACGGGGCATAGGTGCTCAAGGCCGGCTCCGCCCTTCTCGAGGGCCAAGGGAGCACCTTCTATCTGATCTTCGTGAGTGCCATTGCTGCCGGTCTGGTGCCTCCCTTTTCTGAGTTCTTCTTCTCTGTCCTCCGCCATTACAAACTGCAAGCTCTGCACCTCCACCCCAACGCTATTCTTCTTCTGGCGATCTTCACCTACTATTGTGAGGCTCATGTTGGGGTGCAGCCCTCAGTGGCCTTGCTGCGCCACTACTTCTACCTCCATACCTCTCGCGGTCCCATCTCCGCGTGCGCGAGCTTTGTCGCGTATCACAGCTCCGACGCCATCTCGAAGCCCGGGAAGAGGATTGAGGGCTTCAGGAGCAAGTGGGTCATGGTAGATGCTGGGCGCATCCATCCTCGGCTGATTCTGCCCATGGAGCAGCCTACGATCTCTGACGATTGGTCTCGCGCGGAACTCATGGATCCCTGCGCGAAGCCGGTGCTGGAGAAGATGGACGCGGATCTGTGGCCGGGCAACATGGCGACGACAAAGCTGACCGGTGCGTCGCTCCTGAGGGAGTTCCTGGAGCACCAGGTGGCCCCGCTTCGTCAGTACTCGCTTCCGCTGTGGAGGCCCCGCCCGAGCCCCGCAGTCTTGGCCGACAAAGATCTGGCCGCGGTCCTCCAATCTTTGGTCGGGGGAGACGTGGTGAGGCTGGAGGGCGCTCCTGTGCCCCTGTTCCTTCGAGATGATTGGGAGCAAGCGGTGGAATCCATGCCCGTCTTCAATGGGACGGGGCCGTGCCCGCGGAGGTTCCCGAGGACCCGGCGTCCCTGGCAGCGGTGAACGTGTCCTCTGGCGACTCCAGCGAAGCGGAGGAAGAAGAGGAGCGGGAAGCGGGGCCTGACTCCGAGGCGACCGACGGGGAGTCAAGAGCGCCCCTCCCCCAGCGCAGGTCCCGCGCTCTCCGCCTCTTGCCGAGCGACGACGACGAGGATAGCGACGATCAGGGCGGCGAGAGCTTGCCCCCGATCCCGAAAAAGGACAGGACTGGGCTGGTCCCCCGCGGGTCCGCCCCGGCTCCGATGCGATCCGCAGACGTGCCTCCTACCCCCGGGCCTCTTGAGGCTGATCCCTGCAGCCGGCTCTCGGGCTTCAAGTATGGCCGGAGGTTGCTTGAGCTCGCGAGCGATGACCAGTAAGTGCTTGATTCCTGTTTTATTCCTTGCTTTGTCGCTGCGGCTTGATATCTGTATCTCTTGGCTAGGCTGGCGCCTGCGGCGAAGAAGCTGAAGGGAGCTCCTGAGGCTCCGTCTGGGGCAGTGCCTTCGCCCGTGAAAGAAGGCGACGGCAAGACACGGGCCTATCCTGCCCGGTCATCCTCGCGAGGCCTAGCGGAGCTTGCTGGGGCGAGCTCAGCCCCCATGGCCCAAGCGACTCCTGAAGTATCCTTGCCTGATGCCACCACCACAGCTGTTGGGGCGCAGTAGTTCCCACCTCAGGATACTGTGGTTACGCTACCGTCCTCTCCTCTTACTCCACCAACTGCTATCTCTCCGACTCCTCTCACTGTCCTGGATCATGCTGCTGCTGAATTGGACCGGCTGCGGCGAGATCTTCTTGGCGCTGACCCTCGCTTGGTGGCCGGGCGCTTGGAGCTGGCCTCTGTCTGGATCCGCTCTGACGCTTCGATTCGAGCGGCGCTGGTTCAGGCCTCGACGACTTGCGACGAGGAGAAGCAGGCCGTCCTTGGGGCGAATGCTGCTCGCGACGCTGCCTTGGGGGAGGTAGCCGATGTCCGAGGTCGCTGCAAGGCACTGGAAAGCGAGCTGCAGGGCCTGCGTGACCAGCTCGCCAAGGAGGCCCGCGTTCGCCAAGAGAAGGAGGAAGACATGAAGGCTCGCGAGGCGGCCGTCAAGGACCGGGACGCCAAGCTTAACAAGCGTCGTGACCGCCTAGGTGCGCTGGAGCAGGAGTTGGAGGCGAAGAAGGTAGAGCTGGATGGCAAGGCGCGGGTCCTCGCCGAGGACCGCGTGGCCTTCGCGGAGATGGAGGTGAAGGCTCGCACCTGCTAAGGTAAGCTTCTGACAGCTGCCTCGAAAGCCAGCCGGCGCCGAGGACGGCCTTGCCAAGGTGCTTCCCTTCCTGATCCGCGCCCTTAAAGATGTCACCCTTGGCCTTGGCCCCACGGCTGAGGCTGAGGCACGTGTCCTGTCTTCTGCAGCGCTGACGCGCGTCCTTACCCATGTCTACCTTCGCGATCCCAAAGTCGACCTCGACAGCCAGCTGGAGCCAGCGGCGGCGAGCTTGCCGTTACGCTTCTTGAGGCCGTGAAGGGTCGGCGGAGGCTCTCTGCCGAGTTCGGGCCTTGACACCAAGCGAAGCGGCGCTGCGGTCTGAGGCTTCACGAGCGACCCGCTCGGCGCAGCCCGTCGTCGACAAGTGACTCCGTTGTGGCTCTGTTACGCTTTCAGCTCCGCAACATGCATCATGCCTCGGGGCGTTTAAACTTATGTTTGGTGTTGTGATAACAGTTATGGACTGTAATATTTGCTTTTAAATTCCTTGAGATTTGCGCTTTGCCTTCCTACTTGCTTATGTTCTACACCGGCAGAGCCCGACCCCACGCATACCTCAGCCGTCATTAGCCCCGACCGGAAACCAGGATGGGACCAAGGAGTGAGGGCTACGTGACAAGATTAGGCTCTGAGTCGCGATGCTCGAGAGTCCCCTTGATCTGCGAACAACAAGTAGGGAGGTGAGATGTGTGGGTGAATCTACCATTCTCGTCTGCGAGCCCGGCCCGCATACCTCAACCGCCGTTAGCCTTTCGGAACTAAGGGTGAGGGGCTCGTGACCAGTTAGGCTCTGAATCGCGATGCTCGGGAGTCCCCTTGACTCTCAAGCGGCCTTCGTACCTTGGCTCCGCTCGGGAGAGGCGTCTGACGAACCAGGCCGAGGGGCTGGCTGGAGTGGCGTGTGTGCAGGCGTGACCCAGCGTAGCCCGTGCCCAGCCCCTCGCGTGGCACTCGGAGGCGTTGTGATGAGGCCAGCGTTGAGCTCGGCCTCCATGAGGTTGATCGGCCGAGGCCACCCTCGATTATTTATCACCAGTAGCGAGCATAGCGCTTTCGTATGTGTACGGGCATAGCCGCTCCTCGGCAGTGTCGTCAGCCAGATGGTGCTTCCACTGGTGCGTGGGAGGGGGCTCCCCTACGGGAGGAGCCCCCGGGGCGTGTACAGCCCCGCCCTGACACGTGGTTGGCAATGTAGGGCCTGACGAGGTGTATTTGGGCACCCGTGAGCCAGCGCGGGACTCACGGGGCCCTACCTCAAGGTGGGTTGCGCCTGGCACTTGGCCTTAACTTGAGATGTGTTCCTGCAAATTTGGTTAGATGCCGACGCTCTACGTCCTCGGGTCCCGGCCCTCAAGCGGGTCTCAGCCATCGCTGGTATGCCAGGTCGCGATGCCGTGCACAAGGCCAGAGGGTGAGGGCTGGAGAGCCAGTAGGAGCCCATGAGTCATGATGCTCAGGTAGCCCCCCTTTAACGTGCAAGCGGACGACATGAAGGAAGAAGAGGTGCGGTGGACAGGCATCAAATAACAATCATGATGGGTCGAACGCATGACCCGAAATAAACGTAAGAGGGTACATGCGGCTGGAGTGCGCCCGGCGACTTGGGGATGATGCAGCAGGGCGCCCCAACAAAGTAAGCTAGGAACATGAAGTAAAGGGATACGCCGCGGGATGGACCCACGCGGCACAGGGAATGATGCAGCCACAGGGGCGCTCGGTGGAAATGAAACTTGAAGGATGTCACTGATAGCGTCGAAGGCGAAGGGATGTTAAGTAGCGGATGTCGTGGGCTGCGGAAGCCGATCTTCCGAGCCCCAGGCCAGGGGCCTCGAGAGGCTCGGGCGCTAGTGGCTCTCGCGACCATCTCCATCTCCGCCGGACTGCGGAGGGCCTGGCCTCTTGAGCCTCGGGATGCTTCTCATGAGGCGCTGATGCGTGGCGGCCGTGTTGGCACGCCGTAGGGCATCTGACGTAGCTGTGAGGTGGAACCCATGGCGCCCCAGCGTGAGTCGAGCGCTCTGAGGCGGCTCGGTTGAGCCTGGTATGTCGATGTAGGCGCAGCAGCCCACCATCCTCGCCTGGATGGGGAGCTCTGGCGGAGTGGCGGCTGCCACTCGTGACTCTTGAATCCTGCAGCTCTGGAAGATCTCGTAGCGAACTCCGAGGTTCGACCCTCCTTGCCTTGCTCCTTCCTGAGGGAAACGTGCTTTGAAACACGCCTCCAAGTGGTTCCCAAGCACCTCCCTCGTGACCTTAGCATGGTCGGTGGCCGTCCAGGAGAGAGCCCTCGAGCCTTGCTTGAGGAGGGCGCCGGGCCCACCTTCCTATGCGATAGAAGGAGGTGCCCCCTGAACAGGCGCGGACCCTGAGGGGCCTGCCTCCTGAGGGGTTAGGCCTGGCGATGTCTTCTTCTCCTTGGGAGCAGTCTCAGGGAGCCTCACGCTCCTGCGATCTGGGTCCTCAAGTGATGCGGCTTGAAAGGCTCGCTCCAGGGAGCACACTGCATCTCTCTCTCTTCACAAGGCACCGTGATGACTCCGCCGCTTCCTGGCATCTTGAGGACGTTGTAACCGTGATGAGTCACGGCCATGAACTTGGCCAGAGCTGGGTACCAGAGGATGGCATTGTATGGCAGGCGAATGTGGGTGACATCAAAGTTGATGAGCTCGGTGCGGTAGTTGTCGCGCGCCCCGAAGGTTCTGAGGAGGCGGACCTGCCCGATTGGAGCAGTGGAGCCATCGGTGACTCGAAGAAAGGCTTAGTTGGCTGAAGCTGATTGTAATGCACTTGGAGATTGTTGAATGTCTCTGGACAAGACATTGAGCCCTGCTCCGCCCGTCGATGAGGTCTGGTGACTTGCGTTCTTGATGATTGGGAACAAAGCATCGGGAGGACTCCGGCTGTGGCCGCGCACTTGAGCTGATCCGTTGAGCTGAACGTGATGGCGCACGCTGACCACCTAAGTGGGCGTGGTGCTTCGAGCTTGGGGAGGACTGCATTCACTTCGCGGGCGAACTGCTTGAAGATGCGTTGAGAGGCTGGGGCTTGAGCTCCACCCAGGATGCAAGCGATCGGGCGCGGCTCCTGGAAGCCCCCAGCCCCCTCGTCCTGATGATGGTCCTCGTTTCTCCTTGGCTGCGGCAGCAGAGGAGGGAGGCCTGCGTTCCCTTGCGGGCAATCCTCGCGAGGCTGATCCCTCCAGCCTCACTCGCGAGGATGATCCTGCCAGCGATCCTCGCAAGGTCGGTCACGCCACCCTTGACGAGGGCCACGGTCTTCCCAGCGTCCTGCGTTTCTTCCTCCTCCTCGGCCGTATCCTCGATCGTTGCGGTCGGGACGTCGACCGATCCTCCTTCTCCTGCGGCTCGGGCTCTTGACATTCATTGGTGTTGTAGGTGTGGAGGTCGTGGTACACCTGATACCGGCTCCCCTTGGAAGACTCGGGCTGATCTCTGCCCGCTTGGTGTCTGGTTACGCATGCGAGCACGGAAGCCCCTTGCGCTTCCGTCCTTGGCCTTGGATTTCTTCTTTTACGGGTCTCGGTGGCAGCTCGAGGAGAAATCGCCCTTCCTCAGCCTGGCGCGCTTGTCGCCAAGTTGAATAGCTCAAGGAAGTGCACGAGATCTTCATGCATCGCCAGCTCCTCCTTCATCTTGGCGTCCGCACACCGTCGGAGAAAGGCGAGATGATGGCCTCCTCGGTCACCTTGGGAATCTTGAGGCATGCGTTGTGGGCGCTAGATGTACTTGCAGGGTCTCCCTGGCTGCTGCTTGATCTGGCGCATGTCGCTCATGGCGGGAGGCGGCCACGAGTACCTTGGAAGTTGGCGATGAAGCGGGTGCGCATCTCGTCGAGGAGGAGATCGTGCACGAGCGGTTCAGAGCAGTGCGGGCCCGTCCTTGAGTGCCATGGAAACCAATTCGCCATGACCTTCTCGTCCCGTTGGCGGCTTGATGCCCAGCTTCGTGAGCTGAAGGAACTCCACAGGGTTCGGCCGTGCCGTCGTGGCGAGGAGGCAGGTCAGCTTGAACTTGTTGGGCCACGCTGACTGCGCGCTTCGGTGGTGAAAGCGCGGCAACTCTTTGTAGCCACAGGAGGCCTTTGGTGACGAAGAGCCTGATCTTCGGGTCCCCATGCGCGCCCGGGAGCAGCGCTGAGGTCTTAGCGTCTTTGGAGCAGGGCGTGGTCGTCTTAGAGCCGGTCAGGGAGCACTCGGGCAGCTTCTTGGGGCGAGGACCTCTTGACAGCTCTGCTCTTCTTTGTCTTTGGCGCCGACGGAGTGGGTTCCGCCCGGGCCACGCACCTTAGGGCAAGCGCCTCCTTGAGGGAGGCAGGCTGAGGCGCCCGGAGCTTCATCGCCCGGCGGCGGGCGCGGCATGATCTGTGAGAAGGACGGCGCTGGGAGCCCCTGCGGCGCGGAGCAGGCTTCGGTGGCGTGGTCGAGCCACTCTTCGTGAGGCGTCGTCGGCGGTAGCGCAGGAGCTCATTTGCGCGATGGCGCAGCTCGAGCCTCCATGGGCGCGTAGCGAGCCTTGAGACGGCGAAACAGTGGGCGAGTGAAGGAGTGCGATCTGACCGTTTAGCCTAGCGGACGGATCTTTGGGGCGATACTTTGCTTTCGTTCCCGCGGGGGCAGTGGCGGCATTGGCTGACGGCGACGGGAACGGCGGCGAAGCCATCGGCAGGGCCGTCTGGGCGACGCGGGTAGCGAGAGCGGCTCGACACTCGGCGCGGGCCCGACAAGCGTCTGACATGGATGCGATGGTCGGCGAAGAACAGGGCGGCAGAAGACAAATTCCGGCGCACCCCTACCTGGCGCGGCAAATGTCGGATTTCGGGTTCCGGTAGACCCTCTAGGTTCGAACACTAGGGTGCGCGTGGAGATTTCGCCCTCTACCTACCTGCACCTCGCCGCCTCTCTGGGATCTAGACTACGAAAGGAACAACACTAGAGACACAGGGTTTATACTGGTTCGGTCCACCATTGTGGTGTAACACCCTTCTCCAGTGTGTGGTGTGGAGGATTTCCTCTTGGGCTGATGTGGAACAATACAAGGAGGAACAGCCTCGCGAGGGTCTGTTCTTGGCTGGTGCGATGAACTGCTAGGGGGAGTTCAGTCGCTCTCTCTCTCTCTCCTTGGGTGTTGCTCGATATGCTGGATCTTGGATCCGGGTCAAGCTCAAGCTGCCTCTACCCTGTGGGTGGCTAGTCCTATTTATAGGCAAAGGCACAGGCCTCTTCCCAAATATTGGCGGGAAGAGGCGCCATCAATTAGCCATTTGAAGGAACATCTAGTACACTTATCCCGACTAAAGTTGGTCCTCGGTATCAAAGGCTCTGGTGGTGGCCTTGGCTTGGGCTCCACGATGACTTCCTTCCTGCCGTTCTGCGGCGGTCTTGGTCTTGTTGCAATCAAGCGGATGCCTTTGCTTCATGCTCTCGCCTGCGCTTGCCCCCTTTGCACCAAAGAGGAAACGAGGACACTGCGCGGGCTAGCGCCCGCCTGGCGCCCTTGGTCATCATGGCTTGCATCATGGGCACCTCGTGAGGTACCCCGCATTGATCTCTCCGCCTCCTCTTGAGCCAGCCTGACGAGTCCGTGCCTGAGGAAGTTTCCTGTCGTCCGCCCCGCGAGGCTTGGCCCCTCGCGATGGTCTTGAGCTTGTGCTAGTGAAGATGGGTCGTGCTGGGCCACCCCTTGAGCCACGCCGCAGGCCGCAGGCAGGCAAGTCTGGGGACCCCCGTTCCCAGTACGGCGACAACATATGTCATGGATTTCACTCACCCAAACCACGTCTACGAGCATAGCATAGCAATATAAGCAATACGTTGATGTAACTCCCAAGGGTTTGAATATAACAGGGCAATATGTTCTATCTCATCAACTACTTCCCAACCCACATGTTAATGACATCCTGATCATGCAATGTTTGAGGGATGAAACTAATGCATAAAAACTGGGTATGGAAAGAGTATGGTCAATGTGTTACTTGCCTTGCTGACGGTCCGCCAAACCTAGGGACTTGTAGTAGCACGCTTCGCACTCCGGGAATTCTATCGCAAACAAACAATAGCATACATAAGCAATCAAGCAAAGAAGCACGGGAAAAACTCCAATAATAAGAATTGACCAGAAAGTTCAACTTAAGAACTCCGGTTTGCAAAAAGAATCAAATCAAACGGAGCAACGAAACTCAAACGGCGAAAGAAAAGAGATCCGTTTACTAATCTGAACTAAATTGAATTTTTAGAGTACCAAAATCTTGTTCGAGTTCATTAAACAGAAAGATGGTCTCGAGACGAAGATCTAGGCGCTTGAATCGCCTGAATCCGATAAATGAGCGAAAAGATAAACTGAAACGAAAATTGGATCAGAAATCGCGATCGAAAAATAATCGCGGAAAAATCCGAGAAAAAGAAAATTGACGAACAGGCTAACGAATGAAAATTCGTTGTCTGTAACTATCTAGAGAAAACTGTTTGTTAAAATGAACGTACGGACTAACGTCCGCTAAGTAACTAAACCGAGAAAAACCGGCGGACCGAACTAAAAAAACGAACTAGGGTTCTAAAAACACCGGATCGGTTTAAAAAAAAACCGGCGGGGGCAACGGCGGTGTTACCTCGGGCGAGGCTCCGTCAGGCGGGGCAGCGGCAGCGGTAGGCGGGCTCTTGGCGGTGTGGCGGGGCGGCGGGGGGGCGGCGGCGGGCTGCAGCGGCGGCGGCGCTCATGGTCGTGGCGTGGCTGCGGGCCAGTGGATTGGGTGGTGGTGGCGGCGGGTTGGGGGTATTTAAGAAGGGCGGCTGCTTGGAGGAGGGGGCAAGGCGGCGGGGAGGAGGAGTCTGGGTCGGACTCTGGTCCGAGGCGGCGGCGGCGCAGATCTCGAGGGAGGGAGACGGCCTGGGAACGGGCAGGCTTGGCTGAGCCCGGCCCAAGGCCTGAACTTTTTAAATAATTCCACCGAACCGAAATTAAATCCTAGAAAATAAAATAAAACTCTAAAAATGCCAAAACAAATTTTCACCGTCTAAATAAAATATTTAGAACGAGATGAACATTTTCTTGGCCCTAAAATGCAATTTTGAAAAACGTGCAATTTTTTAATGCAAATAAAATACGAATAAAATTAAATAATTGATTTTAATATTTCCCTCCAATATTTCAATTATTTTGGAGAAGTCATATTATCTCCACTCATATATTTTAATATGAAATATTTTCGGAGAGAAAAATAATTAAAATCAATGATCCTCGTTTCAATATTTGATAAAATTCAAATATGAAAACCGGGAAATCCCCAACTCTCTCCGAGGTCCTTGAGTTGCTTAGGATTTCGAGGATCTCGAAACGAAATGCAATAAAATATGATATGCATGAATGATCTATGTATAACATTCCAAATTGAAAATTTGGGATGTTTCAAGGCAACCCTATTTTGACAGCACCTGGCCTAGGCAAACGAATGTTGCTATACACCTCAGCCATGAACCAGGTCATGAGCGTTCTACTAGTGGTAGAACGAGAGGTAGAAGGACACAAGTTCTGAGTTCAAAAACCTGTCTACTATGTATCAAAAGTGCTCACCCCGTGCAAATCCTGGTATTCGCACTATCAGAAGATAGCCTACACAGTTTTTATGGCATCCCACAAGCTCCGACACTACTTTCAAGAGTGCGCAGTCACAGTGGCATCAGAAGTACCCTTAAATGATACTCCCTCCGTCCCAAAATAAGTGACTCGACTTTGTACTAACTTTGTACTAAAGCTAGTTCAAAGTTGAGTCACTTATTTTGGGACGGAGGGAGTATTATCAACAATAGGGACGCCATAGGACTCATAGACAAATGGGCCACAAGGCTCCTGCCCTTAGAAATTGTGTACAAGCCGCACTGGGCTATCTAGTCATAGGTACTGGCCGATTTTCTGGACGAATCAACAGAAGATGAGCTTCCCTGGGAATACAGTACGTACTCACATTGGACAATGTATTTTGACGGCTCCAAGATGTTGGCCGGACTAGGGGTTGGGGTAATCCTTACGTCCCCCACAGGCGACACCATCCGGTACGAACTACGGATAATGTACACAGACTCCAACAATGCAGCCGAATATGAAGCCCTGTTGCATGGTCTTTGGATGGCAACATCAATGGGTCTTCAGCGGCTCGAGGTGCGTGGAGATTCTAATCTCGCCATCTCCCAAATCAATGGCGAGTTTGACGCCAAAAAGACTTAGAAATGGAGGCATAGCGAAATGTCGTCTTAAGAATATCATCCCGGTTCAGAGGGTTATAATTCCACCATGTCTCTAGAGAAAGTAACCAAGATGTGGATATCCTCGCTCGTATGGGTGCTAAATGCGACCCTGCCCCTAAAAACACCTTTCTAGAACTGATTTTAAGCCATCGGTGGTGTGGCCGAACGGGGATCAAGATGCAGCAACCAATGGACCGGAACAAATCATCCGTGCGGCCATTGAGCCTGACGACGACATCATTGGTGGCTCGATAGTTGACGAAACTGCCTCGGCTCACGAGTTCATGGCCATAATCGTACGATGGACTGAGCCCTTCCTTGCATACCTTCTACAGTAGGAGCTTCCCTACGATCAGACTGAGGCATGACGCATAATCCGGCGCTCTAAAGCCTACAAGGTCCATGAGGGTGAGCTATACAAGAAAGCACTACCGGAGTCCTACAGCGTTGCATATCGGAAGCAGAGGGGCAACAACTTTTGGCAGAGATACACGCTGTTATGGGCGGCTGCTACATCTTGAGCATGCGTTGGTTTTCCCTTGAAGAGGAAAGGGTGATGCAGCAAAGTAGCATAAGTATTTCCCTTAGTTTTTGAGAACCAAGGTATCAATCCAGTAGGAGGCCACACGCAAGTCCCTCGTACCTACACAAACAAATAAGAACCTTGCAACCAACGCGATAAAGGGGTTGTCAATCCCTTCACGACCACTTGCAAAAGTGAGATATGATAGAGATGATAAGCTAATATTTTTGGTATTTTTATGATAAAGATTGCAAAATAAATGGCTACAGAAATAGCTAGTTGACGGGAGATTAATATGATGGAAAATAGACCCGGGGGCCATATGTTTCACTAGTGGCTTCTCTCAAGATAGCATAGGTATTACGGTGGGTGAACAAATTACTATCGGCCAATTGATAGAAAAGTGCATAGTTATGAGAATTCTGGGCACGATCATGTATATAGGCATCACGTGCGCGACAAGTAGACCGAAACGATTCTGCATCTATTACTATTACTCCACACATCAACCGCTATCTAGCATGCATCTAGAGTATTAAGTTCATAAAAACAGAGTAACGCATTAGGAAAGATGACATGATGTAGAGGGATAAACTCAAGAAATATGATATAAAACCCATCTTTTTATCCTCGATGGCAACAATACAATACGTGTCGTTTCCCCTACTGTCACTGGGATCGAGCAACGCAAGATTGAACCCAAACTAAGCACTTCTCTCATTGCAAGAAAGATCAATCTAGTAGGCCAAACCAAACTGATAATTCAAAGAGACTTGCAAAGATAACCAATCATACATAAAAGAATTCAGAGGAGATTCAAATATTGTTCATAGATAATCTTGATCATAAACCCACAATTCATCGGATCTCGACAAACACACCGCAAAAAGAGTTACATCGAATAGATCTCCAAGAAGATCGAGGAGAACTTTGTACTGAGATCCAAAGAGAGAGTAGAAGCCATCTAGCTAATAACTATGGACCGGAAGGTCTGTGGTAACACTACTAGGGAAAACCTTATACACAGAATGTTACCAGTAGCGCTGTACAAAATCAAACGCTACTGCTACTTAGTAGCAGCACGCAAGAAATAAACCGCTGCTACTGCTATGACTTTAGCAATGGCGCGTTAGCTAAAAGCGCTGCTGCTATGTTTGAACTTGGCGACATGGTTAGCTCAACCTAGCAGTAGCGCCATATCTTGCCCAGTATATCTACTCTTTCCTTAGCTGTAGCGCAGCTTACGTGAAAGGCGCCATCGCTAACGGAATAAAATAAAGTGAAAAACAAGTAGAAAAGTAAATGAAAATGAAAGAAATAGAAAAGGAGGAAGGAAAAAAATAAAATGTAAAGAAAATAAAAGAAAAAGGGAAAAAAGGAGAAAGGAATAGCAGAAGCGGGTTTCAGAAACGCAACCGTAGCTAACTTAGCTATAGCGCGTTTTGAAAGCAGCATCTGCATTGCCCACTTAAACAGCGGTTCCCCCCCCGCCCCGTCCACCACACTTCTTCCCAAATCCCTCGCCCTGCCCCGTCTCCCCAATTCTCCGTCGCCCCACTTCATCGCCGTCTCTGCCGGGCGTGGACGCCTGCAACCTCATCGTCTCCCCGAGGCCGCCATCATCCTCGCCGCCTTGCTCGCCGCCTCAGCCTCACCGCTTGCCGCCCGAGGCCGCCTCGACGTCACCGTCAGCGCCCTCCACCTCACCGCCCGAGCCCGCCCAGGACCGTGGTTGCCTCGTGCCGAGGCTGCCCTCTCCGCCCTGCCTCCGCCACCGAGCACCTCCCGCCACTGCCTCACCCCTCTCTCAGAAGTCCCCACCCTCCCCCCTCCTCTCTCTCTGCATTTTAGAGAAAAAATTAGTAGAGAAAAAGTTTGTTTATAGCAAAAAATTTAGTTTAGAGCAAAGGATGTTAAGTAGTAGATGTTAGAGCAAAAATTAGTTTAGAGCAAAAACTTCGGTTTACAACAAAAGTTAGTTAGGGCAGTAGGGTTTAATTAGGGTAGATGATGCTTGTATAGTATATAGTGATACTAGTTGATGTTAATTAGGTTAGGGCAATAGTGGTACTAGTAGATGTTAATTAGATGTTTTTCAGTTAGGGCACTAGACTTTTGCTAGGTTAATTAGGTTAGTAGTGCTGCTAGTCGTAGTGGTACAGTAGGTTAATTAGGTGATGTTAAATGAATAACCTAAATGAATGGAATTAGTAGTTAACTGATTTTTTTTTCTTTCATCATTATAGAGCAGTAAAGTTATAACTGAATTTTGTTCTATTAGTAGTTAAATGAATTTTCTTCTACACTTTGTTTCGGAATTAGCTTGTGAAATTTGAACATGTGGTTGCTCGTGTATATTTGGACATGTGTTGCGGTGTCGAAGAGGGATATTTGAACACTGTTTCCAGGGAATGATGCTGAGTGGTCTATGTTTTGCCAGAATGTTGATTCATTTCTGTTCCAACAAATTTCAGGTTCTTGATTTGTCCACTTTTTAGCAAAGGTCATGCCGAAATTTTCCGTGAATTTCGGCATGACTTGTTCTACAAACTAGGACATATCGAGTGCCCGGGATTTGCCGCACCAGGAAGGAGTGAACATTCCTGCAAAAAAACAGGCCTTTTTATGTCATTATTCATTTTATTAGGTCTAGAATTAATTGACTAGATTTAATCATAGGAAACATGGCTAGCAACGATGAAGGACAGGGTTCTGGTGATTACGACAACGTCTACCGGGCGGCAGGCAATTTTTTTAGCCTTACCGATGATCAACCGATGTTGTTGCTGGGACACCGATGGCTTCGGGGACTGAGACCGACACGCAGACCGATGCTGAGACTGAGACCGGCGCTGAGACTCAGACCGGCATCGAGACCGGCGCTGAGAATGAGACCGGTGCTACCTCGGGGAGCGGAGCCGGTGTAGAACCGAAAGCAAATAGGCAAAGGCTTCCTAACAAACTCAGGACTACTAGACTGGTGGTCACGGAGGTGGACGACGGCATTTTTGAGCCAAAGGCGCCCGAGGAAGCGCGTCGATGCTACGGCAATCAAATAGGCTGCATCGTACGGACAACCACCACCATCAACGATGAGAAACTACAGAAGATAGAAAATATGAGGAGCTCCCTCCTAAAGAAGTTTCACCAGATATTCTTGTTCCCGGGCCGGAATGAGAAGGATTATGAAGATCCAGACGAGGACCCGGCAATGAAGAAGATAAACAAACATGCCATGACCCAGTTTAGCGACGCGTTGGCCGCCTGGAAAACTCGAGTGAAAGCAAGGATCATCGACAAGAAGGAACCCTACTCCGAGATTGTAAAGGATAATCCGACAATCACGGAAGAGCAGTTTCAAATATTCAAGGAGGCTTGCGAGGCCGAAGCTGCCAAAAAAAGTCTAAGTACATGAAGGGGCTTCAAGAGAGGAACATTGGGAGCCACCACCTCGGTGGGTCCTGTTGTGGCCAAAGAGTTTGCTTCGTCTGGAGGCGGTCGGGAGCACACCCATGAGCACGCAGCCTCAGCAAGGTATGAACATCAACACCCCACCTACCCAATTAGCGTTGGGTGTCAGGTTGGGTGATAGCGGACGGGGTATGGAGGAGGCTCCATTAGTCGCTGATGACGTCGCCATGGATGAGGATGAGGACGACGGTGGCGCTGAACAGTATGTCTATACTGGCGCCTCCCCAGGGTTTGAGCATCATGAGTCGGTGCCTGAATTGCCATCTCAACGTATTATGGACGACCTTCCGGTAGTAAAGAAGTCTAGGAAGAGAGCGAGGAAAGGCAAAAAAGCTGATTCTATGATCCAGCCACCTCAGCAGCCTTGGCTTCAGGACCGTATAGATATCCCCGATGTGGATAAATGGCATATCCCCGGTCAACCAATCCTTCCAGCAACAGTACTAGGGGTCAGATTTGGCGATCTAAGGAGACTTCATGACGATGTGCTGCGGGTAGAGATAGGCCTCATCGCCTTGACAGATCCAGGATACCCACTCTACGTGGTTAACGTTCCGTGGCAAATGTCTTACATCGACAGCTTCCCCGTGGATAAGTTCTTCCTCCGATTCGATTACATATTCGACATGTTTCACATGAAGAAGCTGGATTTTACGTTTGTCCGCCTTTATGCCTTGCACATGAACTACATCATCGGGGTTGAGCAGATATCTCATATCTGTGTTGCTGACCCGTACTACATGCACGAGGGCTTCTTGGGAGTCTGCGCATAGCACCGTGTATACGCGAGGGAATACATCGTCAATTTCATGCTTGCCAATAAGAACAAGGGGGAGATTCTCGTGCCTTATCATCCCATGTAAGTCATCCGCACTGCTATCCTTCCTTCGATTTCAATCATTCATTTGCACGGTGGAGGCTAAGTAATTTGAGGTGTACTTATTTTATGCATGTTGAGGGCGCCGTCCTCATCATCCTATACCCCGATTCTCCCACGCCTTTACTTGGACTCGTCAAGAACATTCACAAAAGGATTACACCCACATCAAGGATGTTCTCGACAGTGCTATGTTTTACTACCAAGCAAGGGGTGGAGAGGTTAGGGACAAGAAGAGAAGGGGCGGCAGGTTCGCCTTCGGCCATAAGACCGACTTCTGCTGCACCCAACAACCGAACGATTCTCTTAATGATGGATTCTATGTCCTACACCACATGCTGGAGTACAGACGGGATCACCAAAACCTTCGCATGTCACCTACATCCGGCGATGCCCATATTCTGCAATGGGCAAAGAACCTAGGAGATATCGAGGATCATCGACTTCGAGCCGAGTTCTATCACATCCAGCGCGAACTTGCCCAAATCATCATGAAGGAGGTCGTCGGAAAAACAGGGATGTTCTACGAAGAAGGACAAATGTCGCGGGAAGACGTCCGAACATGGGTAGCCGCTCAGCGTCTCGACCTGAAGCCTTTCACTAGGCTCGGGGACTATCTCCCTGACATGGATGAATGGAACGACATGTTGGAGTGATTGTCGATATATGACAATGTGTCCGTTTAGTCCATACTTTCTGTATGACAAAACTTTGAGTTATGCATGGTGAAACTTTATTTGTGATGTAATTAAACCGTACTCCTCCTCGACTAGCGAAAATCACTCTAGTTAGGACATTTTGGGGTACGACGAACTTTGTTATTTATTCTTATGATATGTTGTTTCTATTTTTGGCAAGTCTGTCTCTTTTTGTTGCTCAACTATATGTGTTGCATATCATCGAATCATGTGATGATGCAGGTGCATAGATCATCGATGGTGAATAAGTGCTACGCCAGGAGTATATATATGACAAGTGGCCGGAGTGTCAGGCCCAGGTGTACCAGTTTCTGGTTTCCGAGCGACAGGTAGTAGTTAGTTTAGGTTCACGCTAATGCGAGAGAGGGATACGAACTCATGTACTCAAAGTGATAGCTCTTCTCGCATATATCATTGTTTAGATGGATGACGATGTATTTGCATGTAATCGAGACTTGTATCGCTATTTTTGAGATGATGACGATTGACCACTTTGTGTTGGATGATGATTATGATGATTTGATGAGACTAATTGTATGTATATGCTATGATTACATTTGTATGTGTATGATATGCTAAAGATTATATTCAAATATAAAACAAATACAAAAACAAATATGCAGGGAAAAAACTAATAAAACTAGTAGTAGCGAGGGGGGAAATTTAGTAGTAGCGCCGCATTACCAGTAGCGCTTCCTAGTAAACAGCGCTGCAGATAATATCAGCAGCGCCCTTTTCTAAAGAGCACTACAGCTATTCATGTATAGATGTAGTGTGGGACAACAGGCGCTACTGCTATACGTTAGCTGTAGCGCCTTATTAGTAGCGCCGGTCCCCGCGCTACTGAGAGGCCCAAAACCGGCGCTGCTGCTAGGCTTTTCCCTAGTAGTGTAAACTACTCACACATCATCAGAGAGGCTATGGTGTTGATGTAGAAGCCCTCCGTGATCAATTCCGCCTCCGGCAGAGCGCAGAAAAAGGCCCCAAGATGGGATCTCATGGGTACAAAAGGTTGGGGTGGTGGAAATGGGGTTTCGTGGTGCTCCTGGATGTTTTCGGGGTATATGGGTATATATATAGGAGGAAGAAGTAGGTCGGTGGAGCTGCGATGGGCCCACGAGGGTGGGGGGCGCGGCCAGGGGGGCAGGCGCGCCTCCCTGCCTCGTGGCCTCCTCGCTTCTTTCTTGACGTCCACTCCAAGTCCTCTGGATCACGTTTGTTCCAAAAATAACTCTCACGAAGGTTTCATTTCGTTTGGACTCCGTTTGATATTCCTTTTCTGCGGAACACTGAAATAGGCAAAAAAACAACAATTTGCAGTGGGCCTTGGGTTAGTAGGTTAGTCCCAAAAATAATATAAAAGTGCTTAGTAAAGCCCATTAAACATCCAAAACAGATAATATAATAGCATGGAACGATAAAAAATTATAGATACATTGGATACGTATCAGCGGCAACCACGTGGCATCTCGGGCCGTGGTAAGCAAGGCCTTCAGAGCAGGGTTTTTCTGGCCCACTGCCTATGCGGACGCCCATATGAAAGTGCTAGTTATCCACTAGAGGGGGGGGGGGTGAATAGGCGATTTTTATGAAATTGTTCAAAACACGAGGTCTTTGAAGACAAACAGTAGAATTGAACCTATTGATATGCAACGCAAGGTAGACTACACTAGACAAGCCATAGTCAAGTAAGCAATGTAGTGAAAGCACAAAGACTATCAGCAGCTAGGTAGTATGGATTAGGATGGAAGATAGTATGAAGCCAAATAGTAAATTGTCTTCACTCAGTGAAGTCAATCAGATTAGACACGCAGGAAATGACTCCACGAAGACAAACTGTAAAGTAAAGGGAAATGGAGGATTGAACCAGCTGCTTGGTGAAGACAAGGATTTGGTAGACCATATCCAGCTGTTGTGACAACTGTATGCCTGGTTAGTGAGGCTGAGATTTAACTCAGAAAACCGCGTCTTCACCTTATTCCCGTAGAGCTAAGGACACCCAGTCCTTGCCCAATCACTCTGGTAAGTCTTCAAGGTAGACTTCCAAACCATCACAGACTTCGTTCACTGGCAATCCACAACGACTCTTGGATGCTCAGAACGCGACACCTAACCGGCTGGACGATTCACAATCCTCAAGTGTAACAAGTCTTCAGGTCACGCAGACAGAAAGACTTCAATGATGCCTAACACTCTTTGGCTCTGGGTGTTTTTGGCTTTGTCCTTGCAAGGATCTCTCTCTCTCAAATTCTTCGGAGGTGGGTTGCTCTCAAACGACAAAAGTCATGCACTAACTTTGAGCAACCACCAATTTATGGTGTAGGGGGTGGGATATTTATAGCCAGGAGGCAACCTGACTGATTTGTCCGAAATGACCCTAGGTCACTAAGGAACCGACACGTGTCCAACGGTGGGATTTCAAACACACGCGACAGCTTTACTTAGGCTACAAGCAAAGCTGACTTATCCAGCTCTGGATAAGATTTGCTCTTATTGTCTTCGCTTGAAGACATAGGATTTTGGTTGAGCATCACATCAGTCACTCTGACATTTTTCACTTGGACCCTACTTAAAAGTACGGTTGTTCCTATGACTCAACAAACAAGAAAAGGAAACTACGAAACAACTATGTCTTCATACTCCATAGTCTTCAAATGTATGTCTTCACATGTCATAATCTTCATCGTGAATGTCTTCATGAACCACCATTGTCTTCAATGTCTTCACACATTTTTAGGGGTCATCTCTGGTAGGTAAACCGAATCAATAAGGGGCTACTACATGGGTTATCCTGCAATTTAGACAAACACATTAGTCCCTCAACCAAGTTTGTCGTCAATACTCCAAAACCAACTAGGGGTGGCACTAGATGCACTTACAATCTCCCCCTTTTTGGTGATTGATGACAAACTGGTTGAAGTTTTCAACGGGGATAAAAGTATGTGAAAGTTAAGGATTAAGGCATTGTCTTCATATGTTGCAAAAGGCCCTCCCTGAAGATGTGCATATAAGTAGTTTGCTTTTGAATGCAAATGCACATGGCAGGTTTTACTTTCTGGAGATCCTCTTCAATGTACGAAGACAATTTATCATGCATATATAAGAATAACGAAGATAGTGACATGCATAATGAGAAATGGGCGTCTGCAGAGTGACTTCATGTGGTATTTATCATCGCATCACAAAGTGGTAGGAAAAGTAGCAGACGACCATCAAGTTTAAGTGTTACAACTCAATACCAATAGTTTCATAAACAAGAGTTGTAAGAACTTAGTAAAAAATAATGCAACCACCCATGTGTTCCGCTTGAAGACTATCAACCTCATATGCTTCTCCCCCTTTTGTCAGTAAGGACCAAAAAGGTTTGAAGACATAGAGGATCTACTCGTTCCCACCTGGAGTAGAAGATGGAGCAGGGTCGATGTTGGAGTTTGGTGGTGCAGACGGGCCTGCCATAGAATCATGATGCAGTGCAGCCAAGGTTGGTGAAGTGGCATCATCTTCTTCATAGATGGATCTCGCAACAACAGTTGCAGCTGAAGATGAATGTTCATAATCTTCAATAGATAGAGTGCGACGCCAGCTTGCATTTTGTGGAGGCTTGGAGTCAAACTTGAAGCTCTCTGTGAAGCCATCTTCGTGAAGATCATCTTCAGAGCAGAGCATTGTGAGGCTCTTCCAGGACCGCCGACAGGCTTCATGAGCAACAAATGAGTTCTTGGTGGCCAAGTTGCGAATGCGATTAACATCCACGAAGAGACTCTGCATATGATGCTTCAGCCAGTCATGATGCTTATCCTGCTTTTGATGTAAACCCACCAGAAGCTCACGATCGTTGAGGACACGAGGACGCTTCTGAGGCCTTTGAGCTATGGTGATGGCAGTGGCTTCAGTGTTGGCGTGATGCGGCATACGCAAGTTGCCAGATAGAGGATAAGCAGGTGTTGCAGCATTAGGCACATGAATCCCTTCAATAGGCTGCGTGAAGCTCTGGAATTCTGCATTCTTAAGATGGAGTGGCTTCTTTGCAGGCTCGGGGTAGATGGCTTCAATAGACATATCAAATTCAGGCAGAAAGACAATATGGTTGCGCGCTGAAGGCTGATAGTCAATGGTTGAATGAAGCTTAATCAAGCACATCACCCATGGAGCATAAAATTCCAGGTTGAAAAGATCAATCCTAGAAGCAGCAAGCTTTCGGATAAAGAAATCCTGAGTGTTGAATCTGATGCCATTGATGATGTAGAATACCAAGGTCTTCATGGCGCCTTCAAGTTTAGCTCCAGAAGACTTTCCTTTGATAGGCCAGAGAGTACGCCTCAAAATATGGTACACTGTAAGTGGCAAGTACTCAAGGTCCTTCACAAAGAACTCCTTTGGGTATTTGGCGTCTTGGGGCAATGGCTTCATCATGCTCAACATTTGGCTCATGTTTGGCTCTGGCTTCTAAAAAATGCTCTGCAACTCATTCTGATGAAGCTGACAACCAGGTTCGTATAACTCACCTAGAGTGGGCAGGAAAGTAAGCTCGATGATATCCTGAGCTTTGGCTTCGTGATGAACATCACCTGTCATCCACTCAAGGACCCAAGTCTATGGATCCCTGTTGTAGCCTCGAATGTGTAGCGTAGCATAGAACTGCAGCAGAAGCTCTTTGTTCCAATGTTCCTTGTCATTCACAAAGGGCAGAAGACCAACATCCCTAAAGCAGTCAAGAGCTTGCTCAAGGCATGGCAGCCCAGCCATAGCATCACAATCCAGACGCTTATGCGGAAAAATCTGTTCTTGGTTGTACAGGATGCAAGAGTAATAACTTCGCTGCTGATGGCTCCAAAACCTGTCAAAGGAGATCTTAGGCTTCGTGTAAGGGTTCTTGGCACTATCGAAGAATGTATGGTGCTCTCTCAAACTAAGCACGCTGAAAGAGCCATGTGTTGTGGCAGCACTTGGAAGCCTTGGCGGTCTTGGCTTGGGTTTCTAAACTTGAGGCCTGTGCTCCACATGATAATCATACTGTGGCCCAAGAGCAGTGGGTGGAACCATGATGGGCCATTTGACAGTCACCAACTCACCACGATTGAACGCACGTTCCATAGTATGGGGCCTTGGAGGAGGAACAGCGTGAGATGATTGGCGTCACAATGGTGTCAGTTGTCACATTGGCTTCGGGCTCCACATTATCTTCAGCCATGACAGTGTCATTGACTTCAGTGGCGTTGTTGGTGGCAGCTGCATTGTTTTCAACCTCCATCTGTTCGACAACTGGAGGGTTGGGCACGATCACATTCTCTTGAATGACTGGATCACTGACTGGGGGTGTGGCTTCTCTTTCTTCTTGATCTTCTTCTTTTTCTTCCTCGGCTGATGCAGCTGGAATGTCTTCAACAGCTTTGGCTCCAGACTCAGAGGCAGATGCAGAAGGAGTGGCTTCAAGAAACACTTGACGTGCTACTCAGCTTGTGTGTTGCACTTCTTCTTCTGGAATGCTCGACATGGAGACCTGTGGCCTGAGGCCTTCGCGAAGCCCGCGAAATGCTGGCGACGCCTTTGGAGAGGGAGTGGTCTGTTCCATGTAGTTGTCATCATCAAGCACCGGAGTGCTGACTTGAGGATGTGGAGTTCTTGGTGTCTCATCTTGCATGGCGGTGTCTTGTCGTTGTCACTCAGCCCATGAGTCATCTTGAGCAATTGGCGTCAGAGGACGACCAATGCTAATAAGTTCACTGCTCGTGAGAGCAGGCGATGATACCGACTGGGGCTCGAGCTAAGGAAGGACTTCATCATCATTTAGATTGTCTTCATGACTGAGGGAGTCCCGGATTAGGGGGTGGATAGCCGGACTACCATCATCAGCCGAACTATCATTTGCCGGACTATCATCATCGACCGGACTCCAAGACTATGAAGATACAAGATTGAAGACTTCATCCCGTGTCCGGATGGGACTTTACTTGGCGTGGAAGGCAAGCTTGGCGATACGGATATGTAGATCTCCTACCATTGTAACCGACTCTATGTAACCCTAGCCCTCTCCGGTGTCTATATAAACCGGATGGCTTTAGTCCGTAGGACTACAATCACAACAACCCTTACAATCATACCATGGGCTAACTTCTAGGGTTTAGCCTCCTTGATCTCGTGGTAGATCCACTCTTGTAAACATCCACAATATCAATATCAATCAAGCGGGGCGTAGGGTTTTACCTCCATCAAGAGGGCCCGAACACAGGTAAACATCGTGTCCCTTGTCTCCTGTTACCATCCGCCTAGACGCACAGCTCGGGACCCCCTACCGAGATCCGCTGGTTTTGACACCGACATTGGTGCTTTCATTGAGAGTTCCTCGTAGTCGCCACCGATAGGCTTGATGGCCTCTTCAATCAACAATGACGTAGTCTGGGCGAGACTTTTCTCCCGGACAGATCTTCAGATTCGGCGGCGCGCTGCGGGCCAATTCACTTGGCCATCCGAGCAGATCGAAGCTACGCCCCTGGCCGTCGAGTCAGGTTTGAAGCCTAAAATTCACGGCCGATATCCGCGGGACTTGATCTCGATGGATCTGAGCCACAGCCGGCGTGCCGCGCTGTCACGATGGGCATGACCTAACTCGCCACGGACAACACCTTGGAGGCCGCGACACGAATCGAAGTCCGGAGCCGATCGCTCGGATCGAGGACGGATGGCTGGACACCGCCTCGGGCTGCAACTTCTACGGCGATGGAGCGAACACTTACCTTGTCCCGCCAGAAAGCCCATGACTCGAGGTGCCGGACTCCGGACCTCCTGCGCCCTGCCGGTCGAATCCGATTGGCGCCGATCATGGAATTCACCGCTGCGGACATCTTTCAGCATTCGCCCTTGGCGATATCATAAATTCATCAAGCATCTCTCGCTATCCGGAGAGCCTGGCGAACTACGGCCGGGACGGTTGGGACGCGGACGACGAAGAAATTCAGATCCCACCCACCACCCACTTCGTAGCCACCGTCGGCGATTTAACCGACGATGCTGACTACGACTCAAGAAATCGACGGTATGGACGGCGATGCGGAGACTACCAAGAACCAGCGCCTACAGACACCGGAAGACCACCTCGTCATATGACATATACATGGTGGACACCCCAAAAGATGGGGACGGCGAAGAAGCAGCGGAGGCCGATTCCTTAAAGAAACAGCCCAAGCGCCGACGTCAGCGGCGCCGCTCTAAATCCCGCCACGGCAAGAATGGAGATTCCGGCAAAGGAGATAATAACACCCCAGAAAGTGCCGAAGACAACTCCCTCCAGCACGATCCAGCGCAGGAGGAGGCAGAAGCAAGCCCTCAGGAGAGGGCGGTAGACGAAGAGGTCGAGGATGACAATTACTTACCTCCCTCCGGAGACGAGGCAAGCCTCGGCGACGACGAATTCGTCGTGCTGAGGATCCCGTCGAACAAGAGCGTTTCAGACGCAGGCTAATGGCCACGGCAAACAGCCTAAAGAAAAAGCAACAACAGCTTCAAGCTGATCAAGACCTACTGGCCGACAGATGGACCGAGGTCCTCGCGGCCGAAGAGTATGAACTCGAACGCCCCTCCAAAAGTTACCCAAAACGCAAGTTGCTCCCCCGATTAGAGGAGGAGGCATACAAACCTACATCACCAGCGCACAATACGGCAGACCGACCACCTCGTGGCCGCGATAGAGAGGCGTGCAAGCCCTCCACCAAAACCGTACCCCGGCATCGCTCAAAAAGCAGGAAGCCACGGGGGAACGCGCCGGACTTGCGAGATATATTGGAGGACAAGGCAAGACAATCCAGATCTATCTATGGATCACGTGGATGCCCCACGACCCACGACGAATACCGTCGCACCGGATACAACTACTCCGGCCGGGCCAAACACAACAGACAACGCTCTCTCGAGCTACGTCGTGATATTGCTCAATACAGAGGCACCGCACACCCACTATGCTTCACTGACGAAGTAATGGATCATCAAATCCCTGAAGGGTTCAAACCCGTTAATATCGAATCCTACGATGGCACAACAGACCCCGCGGTTTGGATTGAGGATTATCTCCTCCATATACACATGGCCCGCGGCGACGATCTTCACGCCATCAAATATCTCCCGCTCAAGCTTAAAGGACCAGCTCGGCATTGGCTTAACAGCCTGCCCGCAGAGTCAATTGAATCTTGGGAAGACACGGAAGCCGCATTCCTCGACAACTTCCAGTGCGTATATGCGACCACCGGACGCAGATGACCTAAGCCACATAATCCAGCAGCCGCATTTAATCGGCCAGCAATTACGACACGGTTCTTAACAAAGAAAAATCAAATCGCCGATTGTCCGGATGCGAGGCACTCGCTGCCTTCAAACATAACATCCGCGACGAGTGGCTGGCCCGGCACCTAGGACAGAGAAGCGAAATCCATGGCAGCCCTCACATCCCTCATGACCCGCTTCATGCGGGAGAGGATAGCTGGCTCGCTCGCGATAACAACCTCAAAGAAAACGCCGCAGTTCGGATACCAAGGACCGCAATGGCAGGTTGCGTCGAAACAAAACAAACGCCGCGTTAACGGCGACAAAGAATGAGGATACGGCAGTCAACGCGGATTCGAGGCTCAAACCCGTCAACGGAAGAAGCCATTCAAAAGAACCACTCCGGGCCCGTCCAATTTGGACCGAATACTCGACCGCTCTTGTCAAATACATGGAACCCCGAAAAGCCAGCTAACCACACCAACAGAGATTGTTGGGTATTCAAGCAGCAGCAAATTAATCGCCAAAACAGTGACAAGGGCTACACAGCGATGACGAGGAAGAGGCCCGCCACCCGAACAACAGATGACATAAGGATTCCCCCTCAAGTTCGGACGGTAAACATGATATACGCAATGCATATTCCCAAGAGGGAGCGAAGCGTGCACTAAGGGACGATATGCGATGGAGCGATCGCCCCAAAATTCAACCCATGGTCCTCTTGCCCGATCACTTTCGATCGAAGAGACCATCCGACCAATATCCGCCATGGCGGATTCGCGCATTGGTTTTAGACCCAATCTTTGATGGATTTCACCTCACGAGTCCTCGATGGACGGCGGCGAGCTGAACCTGCTTTATCAGGATACAGTGCACAAGATGGGCATAGACCCTTCAAGGATTAAACCTACAAGGACGACCTTCAAAGGCGTCATACCAGGTGTCGAGGCCAATTGTACAGGCTCAATTACACTGGAAGTGGTCTGCGGATCCCCGGATAATTTCAGAAGTGAGGAGTTAATCTTCAACATAGTCCCGTTCCGCAGCGGCTATCACGCTCTGCTCGGACGAACCGCGTTTGCAAAATTCAACGCGGTGCCGCATTATGCATACCTTAAGCTCAAGATGCCAGGCCCTCGTGGAGTCATCACGGTCAATGGAAACACGAACGCGCTCCTCCGAGCGGAGGAACATACAGCGCTCTCGCAGCAGAAGTCTGAGCAGCCTTTTAAGGCAATTCTCGAGTCCGGCCGTTAAGCGACCGGACACGACCAAACGCGCCGGAGCAACATCAACCAAGACCACAGCACGTTCGCTCACAAGCGCCAGAGTAATGCGGCCCCAACCCCAGCCCTCACAAAATTGTAAGACAAACTCTCCGCGTACATAATTACGCCCTGGAGATACCATGGGCATAGGGATAAGGGCACAACCACAACAGACCCAGAGTGCGGTTCGACAACACCAGGGGCTCCCAAGTGTGTCGCTCTTTTTTCTTTTTCTCTTTTTTTTATACAGAACTCAGTCCGGCAGCGAACCTGCTGAACTCATGATGCAACAGCCAGGGAAGGACAAAGGCCGCGACGAACACTCAGGTGGTCTCCATCACGAGCATTATATTTGTTAAATACAACATTCATGCTGCCTACCCAGGGAGAGGCGCCTTTAATTAAATCAATCCCTTGCTTTCCGCACTATTTGTATCATTCCGACCGATAGCATATCTTCTCGAATAAAATGCAGCACTTTTGCCTATAATTGCATTACTTTATATATATATATATATATATATATATATATATATATATATATATATATATATATATATATATATATATATATGTTCATTTACGACATGTTGCACCGTGCATCTTGGTATGGCCAAATACACGAGGGCTTATGTCCTCCTCATTATGGTGTGATAAAGTCCGCACACTTTCACAAGTGCGGCACCCGAACTTATAGCATTATATGAATCGGCTCGAATCATGTCTTGGGTCAATAGTTGGGTTTGCCGGCTCCCATGTTTGGCACCTTACGTTCTGTTCTATCGGCTAAGGTAGCACTGGAGAACCACTGCGATTGCGCCCGGTTGAGCCGGTTAACGCCTCGATGGAGAAAGCTAAAACTGACCGGCATGATAAGGCGAGACTGGTCGCTGTTCGAGAGGTCCTTCCGGGTCCTTAAAGACCTCGCCGCTTGAGAAGTTCGGATTATGTCCGATGAAGGCGTGGATAGCGCCCCAATTCGGTCTTCCGAATACTAGGGGCTTCACGAAATTTAAAATTATAGAATTCTATGGCTAAGTGAGAGTGTTCAAGCACTATAAGTCCGGTTGCCTTGTTCGTTGTGTTGAGCGCCTCCCTAGATGGACCCAAAAATGGGAACAAGAGTGCTCAAGTTTATCCCTAACACCCCAGCACTTCGTGGCATGGGGGCTGAAGCCGACGACTTGCCATCTCTCGATTTAATAAACGGCCGCATGAAGGTAATATTTTAAATTAAACAAGCGTTGCTTAGCGCATATGAACAAAGTTTTCAGCGCACAGGATAACACATTGCGAATTCACTCAAAATTACATCCACAGGGCACTCATCCGCAATCTTGCGAGCACCCTTCAGGACAGCCTTATAGTAAATTTGGCGTCGATGCTCCTTGCCCGGCGGTGGTGGCGCGTCGCTGATTAGCTTCTCCGCATCCAGCTTGCCCCAATGCACCTTTTGCGCTGGCAAGGGCCCGACGAGCACCTTCAATACAAAGCGGGCGCTTGATAACCTCCACCCGAGGCACGCATCCACCAGCCGTCGCCGACGAGGCGAAGTAGCTCCTGGCATGGCCTCTCCGAGCCCTGACGGACTATGAGGCCCTTCATGGCCTGCTCGGCCACCTTGTGAAGCTCGACCAGCTGCTTCACTGGTCGCTAGAAACACCGGATGTCGGCCTCGAAGATCTTGAGACCGAAGACCTTCTCCGTTGAGCTCCCTCCTCGGCTCGGTAGAATCTGGCGGCATCGGACACGCTGCGAGGCAGATCTGCAAACGCCTCGAGAGCTCCGAATCGGGTAAGTAACACGTAATTTACATTCACATGCTTGCTTTGCATGAAAAATGCCTTACTCGCCGCTATCTTCCTCATCAACTCAATCTCTGAAGGGACTTATGGGCCTCGGCCTTGGCGGTTTTAGCACTTTCGAGAGCGAGGCAAGCTCGGACTCTCGAGTCTTTGAGTCACGCTCCAAACTCTCATGCTTTTCCATGAGAGCACGGAGCTCTTGCTGAACCACCGCCACCCGCCTCCTGCTTTTCTCGCTCTGCCCGTTCGTGGCGCATTATGCTCGTCACAGACACGGCCTCCTTGAGGTCGCCACCTCGTTCGTGGCCCTACGCAGCATCATGTTATCCTTGTTATTTTTGTTGCAACCTAAATCCTTTTACAGAAGGTACAAATTCAAAGTGGTGTTACTCACCTTCTTTGTCTTGGAGCTGCTTCCTAGCTGCCGAGCTCTTTCCCGGACCGCTCGAGCTCCTGCTTCAACGCACCGACCTCCGCAGTCGGTCTGCCGTAGAGGTCAAGAGCGTAGCTCGCAACCCATATTGACATAATTTTTAGCAACCCTGCGTATATCTTTTTTTCAGATCCTCATCCGGCTTTTCTTTCCAACACCGAACCGAGCATCGAGGCTACTGTCTATGCGGTATTACATTGCATATTTTAACTTCTTACCTCAAAGCCCGATAGAAGGCTATCAAGAAGCTGGTCAGCCCGCCTTGGCGAAGCTGCACTTTTTCAATCACCGCACTCATAATAGTGCGGTGTTCTTCTCGATGGAAGCGCTCTGCAGCGCCCAACAAATTGCCGGCGCCTCGGTTGGATGGAAGCCGCGGCGTCCGGTCTTGCCCTTCGTTCGAAGGGCGCTACCGGACTCGGAACCACTGCGGGTTCTGCTGTGGAGTCCGCGAAAGTCCGGAGGACGCCTTGTGGCGCCTCCGGAGCCTCCCCCCGATGGGTCCCTTCTTGGGTTCCCACCTCGGCGTCCTCGGCGTCGCGAGGGGTGGAGGCAGTCGAGATGGAGTCTACATCCGACGGAGCCAACGACCCGCTCGAAGAAGCGGGGAGATCATCACTGGCAGGACTGCAGGCAGTATGCGGCATTAGAATGACACTATGTGGCGCAGAAAAGAAATTATAAATCATTCAGAATCCGGATACTTACGATCTCGCCGGAGGCTGGCCCTTGAAGGCGTTCTTCCTCGCCAACGTTGATGTTGGCGGAGCTGTCCGGGAATAGTCCTTCCCTCTTGGACCCTTCGCCTCCCTGCTGGGGAAGCCTTCCTCTTCCTCTCTCCTCCTCCAGGAGAGAGTCCTCTTCCTCCTCCTCATTTTCGAGGAGGAATCCCCAGAGTCATCGGACACAAAACGGGCACTCTTTCGAGCACCCGTGGCCTCCTTCTTGGCCTTCTTCTCCGGCACCACGTGCGGTGCGGAACCAGAGCCTCGCTAGACGAGCGTCTCTGGGTTTTACATCATAGGAGCCGGACAGTAATCTGCTCCGCCTTCCTCATCCAGTCCTGTCAAAGGAAAAGGGGAAATTAAAGCCCACATAGAGTCAAACTATGAAAACAAGTGTCCCGTAAAGGGGTAGAATCACTTACCTCGTCGGCTGGTGTTGCGGCGAAATCCGCGATCTTGATCGCGGATGCGGGGGCTTCGGCGCCCTTGAACAGCACCTTCCAGGCGCCTTCGTACGTTGTGTCGAAGAGCTTGTCCAGTGCCTGGTGCTGTTCCGGATCGAACTCCCATAAATTAAATGCCCGCTTTTGGCATGGGAGAATCCAGCGGACGAGCATGACCTGGACCACGTTAACCAGCCTGAGCTTCTTCACCAGCTTCTTGATACAGAGCTTGAGTCCGTCATCTCCTTCAAACTACCCCACAGCAAGCCCTTCTCTTTCCGTGAGGTGAGCTGCGTGGGGATACCAGATCTAAACTCGGGGCCGCCGCCCATTTAGGGTCACGCTGCTCGGTAATATAGAACCACCCGATTGCCACCCTTGACGGATTCCACGAAGGCCCCTTCGAACCAAAGGATGTTGGGCATCTTGCCCAACATGGCGCCCTCCGCACTCCGCTTGAGTGCCCTTCACTACCTTCGCTTGACATTGAAGGTCTTGAGCCACAAGTCGAAGTGGGGCTGGATGCGAGGAAGGCCTCGCATTACCCACGATAAACGCCGAGATGTTGAGGATGAAGTTGGCGCCAGATCATGGAAATCCAGGCCGTAGTAGAACATGAGCCCCGGACAAAGGGATGTAGTGGAAAGCCCATCCAGCGGAGAAAGTGGGGAAGAAAGACGACCCTCTCATTGGGCACAGGGGTGGGGATGAGCTGCCCTCGTTGGGCAGCCGGTGTCTGACGTCGCCGAAAGGTATCCGCGCCGTGCGGTTTAGCGATGTGCTCCTCCTTAATGGTGGAGGCCAACCATTTACCTCCGCTCCCGACATGGTCGGAGAAGGTTGAGACGAGATGCGCGAACTTGGGCGTTGGAGCTCGAAAGTCTTGGAGATGGATAAGCAAAGGAGGAAGAAGGCGTGGTTGAGAAGGTGAATCCTTATCCCTTATATGGGCGGCGAAGTCACACGTGTCCCCACCGCCTGGTAAAACTCGCTTATCTCCCAAGCGTCACCATCAATGACGCGTTGGGTTACCCACGCCTGTATTGATGAGAATCCCGGATTAAGGGGAAACACGATCTACTGCTTGACAAGGCGTGCCAAGGAAACCGCTTAGCTAAATGCGCCGAGGTGGTAAAGTAAAACAATTGAGTAATGGCTTGGTAGTGGTGTGACGTCATGCCACGAAAAACGCCGTGCAGATTGAACTTGTGTATATATATTATTATTATCTCTACGGTGGAATGTGGAATTTATTTTGCGAGCCGGACACTATCTGGTGTTCACAATCTTCTATCATTTGGAGGAGGAACCCGCCTTGCAATGCCAAGCAATATACACGCCGGACTTATCGTCATTGAAGCCTGGTTCGAGGGCTCTTGAGGAGTCCCGGATTAGGGGTGTCCGGATAGCGGACTACCATCATCGGCCGAACTATCATTTCCGGACTATCATCATCGACCGGACTCCAAGACTATGAAGATACAAGATTGAAGACTTCATCCCGTGTCTGGATGGGACTTTCCTTGGCGTGGAAGGCAAGCTTGGCGATACGGATATGTAGATCTCCTACCATTTTAACCGACTCTATGTAACCCTAGCCCTCTCCGGTGTCTATATAAACCGGATGGCTTTAGTCCGTCGGACTACAATCACAACAACCCTTACAATCATACCATAGGCTAGCTTCTAGGGTTTAGCCTCCTTGATCTCGTGGTAGATCCACTCTTGTAAACATCCACAATATCAATATCAATCAAGCAGGACGTAGGGTTTTACCTCCATCAAGAGGGCCCAAACCTGGGTAAACATCGTGTCCCTTGTCTCCTGTTACCATCCGCCTAGACGCACAGTTCGGGACCCCCTACCCGAGATCCGCCGGTTTTGACACCGACAATGACCAATGTCTTCAGCTGTATTGGGGTCAACAGCTGGAACTTCTTCACTTTTCTGGAGCCTCTATGGAAGCAGGCTCATGAATCACAAGGCGACGTTCTTGGTTGGTAGAGGCAGGGAGAGCAACTAAGATGGATTCAACGATGAGGGGCTCTGAGGCAGCAGTACGCTCTTTCTTTGAAGACTTTGAAGCCTTTGTCTTCAATTTCTTCTTGGAGAGAGCATCATCATATGCATCTTTGAGCTTCCTCTTCCTGGCTTCGTCTTCGTCTTGCCTTGTTTTCTTTAGTTCTGAAGCTGCTGAGGGGGCCTTTGGCTTTGAGCCAGTCATACTGGTAGGGAAGACTATGCTTGGTCGTTCCTGCCGTTGTGCTTCGGGTTTGGCTTCAACAGACTTCTTCTTTTACTTGGCAGCCATCTTGGGGTTGATGCCAGGACGCCCAAGAGCCTTTCTCTTTTCAGCTTCATTGTGTGCTTGCACACACTTTTGAGCATAGTACTTCATGCTCTTGCGTGAGCCTTTGGCTTCTTCACGTTTCTTGTGGAATTCTACCTTGAGATCATGCAACATCTTTTTGAAGATTTGCACATCAGCAACACTGAGCTTGGCCATGTGCTTCTTGAAGTGTGCCTTCTCATAGTCAATCTTGTTCTTGAGCTCGATGATTTTCTGTGCCAAGGCCAGTTCATTGGCAATGGCTCCGTGAAAGGTGACGCTGATGTCCACTGGAGCTGCAGGTCATCAATGCTGATGCTTTGGTCCTCAAACCATTTATCAATGAAGTTGTTCAGAATATCAACATCAAATAGAGGCAGATCACTGAAGATCTCTGCCTCTTGCTTGCTCTTGATCAACGTCTCAAGAGCTTCATCACCAAGATCTTCATCACTGGACAGATCAATGGTGTTCTCCTCATTGCGCAGAATGGCAGCAGGAGTCAGGTCATGCAGTGAAATCCTCTTGGCTTCTTGGTCTTCTTGGTCCTTTTGGAGACACGAGACAAGTCTTCAGACTACACACTGGGTTCAGGAGGTGCAGTCATCAATGGCTTCACAGTCGAAGCAGTTGGTGCAGCAGATGGCTTCGAAGCTTTTGACTTGTTCTGCTTCGGTGGTGCAGGAATATCTTCAGAGTCTGCATCCTCAGCAGATTGTTCCACCATAGCCCTCTGAGCAGCAATGTGGGAGAGAAGCCCATTGAAGCTATTGAAGGGGCCGATGACATTGGGATTGGCTTCACGTGTGCCATCCTTTCTTGGAGCAGACAAACCTGGGTTGAAGTTGAGTCCGAGATCCTTCCTGTTCTTTGTAGCTGACTCATTTGCGAACTAAAAGTTGCACTTGAAGAGATTGTCGTCACGAAACCATAGAAGAGACGATGGGTTGCCATTTTCTAGTTGAGGTCCTCTGACCATGCAAGTACAGAAGCCTTGGGCAATGGCTTCAGGCTTCGACTTGGGTTGTAGATTCTTGTATAGAATACCCCCCCCACGGGCGCTTGATGGCATTCTTCTCAACATATTCAGGAGTGATGAAATTGTACTTGAACCACTGTTCAGCCAAATATCTTCGGATCCATTGGATCCTGGTCTTGCGTTGATTATAGTTCTCTTGACGATCAGTCTTGTATAGTTCATCGAGATCCAGAGGCGCATCTAGAGCGGTATTTCCACGGTGCTGCCTGCCACCCTTTCTTGCAGATTTCTCAGAAGCCATAATATTTAGACAGATAGGCTTCAAGACAGTGAAAGGCTTCCATCTACTTGTCAAGCAAGAACTGGTTTCAGGGGAGTGAATATGTTGTTGTAAGAATTCTTGAAATGAATGCATACTATGAGAACCAAGGGATTCTACCACGGACATATACCTATGACAGCATTAGATATGCGAGGGAAGGGGAAGAGGTCATATGCATTCTCAAAATATTTTTAAGATAAATCATTTTGAAGACATTGACCTCATAGTGCGAAGACATTCACTTATTGAAGTGAGTTGGTTCCAGATTTGTACGAATCCAGGAATAGGTACAAGTGAGGAATCTAACTAGTTATGAAGCATAAGTGAACATACTTTGCAAGATATGAGATTCAGAAAGAGAAAGGTCCAGATTTGGAAGTGTAGAAACTACTTTTGGTTGAAGTGGATGGATTTGACACATGAAAAAGGACTGTAAAAAGTGAGATTTATTTACCACAGACGAACTGTTAGACGAGGCAGAAGGGAGGCCGAGCAGTCCAATCTCCCGCGCCCTAACATGGCGGAGGAAGACGCCTACAGCGGTCGCGGAGAAGACGAGGTCCGAGGCCGGCGTGAGGACGGCGTCAAAGAGGTCGCGACAGCTAAGCGCTTCGTCTCCGGCGTCGACGCGAGCTAGCGGTGGCGCTAGGGCTTGAGCGATATGGCAAGGTTAAAGAGGAGATAATGACTGCACTGGGTTTGTATTTATAAGATAGAGGGCTGCACAGCACAATTATGCAGGTGCCCCTGGCGGTTCACATCTGATGGACATCCGGGGTGGCCGTGGGATCAGAATAACTATATATATATGCACCTATCCCATCCCGCGGCCACCCCCGGATCCTCACGATGCCGCCGGCCCACCGCACCATTCCTGCGTGACGCCGCCGCCTCCTGGATCCCGAATCTCCGTGACTCCGCCATTCCTACCATCTCTGCCTTCCTCCGGCTAGCTAGCCTCGCTGGCGCCGGCGCCGGCTGCGGCCCCGGATCCCCACCACAGGATCCCGCCAGCAGACGCCGCGTTCCCCCACCGCCGCCAGCCGCCGGTGCGGTACCTCATCCCCGTTTCCTCCATTCTAGCCATGTGCGGCCGTTCAATGAACTGGCCCGATGCCGTCCAACTCCTCTTTGGCGCAACATCAGGAACGACAGTGTCCAAGCCATCTCCTCTATTCAAGTTTGTTTGAATCCGCAACCTCCCTGGCGACCGCCATCGCGGTGGCCTCATGCTCCAGCCCCATGCCACGGCTGCAGTCCAATGTCTTCAGCTGCAGCCGTTCGGCACTGCCATGCAAGGTGAGCTGGATCCAAACACCCTGCTCATCCCCGTCGCGGCCATGGCTCTCGTACAAGCTGCTACTGCAGCTCAACCCACATGCGCTTTGGTTGATGTGTATGAACACAACGCCGGCAAGTCCACACGCCATCAACAAAGTCCATGCTATTGCTGCTCTCTCCGACTCACAGCATCATGAATCAGGTGGCGGCCATAATATGCTAGCAATGTTATGCTTTGGCTGCCAGTAACGTGTTTGTGCTAATGCTTAGTAGGAGCTCTAGTTGTACTGATAAAAGAGAACCCAACCAGCATATAAGGGAAAAAGCATCATTTCTCTATCTTTGATCGTTCTAGGATACACATATGCACGTATATGCAATTAGCAAAATTCCTCCTTTATATTGCTTATTCACTAATCATTCATACTTTGTGTCCTAAAAGAAATACAGTGTGCTCTATTTGCGAAAGCATGTGCTAAGCACATGTTTGTTATTATATGGATCTGAAGGTTTAACAAACAAAAGCATTGAGATTTCTCTCTCTTTGCTCAGAATCGAAGAGCTTCGTTTTTCTGAAATTTATGCTTGATTTGTGTCCTATCACAAGTGATGGTGAGAGATAGATTTTGGCATGTTTGCCATCGTGATGAAAAACACCAGCTATGGTGGTACCTAGGCGGGGAGATGTCATTTGAGGGCATCTGGATCTTTGTATAGTTGTTCAATAACCACCGCTTGTTTGCCTGTTGTACTTACTGATGTATTTGACTGTGAGCTATTTTCTTGAACTCGGCGTGCTTGTTATGGCAACATAATATTCCTGCAATGGAGGTGTTCGACTGCACCATCTTCCAACGCCATAAAAACCAACAAGTTATAAAAACTCAGATTTTTATAAACCGATAAAAACCAACAAGTTTGAATTAAATTAACATACCAATTCAAAAAGTTTATTAAAAATAATGAATTTTCCCCATTTCCATAAAAATCTAGAAGTTCAAATTAAAATAACGGAGTGGTTTAATGTTTACTGAAAACAAGAACTTCAAATTTAAATAACTAAGAGGTTCGACGTTTATACCAAAGTTAGTATTTTCCTCGTTACTAAAGAACAAACGAACTAGATCAATTTAGAAAAATAGAGTAGCTCAAAAATTGTAGAGAAAATAGATTTTCAATGTTTCTACAGAAAAACATAGAGGTTCAAATTTAAATAACGGAGAAGTACAAGTATTTATTAAAATAACAAGAAGGTCAAATAAAAAAATTGAGCCATTCAAAAAGTTTATAGAAAAGCCGATTTTCCCTCTTTTAAAAAAGACCTAGAATTTCAAAATGAAATAATTGAGCGGTTCGATATTTATTACATAACTAGGACTTTTCCCATTACTAATGACTAACACCAAAAGTTCTAATTAAAATAATGAAGCTATTTGATGTTTATAAATAAACTAAGATTTCCGCAATACTAAAGATTAAAAACCAAGAAGTTAAATTTAGAAAACTGAGAAGTTCCATTTATATAAAAAATTCAGGTTTTCTCGTTACTAATGAATACAATCAAGAAGTTCAATTGGAAAAATAGTATTATGTTGATACTTATTTGAAAAAATGGATTTTCTAGTTACTAAAGAATAAAACAAATAAGTTCAATTCGAAATAACAAAGAAGTTCGATGTTTTTAAAAAACCTCCATTTTTCATATTTCTAAAAAAATACACAAATGAAGTTCAAGTAAAAAAGGTAGAGCGGTTCAATGTCTATAAAAAACTCAGATATTTTCACGTAATCGAGAGAAGTTTGGTTTGATAACCCCCCAGAAGTTCACGTACTACGCGGTGTGCATTTGTATGAAAAAAAGTATGAAAAGCAAAGGCCGAAAGTTTTGTTGCTAGAAGTTCAAGTGCTCGGCCCGAGAAAGTTCAAAAATTCTTGTGAGAGAGGTTGAACAAAAATACGTGACAGAAGTTCAAGGTGAAAACAGCGGGAGGTTAAACAAATTCTTATCCATTAAAAGAAGTTCATAATGAAACCAACGAGAAGTTCAAGTACTGTAAGGAATGCATTTCAGGTGAGAATAAAAGTATAGAAAAATAAAAGCTTAAAAGGTTTGTTGAAAGAAGTTCAAGTGCTATGTCTAGAGAAGTTCAAAAGTTCTTGTGAGAGAGATTCACCTTGTATTTCCATGTTCGATTTTTTCCGTATAAAAAGCGAACACAATTCTTTACTCAAAAATATAAAAAGGTGACGTTCATATTGAAATAATAGAGAAGTTCGGAGTTTATTAAAACCTAGGATTTACCTGTTTAAAAAATAAAAAACACAACGCCATTTTTTGTACTTTTAAAAACAACTCAAAAACGAAAAAATGGTCGCTAGAAGTTCAAGTGCTCGGTGAGGAAAAGTTCAAAAAATTCTTGTGAGAGAGGTTCACCGTGTATTTAGATGTCCAAAATACGTAAAAAAAATATGTTGTTTTTGGGTTTTAAATAATTCTCTCAAACCAGAGAGAAGTTCAAAGTGATAATTGTTGGGGAACGAGTAATTTCAAAAATTTTCCTACGATCACGCAAGACCATGGTGATGGCATAGCAACGAAGGGAAGAGTGTCCGTCCACGCACTCGTGAGACCGAAAGCGGAAGCGTTATAACAACGCTGTTGATGTAGTCGACGCCTTCACGACCCGACCGATCCAAGCACCGAACGTCACGGCACCTCCGAAGTTACGCACACGCTCAGCTCGATGACGATCCCGGACTCGATCCAAAAAAGTGTCGGGATGAGTTCCACAAGACGACGGCGTGGTGACGATGATGATGCTCCACCGACGCAGGCTTCGCCTAAGCTCATGACGATATGACTTCTCCTCGCGCAGGCTTCGCTTAAGCTCATGACGATATGACCAAGTGGAATATGGTGGAAGGGGCACCGCACACGGCTAAGGAAATCAACTTGTGTGTCTTGGGGTGCCCCCCCTCGTATATAAAGGAGCCAAGGGGAGGGGCGGCCAAGAGGAGGAGGCGCACTAAGGAGTCCTACTCCTCCGAGTAGGACTCCCCCAATCCTAGTTGGAATAGGATTCCTGAGGGGAGAGAGAGAGAGAGGGGGCGCCCACCTTCCTAGTCCTAATAGGACTAGGGAAGGGGGGCGCCATGCCACCTAGGGCTGGCCCTTCTCCTTTCCTCCAAGGCCCACTATGGGCCCATGTATTTCCGGGGTTCCGTAACCTCCGGTACTCGATAAATTCCGATTTCATTCGAACCTTCCGATGTCCAAATGTAGGCTTCAATATATCAATCTTTATGTCTCGACCATTTCGAGACTCCTCGTCATATCCGTGATCACATCCGGACTCGAACAACCTTCGTGCATCAATACTTATAAACTCATTATGATCGCCATCGAAACGTTAAGCGTGCGGACCTTACGGGTTCGAGAACTATGTAGACATGATCGAGACACCTCTCGGTCAATAACCAATAGCGGGACCTGGATGCCCATATTGGCTCCTACATATTCTACGAAGATCTTTATCGGTCGACCGCATAACAACATACGTTGTTCCCTTTGTCATCGGTATGTTACTTGCCCGAGATTCGATCGTCGGTATCCAATACCTAGTTCAATCTCGTTATCGCAAGTCTCTTTACTCGTTCCGTAATACATCATCTCATAACTAACTCATTAGTTACAATGCTTGCAAGGCTTAGGTGATGAGCATTACCGAGAGGGCCAGAGATACCTCTCCGACAATCGGAGTGACAAATCCTAATCTCAAATATGCCAACCCAACATGTACCTTCGGAGACACCTGTAATGTACCTTTATAATCACCCGATTACGTTGTGACGCTTTGGTAGCACCAAAAGTGTTCCTCGGCAAACGGGAGTTGCATAATCTCATAGTCATAGGAACATGTATAAGTCATGAAGAAAAGCACTAGCAACAAACTATACGATCAGGTGCTATGCTAATGGAATGGGTCATGTCAATCGATCATTCAACCAATGATGTGATCCCATTAATCAAATAACAACTCCTTGTTCATGGTTAGGAAACATAACCATCTTTGATTAACGAGCTAGTCAAGTAGAGGCATACTAGTGACACTCAGTAGGTTTATGTATTCACACATGTATTATGTTTCCGGTTAATACAATTCTAGCATGAATAATAAACATTTATCATGATATAAGGAAATAAATAATAACATTTATTATTGCCTCTAGGGCATATTTCCTTGATCTCCCACTTGCACTAGAGTCAATAATCTAGATTACACAAGAATGATTCTAACACCCATGGAGTCTTGGTGCTGATCATGTTTTGCTCGTGGAAGAGGCTTAGTCAACGGGTCTGCAACATTCAGATCCGTATGTATCTTGCATATCTCTATGTCTCCCACCGGACCAAATCCGGATGGAGTTGAAGCGCCTTTTGATGTGCTTGGTTCTCTTGTGAAATCTGGATTCCTTTGCCAAGGCAATTGCACCATATTGTCACAAAAGATTTTCATTGGACCCGATACACTAGGTACAACACCTAGATCGGTTATGAACTCCTTCATCCAGACTCCTTCATTAGCTGCTTCCGAAGCAGCTATGTACTCAACTTCACATGTAGATCCCTAACGACGCTTTGTTTGGAACTGCACCAACCGACAGCTCCACCGCTTAATGTAAATCGTTATCCGGTTTGTGATTTAGAATCGTCCGGATCGTGTCAAAGCTTGCATCGACGTAACTGCCATGACGAGCTCTTTGTCACCGCCATAAATGAGAAACATATCCTTAGTTCTTCTCAAGTACTTAAGGATGTTCTTGACCGCTGTCCATGATCCACTCTGGATTACTTTGGTACCTGCTGCTAAACTTACAGCAAGGCACACATCAGGTCTGGTACACAGCATTGCATACATGATAGAGCCTATGGCTGAAGCATAGGGAACATCTTTCATTTTCTCTCTATCTTCTGCGGTGGTCGGGCATTGAGTCTTACTCAACTTCACACCTTGTAATACCGGCAAGAACCCTTTCTTTGCCTCGATCCATTTTGAACCTTTTCAAAACTTTATCAAGGTATGTGCTTTGTGAAAGTCCTATTAAGCGTCTTGATCTATCTCTATAGATCTTAATGCCCAATATGTAAGCAGCTTCACCGAGGTCTTTCATCGAAAAACTCTTATTCAAGTATCCCTTTATGCTATCCAGAAATTCTATATCATTTCCGATTAATAATATGTCATCCACATATAATATCAGAAATGCTACAGAGCTCCCACTCACTTTCTTGTAAATACAAAGCTTCTCCAAAAGTCTCAGATAAAACCAAATGCTTTGATCACACTATCAAAACGTTTATTCCAACTCCGAGAGGCTTGCACCAGTCCATAAATGGATCGCTGGAGCTTGCACACTTTGTTAGCTCCTTTGGATCGACAAAACCTTCTGGTTGCATCATATACAACTCTTCTTCCGTAAATCCATTCAGAATGCAGTTTTAACATCCATTTGCCAAATTTCATAATCATAAAATGCGGCAATTGCTAACATGATTCGGACGGACTTAAGCATCGCTACTGGTGAGAAAGTCTCATCGTAGTCAACCCCTTGAACTTGTCGAAAACCTTTTGCAACAAGTCGAGCTTTATAGACGATAACATTACCATCGGCGTCGGTCTTCTTCTTGAAGATCCATTTATTCTCAATTGCTTGCCGATCATCGGGCAAGTCAACCAAAGTCCACACTTTGTTCTCATACATGGATCCCATCTCAGATTTCATGGCCTCAAGCCATTTTGTGGAATCTGGGCTCACCATCGCTTCTTCATAATTCGTAGGTTCATCATGTTCCAAGAACATGACTTCCAAAACAGGATTACCGTACCACTCAGTGCGGATCTTGCTCTGGTTGATCTACTGAAGTTCTGAGAAACTTGATCTGAAGTTTCATGATCATCATCATTAGCTTCCTCCCTATTTGGTGTAGGTGTCACGTAAACTGTTTTCTCGTGATGTACTACTTCTCAATAAGGGAGTAGATACGATTATCTCATCAAGTTCTACTTTCCTCCCACTCACTTCTTTCGAGAGAAACTCCTTCTCTAGAAAGTTTCCGAATTTAGCAACAAAAATCTTGCCTTCGGATCTGTGATAGAAGGTGTACCCAACTGTCTCCTTTGGGTATCCTATGAAGACACATTTCTCCGATTTGGGTTCGAGCTTATCAGGTTGAAGCTTTTTCACATAAGCATCGCAGCCCCAAACTTTCAAAAACGACAACTTTGGTTTCTTGCCAAACCACAGTTCATAAGGCGTCGCTTCAACGGATTTAGATGGTGCCCTATTTAAAGTGAATGCAGCCGCCTCTAAAGCATAACCCCAAAACGATAGCGGTAAATCAGAAGAGACATCATAGATCGCACCATATCTAATAAAGTACGATTCGACGCTCGGACACACCATTACGTTGTGGTGTTCCTGTGGCGTAAGTTGCGAAACTATTCGCATTGTTTCAAATGTAGGCCAAACTCGAACTCAAATATTCTCCTCCACGATCAGATCGCAGAAACTTTATTTTCTTGTTACGATGATTTTCCACTTCACTCTGAAATTCTTTGAACTTTTCAAATGTTTCAGACTTGTGTTTCATTAAGTAGATATACCCATATCTGCTCAAATCATCTGTGAAGGTGAGAAAATAACGATATCCGCCGAGCCTCAACATTCATTGGACCACATACATCAGATATGTATGATTTCCAATAAATCTGTTGCTCTCTCCACGTTCCCGAGAACGGTGTTTTAGTCATCTTGCCCATAAGGCACGGTTCGCAGTGCCAAGTGATTCATAATCAAGTGACTCCAAAAGTCCATCAAGATGGAGTTTCTTCATGCGTTTTACACCGATATGACCTAAACGGCAGTGCCACAAATAAGTTGCACCATCATTATCAACTCTGCATCTTTTGGTTTCAACATTATGAATATGTGTATCACTACTATCAAGATTAAGTAAAACAAACCATTCTTCAATGGTGCATGACCATAAAAGATATTATTCATATAAATAGAACAACCATTATTCTCTGATTTAATGAATAACCGTCTCGCATCAAACAAGATCCAGATATAATGTTCATGCTCAACGATGGTACTAAATAACAATTATTTAGGTCTAATACTAATCCGAAGGTAGATGTAGAGGTAGCGTGCCGATCGCGATCACATCGACTTTGGAACCATTTCCCACGCGCGATCGTCACCTCGTCCTTAGCCAATCTTCGCTAATCCGTAGCCCTGTTTCGAGTTGCAAATATTAGCAATGAACCAGTATCAAATACCAGTGCTCTGCGAGTATTAGTAAGGTACACATCAATAACAAGTATATCACATATACCTTTGTTAACCTTGCCATCCTTCTTATCCGCCAAATACTTGGGGCAGTTCCGCTTCAAAGGACCAGCCTGCTTGCAATAGAAGCACTCGGTTTCAGGCTTAGGACCAGACTTGGGTTTCTTCTCTTGATCAGCAACTTGCTTGCTGCTCTTTTGAAGTTTCCTTTTCTTTCCTTTGCCCTTTTCTTGAAACTAGTGGTTTTGTTAACCATCAACACTTGATGCTCCTTTTGATTTCTACCTCCATGACTTTCAAACATCGCGAAGAGCTCGGGCATAGTTTTGGTCATCCCTTGCATATTATAGTTCATCACGAAGCTCTTGTAGCTTGGTGGCGATGATTGGAGAATTCATCAATGACGCAATCATCCGGAAGATTAACTCCCAGTTGAATCAAGTGATTGTTATATCCGGACATTACGAGTATATGCTCACCGACGTAACCATTCTCCTCCATCTTACAGCTATAGAACTTATTGGAGACTTCATATCTCTCAATCCGGGCATTCGCTGGAATATTAACTTCAACTCTGGAACATCTCATATGCTCCATGGTGTTCAAAACGACGTTGAAGTCCCGGTTCTAAGCCGTAAAGCATGGCACATCGAACTATAGAGTAGTCATCGACTTTGCTTTGCCAGACGTTCACAACCTGGCGCAGCCCTTGCATCAGGCACTGGCACCTAACGGTGCTTCCAGGACGTAATTCTTCCGTGCAGCAATAAGGATAATCCTCAAATTACGGACCCAGTCCGTGTAATTGCTGCCATCATCTTTCAACTTTGCTTTCTCAAGGAACGCATTAAAATTCAACGGAACAACAGACGAGCCATCTATCTACACATCATAGACAAGCAAGATACTATCAGTACTAAGTTCATGATAAATTTAAGTTCAATTAATCATATTACTTAAGAACTCCCACTTAGAAAAATATCCTCCAATTCTCTAAGTGATTGCGTGATCCATTTCAACTACACCATGACCGATCATCACGTGTGATGGAGTAGTTTCAATGGTGAACATCAATATGTTGATCATATCTACTATATGATTCACGCTCGACCTTCGGTCTCCGTGTTCGAGGTCATATCTTATATGCATAGCTCGTCAAGTATAACTCGAGTATTCGCGTGCGCAACTGTTTTGCACCCGTTGTATTTGAACGTAGAGCCTATCACACCCGATCATCACGTGGTGTCTCAAAGACGAAGAACTTTCGCAACGGTGCATACTCGGGAGAACACTTCTTGATAATTTAGTAAGGGATCATCTTATAATGCTACCGTCAATCACAGCAAAATAAGATGCATAAAGGATTAACATCACATGCAATCAATATAAGTGATATGACATGGCCATCATCATCTTGTGCTTGTGATTCCATCTCGAAGCACCGCCATGATCACCATCGCCACCGCGCGACACCTTGATCTCCATCGTAGCATCGTTGTCGCCTCGCCAACTATTGCTTCTACGACTATCGCTACTCCTTAGTGATAAAGTAAAGCAATTACATGGCGCTTGCATCTCATACAATAAAGCGACAACCACATGGCTCCTGCCAGATTGCCGATAACTCGTTACAAAACATGATCATCTCATACAATAAAATATAGCATCATGTCTTGACCATATCACATCACAACATGCCCTGCAAAAACAAGTTAGACGTCCTCTACTTTGTTGTTGCAAGTTTTACGTGGCTGCTACGGGCTGAGCAAGAACCGTTCTTACCTCGCATCAAAACCACAACGATACTTCGTCAAATAGACTCCGTTTAACCTTCTCAAGGACCGGGCGAGCCACACTCGTTCAACTAAAGTGAGAGAGACAGACACCCGCCAACACCTTTAAGCAACGAGTGCTCACAGCGGTGAAACCAGTCTCGCGTAAGCGTCTGGCGTAATGTCGGTCCGGCCGCTTCATCTCACAATACCGCTGAACCAAAGTATGACATGCTGGTAGGTAGTATGACTTGTATCGCCCACAACTCACTTGTGTTCTACTCGTGCATATGACATCAACGCATAAAACCAGGCTCGGATGCCACCGTTGGGGAACGAGTAATTTCAAAAATTTTCCTACGATCACGCAAGACCATGGTGATGGCATAGCAACGAGCGGAAGAGTGTCCGCCCACGCACCCTCGTGAGACCGAAAGCGAAGCGTTATAACAACGCTGTTGATGTAGTCGACGTCTTCACGACCCGACCGATCCAAGCACCGAACGTCGGCACCTCCGAAGTTCTGCACACGCTCAGCTCGATGACGATCCCCGGACTCCGATCCAGCAAAGTGTCGGGATGAGTTCCGTCAAGACGACGGCGTGGTGACGATGATGATGCTCCACCGACGCAGGGCTTCGCCTAAGCTCGCGACGATATGACTTCTCCCAGCGCAGGCTTCGCTAAGCTCGCGACGATATGACCGAAGTGGAATATGGTGGAAGGGGCACCGCACGGCTAAGGAAATCAACTTGTGTGTCTTGGGGTGCCCCCGCCTCAGATATAAAGGAGCCAAGGGGAGGGGCCGCCAAGAGGAGGAGGCGACTAAGGAGTCCTACTCCTCCGGAGTAGGACTCCCCCAATCCTAGTTGGAATAGGATTCCTGAGGGGAGAGAGAGAGAGGGGGCGGCCCACCTTCCTAGTCCTAATAGGACTAGGGAAGGGCGCGCCACCTAGGGCTGGCCCTTCTCCTTTCCTCCAAGGCCCACTATGGGCCCATGTATTTCCGGGGTTCCGTAACCTCCGGTACTCGATAAATTCGATTTCATTCGAACCTTCCGATGTCCAAATGTAGGCTTCAATATATCAATCTTTATGTCTCGACCATTTCGAGACTCCTCGTCATATCCGTGATCACATCCGGACTCAACAACCTTCGTGCATCAATACTTATAAACTCATTATGACATCATCAAACGTTAAGCGTGCGGACCTTACGGGTTCGAGAACTATGTAGACATGATCGAGACACCTCTCGGTCAATAACCAATAGCGGGACCTGGATGCCCATATTGGCTCCTACATATTCTACGAAGATCTTTATCGGTCGACCGCATAACAACATACGTTGTTCCTTTGTCATCGGTATGTTACTTGCCCGAGATTCGATCGTCGGTATCCAATACCTAGTTCAATCTCGTTACCGCAAGTCTCTTTACTCGTTCCGTAATACATCATCTCATAACTAACTCATTAGTTACAATGCTTGCAAGGCTTAGGTGATGAGCATTACCGAGAGGGCCGAGAGATACCTCTCCGACAATCGGAGGACAAATCCTAATCTCAAATATGCCAACCCAACATGTACCTTCGGAGACACCTGTAATGTACCTTTATAATCACCCGATTCGTTGTGACGTTTGGTAGCACCAAAAGTGTTCCTCGGCAAACGGAGTTGCATAATCTCATAGTCATAGGAACATGTATAAGTCATGAAGAAAAGCACTAGCAACAAACTATACGATCAAAAGCTATGCTAATGGAATGGGTCATGTCAATCAGATCATTCAACCAATGATGTGATCCCATTAATCAAATAACAACTCCTTGTTCATGGTTAGGAAACATAACCATCTTTGATTAACGAGCTAGTCAAGTAGAGGCATACTAGTGACACTCAGTAGGTTTATGTATTCACACATGTATTATGTTTCCGGTTAATACAATTCTAGCATGAATAATAAACATTTATCATGATATAAGGAAATAAATAATAACATTTATTATTGCCTCTAGGGCATATTTCCTTCAATAATAACCAGAAGTTCACGTAATACATGGTGTGTATTTCATACAAGAAAATAATAATAAAGTGAAACAGGGTGAAGTTCAAACAGACATGCCCCATAAGTTCACCTACTTCACGCAGTGCAAAAAACTGCACGTCAAAAACAAAGTGATGTTCAAATAGACATACTCGAGAAGTTCAACTACTTCACGCAGGGCATTTCCATCGTAGTGAAGGCAGAAATCATGATCTCGTCATTTCTCTAATTTACTTCAAAACAACAGGAATATCATCTGTGTAAGTTCTAGTCCTTGATTAAAGAAAGTTAAAAAAATATTGTCAGAGAGGTTTGTACAAAAAGAGTATCATTTGTGTAACACTGACGAAATGGATGAGAAAATTACAATGGAAAATACGTCATAGAAGTTCAACGTGAAAACAGCAGGAAGTTCGACTACCATAGTGAATGAATTTGAGATGAAAAACTTTTAAAATCGTCGCGAGTATGAAAAAATGATCAACACGGGAAAGTTGCGTGTTTACAATAGCTTTCCATCGGTATATCACTTGCTCAATTCCAGTGAGTGGATGGAGAGCTACAAGCAGTGGATGAAGAGCTATGAGCAAGAAAAGCACGTGAAAAAACAGAGTGAAGTTCAAGTACACGTGCCGAGAAGTTCAGGTTCTTCACGCCGTGCATTTTCGTAGAATCAGTTTCACGATAAAGGCAGAACGAATGATCTCGCCATTTTCGCAATTACTTGAAAACGGCTAGGAATCAGAGAAAACCATCAACATGAAAAAGTTTCGCATTTTTCGTAGCTTTTCAACGGTATATTATTTGCGTCTTTCCGTTCAAGTTTGTAGAAAATACGGCGAAAATACGTTTTTCTCCATTTTCGAAACTGACTTAAAACCGTAAAGAATTGGGAGAATCAATACATACCAAAAATTTTCGCATTTGTTCAAGCTTTCCAACGCCATATCATTTGCTGCATTCGGACGCACAGTTAAAAATTAGCTCGAAAAATACGAACTCTGTAGGACTTGGACCGTTTTCTAAATTACTCTTACGCTTCGTTTGGATGTCTCCATTGGAGAGCTCCGTATTGTATTGGTCTGAATTCCAAATCAGTGAAGAAACTGAGATGGCACAAATACAAATTCACCTGTTTGGTTGTCCAGTGAATTGGCCCTTGAAATGCCTCTGAGATTTCAATACCAAATCATGTTTGGATGACAAACTTTGGAATTGTATAGCTACATTACCTTAGCAGGTTATACCTTGCCCTACATGACTCAAAAATGTAATCTGAATACAAATGAATATATAGCAATGAAAATAAATAAATATTCTAGAAATACATCAGGAAAAGAGAAATCAACAAAACTTCCCTGATCTGCTCAGTAGACAAAACTGAAAAAATTAAAAATGGTGCAAAGACAGATGGATTTTCTGGATTTGGAGGGGTTTGACAAGGATCTAGGCCGTAGCCACGGATCCATGGTGGAGCAGTGTTGTGGCTGCACAAAAAGAGGAGCAGCTCGTACATAATGGTGGAGTGATGTATAGAAGGAGCTGCAGCTCATGGAGAAAGGAGGACTTGAGCCCGGCAACGATAGGCAAGGACGACGGCCACACATGGCTAGAAGGGCGGAGCTGACGACGGGGCGCGCCGGTCCTGGGCCGCTGTCGACCTCCATGGCGGGGTGCAGCACAGGGCGACGGGAGATGGCGAGGGGGCGACGGGAAATGGGGTGGGGAAGAGGGGAGGGGCGGGCCTGCGCCACCGCCGGCCGCCGTGGTGGTCGCCGCTGCCACCTACTGCTAGGTCGCCGCCGTCACGACCTAGGTCAGGGCTCGAGTTCGCCCCTCCCATTCCCCTTCGTTGCCTTCTATTTCTCTTTCATAAGCTAAAGCGGTAAGTTTTGCGGGAGACAGCGAAATCGGGCCAATTCGGAGCGCCACCCCTCCGAAACGTGGGAGGAAGATTTTCACGGAGCGAAAACGGGCCTGGATTGCTCTTTCATTTCCAATACGAATTCAGTGTCCACCCAAACATTCGTATTGACCCCAGATGATTACCAAATCCATTTCCTGGGTTCCAACGGACACATCCAAACGCAGTGTTAAACCATTCAAAATTAGAAAAAACTTTCAAAATGAAAAAGTAGCGCATTTTCATAAGCTTTCCAATGCCATATCATATGCCTCAATTGGATTAGCCGTTTAGAAATGACAACGAAAATATGAACTCAGCTATTCGGTTTACAAAAATTTACGTTTTTTCAAATTACTCTTTAACCATAGGGAATTTGAGAAAACTTTCAACATGTGGAAGGAGCGGTTTTGCAGAGGCTTTCCAACGCCATATTATATGCCTCATTCCGATAAAAAGTTTAGAAATGTGATCGAAAATACGATTCACGTTTTTTGTGCGAAGAAAAACGGTTTTCAAAACTGCTCTTAAACCGCTTATATTTTGCCAAAAATTTAAGTTGGGTCATGATATTGGTGTCCATAGCTTTCCAACGGTATATCGCAAGCCCCATTTGGGCAATGTTGGCGAAAGTTCAACCTAGTTCACAGGGAAGTTCAACGTACTACTAGCGGGGCAGGTCAGGTTGTGATCAGAATATTATTCTGATCACGTGATTAGAATAGTGTTTATGTGTGTGTGTGTGTGTGTGTGTGTGTGTGTGTGTGTCTATATATATATAGTATATAGGGTGGGTCTATTCTAATAACACCCTCTAGAGTCTTATTCTAATAACATCTCCTTATTCTGATAACACCCGAAGCAAAACCCGCGACACACATTACACAAAGGAACACACGGAAGAAAAAAGCCTCCCCACCCTCTCCATGGCGGGCGCCTGCACCCCCACCTCTGGCCGCACCCCCACCCCACCCGGCGCACCAGCACGCCCCACCACCACCCACCTCCCGTGCCCCACCACACCGAGCCACCTCCCTCCGGCACCGGCCAGCGCAACCACCACCTACCACCTGGCGCCCAGCCACGCCCCGCCACCTTCCTTCGGTGCCGGCCAATGCAACCACTACCCGAGCCACCCCCACCCCACCTCCTACCATGTGCTGCACCCGCTCCTCTTCTTCCTTCCTCGCCGTCCAGATCCACAATGCCACCCTCTCCTTTGGATCCGACGGATCTGGTTCCCACTGCTGACGAGACGTCCCTGCGGCCGGCCAACTCCCTCAAGGAGGTGCTCTCGGTGACTGGCGCAGCTCAATCCACCTCTCTCTGCTCGATCCCGTGACCCAGGCCGCTGCCGCTGCCGGCCCACTCCAGCCCCCCGCCAAGCCGCCCCCACATCGACATCTCCTGGTGCCGGATCCGGTGGGATCCGCCTTCATCGCGTCCCGCCTGAACCCGCGCCGCCTCGGCCGGGCGAGATCCCCGTCCCGCCTCCTCACCATCCTCGACTTAACGGCTGATGGCCGCGCTGGGAAGGTGTGCGAGGAGGTCTGTCGGTGGTGCCGCCATGCTGTTTTGTTGATCGTGGGTTGTAGTTCCCTTTGTCCACGAGGAGGGCCACCTCTCGCTACAGTGCAGCTCGGTTGGCTCTCTGTTGTAGCTCAGCCACCCTGCTCCGTCAAACGGTATACTGACTCTTCCGGCGAGTGCAGTGCACCTCCTGCCCTGTAGCAGTCAACGGTGGTAGTACCTGGTCCCCCATCCCCCTGGTCCCGATGCCGGCGATGCTGTCTTCGGTGGGGACGAAGAACGTGCAGTTTGGAAAAACAGTTTGCTGTTTTTTGGGGATTTTGGATGTGCAGGAAACTTTTGCGGTGCGGATTGCGTTTTTGGTGCCGGTTTGGGTGTTGTTGACGCAGTGCGGAGTCATCTCGATGCAGTCCGTAGGATTTTTTTTGATTTTTCGAGGTTTGGCCTTGTGTTATCTGTAGTTCATTGAAGTGGAGTTTCTAGCAGATTAGTATGATGCAGTTTTGGTCATAATAATGACCAGCCTCAGATTCACAGACCGTGCTCTAGATCGCCAGGAGGGTGCTCTCCCTCCTCCCTTTGCAGTCCGGGCACCCGCAGACTTGAAGGGCGCCTGGGCGCGCTATGCGGTTCGGCGGCGCGTGGCCGTCCTGTTCGCCCCGTGTTTTGGTGCAGAATGTCGCGTGGGAGTACTTTGCTGCAGTTCACTAGTCTCCCATTTGCAGTGCCAATGTCTTGAATAAATTTGTTTGAGGAAAACAAACAACTTGTTCCTCTAATTTGTGTAGAAGCTCATTACCCCTATGTATGAAGTGCTATTTGTTTGTGTGTCTTAGAAAAAATCAGTCGACTATCATCAACACATGCAGTGCGTTTGGTCCTCAATGACGTTCACTTTTGAGAGTGATACTGTTCACCTGCGTACAACATGGAACTGCAAAAAAGATAAGTAAAACAAAAAAAGTAATGCCGTTCATTTTGATATATGTCGTGGTTCACTTGCCCTCGTCTCTGCGGTCCACTCTCGTTCGTAAAAAATGTTGAAAAATGACAACAAAACTCGTGTGAGAAAGTTTACGCCCGACCAAAGAAATCATGAAGTTCACTAGACTGTCTGATGCAGTGCGGTTTTCGGTCTGAGGCAGTGCGTTCTTCTGCCTGATGAAGTACACACGAAGATTTGGGTGTCGCTTTACGCCCGACAAAAGAAATCATGAAGTTCACTTAACTGTTCGATGTAGTGCGTTCTTCTGTCTGATGACGTACACACGGGGATTTGGGTGTGTCGCGAAAAACAGTGTGTCTACATTTCGGTATTTTGTTCGTGAAAAACAATGTGGTTCACTCGCCTTGTCCTAGCGGTTCACTCGCCTCGTCCTCGAAGTGCGAAAGAATTTCTAAAATTAAAAAGAAAACAAAAAAGTGTGTGGTTCATTTTGCAGTGCGTTTGGTCCTCGGATGTGGTTCACTTTTGAGAGTGATGCCGTTCACTTTCCCCCAACATGAAAAATGCAAAAAAATTAGCGAAGCAACAAGATGGTAATGCCGTTCACTTTGATATATGTCGCGGCTCACTTGCCCTTGTCTTTGCAGTCCACTCTAGTTCATAAAAAAAGTTGAAAAAAAGATAACAAAACCAAAACTCATTTGGGAAAATTTACGTCCCACAAAAAAATCATGCAGTGCACTTGTCGGTATGATGAAGTGCGGTTTTAGTCTGAAAGCAGTGCGGTTTTGTGTCTGATGCAGTACACACGACGATTTTGGGTCGCGAAAAAATAATGTCTGCATTTCGTTGAAAATCAAAATTGCTGTTAAATCGTAAGGAATCGGAGATACTGTTCTACATAAAAACTTCAATATCTATCCAACGGCGTATAATTTGAATCATTTCGACAAGCTTGTAAAAATTTTGTGAAAAACGGCCGCTGCCTCTCGTCATCAGCCGCATGATATTTAAAACTAACTAAAAACCGTAAGGAATCTCACTCAACATATGGAAGTTGCTCCTTGTCCGTAGCTTTCCAACGGTGTATCATACGCTTCATTTGGACAAACGGTTCATGGAGCAAAAACAGTACCGAAAATTTTGAAAAATTTGAAAAACAGAATTCCGCGATTTAGTAAATTTGAAATTGCTCTTAAACCGTAATGAATTAGAGAAAATAATAGATATGTAAAAGATGCGTCTCTATGATATCTATCCAAAGGTGTATCGTTTGCTTCATTCCGACGAGCGGTTTAGAAAAAAACGCAAAAAAACGCTTGCTGCCACTCGTCATGGGCCGCACCATTTTCAAAACTGCTCTTAAACCGTGAGGAATCTCGAAAAGTGTTCAACATGGAGGAGTTGTGACTAATCCATAACTTTCCAACGATATATTATATGCCTCGTTCCGATAAAAGGTTAAAAAACTAGAGCAAAAACAGTACCGAAAAAACACTGCATACAGTTTTTTACAACACGAAGTTTACTAGTGTGTATTGCAGTGATTTTTCTACAGAAAGTGCAGTGCCCTACGTTGAGCGTGCAGTGCGGAAGTGTTATCAGAATAGTTATTCTGATAATATTATCAGAAAAGACCAAATCAACATTGTGAAGATAAACCTTGAAGTCAAATCCATGTTGAAGACAAACCAAATGCGAAGATAAAGTAACCATGACGCCAAATGAAAATCTTCGAGAAGGTTTGGTGGTGGGGTTACCCACCGTATAGGAAGTATTAGACCCAGACACGACGCACAATTATTGTGGCGCTCCGAAGTCAAATTCTGCTTTAGTGTATTCACACATAGAGTGTAAGTCTTCATTGATTGAAGATACACGTTACTTCATGTGTTGCACATCTAAGTCATCAATATGCATAAGCGTTAGGATGTGTGTCCAATCACAGGAAATTTGAGGATTCTAAGATATTTAGCTCACACCGCAACTTGCAAAACCTTTTCTCATCCAAGGGCTTTGTGAAGATATCTGCCAATTGCTCTTCAGTGTTGACGTGAATGATATCAATATCTTACTTCATGACAGGATCTCTAAGAAAGTGATGACGGATCTGAATGTGCTTTGTCTTCGAGTGCTGAACTAGCTTGTTGGCAATCTTGATGGCGCTTTCATTATCACAGTAGAGTGGCACATGATTCAGGTGGATGCCATAGTCCATGAGAGTTTGCTTCATCCATCGAAGCTGAGCGCAGCAAGATCCAGCAGCAATGTATTCGGATTCAACAGTGGAGAGTGATACACAGTTCTGCTTCTTTGAAGACAAACAGACAAGGGATCGTCCAGAAAGTAGCATGTGCCTGATGTGGACTGGCATAATCAGCATCTGAGAATCCAACTAGATCAAACTCCGAGCCCTTTGGATACCATAATCCTAGTGTTGGGGTGTAAGCCAAATATCGAAGAATTCGCTTCACTGCTAAGTGATGCGACTCCTTTGGTGCCGCTTGGAATCAGGCACACATGCAAATGCTAAGCATTATATCAGGCTTAGATTCACATAAGTAGAGTAAAGAACCAATCATGGAGCGGTATACCTTTTGATTGAACTCTTTACCATTATCGTCGGGGCCCAATTGGCCTTTGGTTGGCATTGGCGTTGTGTAACCTTTGTAGTCTTGCATTCCAAACTTCTTCAGGCAATCTTTGAGATACTTTTCTTGTGCTATGAAGATGACATTTCTCTGCTGACGGATTTGAAGACCAAGGAAGAATTTCAGCTCACCCATCATGGACATCTGACATTGCTCTTGCATCATATGCCCAAACTCATCACCGTATCTCTTGTGAGTGCAGCTGAAGATAATGTCATCCACATAGATTTGGCATACAAATAGTTCACCATCATATGTCTTCGTGAAGAGAGTGGGATCTAGGCAACCAGGTTTGAAGCCTTTGCTCTTCAGGAAGTCTTTGAGTGTGTCGTACCAAGCGTGAGTGGCTTGTTTGAGGGCATACAGTGCCTTGTTGAACTTGTATACCATATCAGGACACTTTGGGTCTTCAAAACCAGGTGGTTGTTGAAAGTGCTAGTAATCGACTAGAGGGGGGTGAATAGGCGATTTTTATGAAAGTCTTCAAAACATGGGAGTTTCGAAGACAAACAATAAAAATGAACCTATTGACATGCAGCGGAAGGTAGACTACACTAGGCAATCAATAGTCAAGTATTCAACGAAGAGAAAGCACGAAGACTAGCTAATAGCAGCTAGGTAGTGATGATAAGGATGGAAGACGGTATGAAGCCAAACAATAGTGGTATTCACAAGGTGAAGTCAAACAGGTAAAGCAAGCGGGCAATGACTTCATGAAGAAAAACTGTAAATAAACAGAGGGAGAAGATAGAACCAGTTGCTTGATGAGGACAAGGATTTGTTGGACCAGTTCCAGTTGCTGTGAGAACTGTACGTCTGGTTAGGGAGGCTGAGATTTAACTCAGAAGACCGTGTCTTCACCTTATTACCCTTGAGCTAAGGACACCCAGTCCTCGCCCAATCACTCTGGTAAGTCTTCACGGTAGACATCCAAACCTTCACAGACTTCGTTCACCGGCAATCCACAATGACTCTTGGATGCTCAGAACGCGACACCTAACCGGCTGGAGGATTCACAGTCCTCAAGTGTAACAAGTCTTCAAGTCACGTGGACAGAAAGACTTCAGTGATGCCTAACACTCTTTGGTTCTGGGTGTTTTGGGCTTTGTCCTCGCAAGTATTTCTCTCTCTCAAAAGATTCGGAGGTGGGGTGCTCTCAAACGACAAAAGCCGTGCACTAACCCTGAGCAGCCACCAATTTATGGTGTAGGGGGTGGGCTATTTATAGTCACTAGGCAACCTGACCTGATTTGTCCGAAATGACCCTGGGTCAGATTTCAAACACACGCGGCAGCTTGACTTGGGCTACAAGTAAAGCTAACTCATCCGCCTCTGGATAAGATTTGCTCTCATTGTCTTCGCTCGAAGACATAGCATTTGGTTGAGCATCACTTCAGTCACTCTGACTTTGTTCACTTGGACCCCACTTAACAGTACGGTGGTTCCTATGACTCAACAAAGAAGAAGATGAAACAACGAAACAAGTATGTCTTCACGCTCCAAAGTCTTCACGCTATGTCTTCTCATGTCATAGTCTTCAATGTGAATGTCTTCACATACTACCATTGTCTTGAATGTCTTCACACATTTTTAGGGGTCATCTCTGTTAGGTAAACCAAATCAATGAGGGACTACTCCTGTGTTATCCTGCAATTCTCACAAACACATTAGTCCCTCAACAAGGTTTGTCGTCAATACTCCAAAACCAACTAGGGGTGGCACTAGATGCACTTACAGTCTCCCCCTTTTTGGTGATTGATGACAAACTGGTTGAAGTTTTGAACGGGGATAAAAAAATTATGTGAAGTTGTAAAGGATTAAGATAATTGTCTTCATAAGTGGCAAAAGGCTCCCCCTGAAGATGTGCATATAAGTATTTTTGCTTTTGGAATGCAAATGCACATGGCAGGTTTTACTTGAAGGAAATATGCCCTAGAGGCAGTTATTATTTATTTCCTTATTTCATGATAAATGTTTATTATTCATGCTAGAATTGTATTAACTGGAAACATAATACATGTGTGAATACATAGACAAACAGAGTGTCAGTAGTATGCCTCTACTTGACTAGCTCGCTGATCAAAGATGGTTAAATTTCCAAACCATAGACATGAGTTGTCATTTGATAAACGAGATCACATCATTAGGAGAATGATGTGATTGACTTGACCCATTCCGTTAGCCTAGCACTTGATCGTTTAGTATGTTGCTATTGCTTTCTTCATGACTTATACATGTTCCTATGACTAAGAGATTATTCAACTCCCGTTTACTGGAGGAACACTTTGTGTGCTACCAAACATCACAACGTAATTGGGTGATTAAAAAGGTGCTCTACAGGTGTCTCCGAAGGTAATTGTTGAGTTGGTGTATTTTGAGATTAAGATTTGTCACTCCGATTGTCGGAGAGGTATCTCTAGGCCCACTCGGTAATACACATCACTATAAGCCTTGCAAGCACTGTAACTAATGAGTTAGTTGCAGGATGATGTATTATGGAACGAGTAAAGAGACTTGCCGGTAACGAGATTGAACTAGGTATTGAGATACCGACAAGCGAATCTCGGGCAAGTAACATACCGATGATAAAGGGAACAACATATGTTGTTATGCGGTTCGACCGATAAAGATCTTCGTAGAATATGTAGGAGCCAATATGGGCATCCATGTTCCTCTATTGGTTATTGACCACAGAAGTGTGTCGGTCATGTCTACACAGTTCTCGAACCCGTAGGGTCGGCACGCTTAACGTTCGTTGACGATATATTATTTATGAGTTATGTATGTTGGTAACCGAATGTTGTTCGGAGTTCCGGATAAGATCACGGACATGACGAGGAACTCCGGAATGGTCCAGAGATAAAGATTGATATATGGGATAATAGTGTTTGGTCTCCGGAAGGGTTCCGGAATTCACCGAAAGGGGTTCCGGATGTTTCCCGAAATGTTTGGGTACGAGAACACTTTATTTGGGCCAAAGGGGAAAGCCTACAAGGTGTTTGGAAAGCGCAAAAGGAAGTTTTGCGGAGTCTAGGGGCCAGACACTAGGGTCCCTGGCGTCTGGGTCCAGATGCTGGGAACCCTGGCGTCTGCCCTGGAGTCCGAGAAGGACTCTTGCCTTTCGGGTGAAACCGACTTTGTGGAGGCTTTTGCTCCAAGTTTCGACCCCAAGGCTCAACATATAAATAGAGGGGTAGGGCTAGCACCCAAGAGAGATCAAGAAACACCAAGGCTAGTGCCGGCCACCCCGTCCCCTCTAGTTTATCCTCCGTCATAGTTTTCGTAGTGCTTAGGCGAAGCCTTGCGGAGATTGGTTTTCACCGACACCGTCACCGCGCTGTCGTGCTGTCGGAACTCATCTACTACTTGGCCCCTCTTTCTGGATCGATAAGGCGAGGACATCATTGAGGTAAATGTGTGTTGAACGCGGAGGTGCCCTACGTTCGGTACTTGATCGGGACGGATCATGAAGGTGTACGACTACATCAACCGCGTTGATAAACGCTTCCGCTTACGGTCTAGGAGGGTACGTAGACAACACTCTCCCCTCTTGTAGCTATGCATCACCATGATCTTGCGTGTGCGTAGGAATTTTTTTGAAATTACTACGTTCCCCAACAGTGGCATCAGAGCCAGGTTTATGCGTAGATGTTATATGCATGAGTAGAACACAAGTGAGTTGTGGGCGATACAATTCATACTGCTTTCCAGCATGTCATACTTTGGTTCGGCGGTATTGTTGGATGAAGCGGCCCGGACCGACATTATGCGCACGCTTACGCGAGACTGGTTCTACCGACATGCTTTGCACACAGGTGGCTGGCGGGTGTCAGTTTCTCCAACTTTAGTTGAACCAACTGTGGCTACGCCCGGTCCTTGAGAAGGTTAAAACATCACTAACTTGATGAACTATCGTTGTGGTTTTGATGTGTAGGTAAGAACGGTTCTTGCTCAGCCCGTAGCAGCCACGTAAAACTTGCAACAACAAAGTAGAGGACGTCTAACTTGTTTTTGCAGGGCATGTTGTGATGTGATATGTTCAATATATGATGCTATATTTTATTGTATGAGATGACCATGTTTTGTAACCGAGTTATCGGCAACTGGCAGGAGCCATATGGTTGTCGCTTTATTGTATGCAATGCAATCGCCCTGTAATTGCTTTACTTTATCACTAAGCGGTAGCGATTGTCGTAGAAGCAGTAGTTGGCGAGACAACAACGATGCTACGATGGAGATCAAGGTGACGCAACGGTGACGATGGTGATCATGACGATGCTTCGGAGATGGAGATCACAAGCACAAGATGATGATGGCCATATCATATCACTTACATTGATTGCATGTGATGTTTATCTTTTATGCATCTTATTTTGCTTAGATCGACGGTAGCATTATAAGGTGATCCCTCACTAAATTTCAAGGTATAAGTGTTCTCCCTGAGTATGCACCGTTGCGAAAGTTCTTCGTGCTGAGACACCACGTGATGATTGGGTGTGATAAGCTCTACGTTCAAGTACAACAGGTGCAAGACAGTTTTGCACACGCGGCATACTCAGGTTAAACTTGACGAGCCTAGCATATGGCCTCGGAACACTGAGACCGAAAGGTTGAGCGAGAATCATATAGTAGATATGATCAACAAGTGATGTTCACCATTGAAAACTACTCCATCTCACGTGATGATCGGACATGGTTTAGTTGATTTCGATCACGTGATCACTTAGATGATTAGATGGATGTCTATCTAAGTGGGAGTTCTTAAGTAATATGATTAACTGAACTTTAATTTCTCATGAACATAGTCCTGGTAGTATTAGCCTATCTATGTGTAGATCAATAGCTCGCGATGTTGCTCCCCGTTTATTTTGATATGTTCCTAGAGAAAAACTATGTTGAAAGACGTTTAGTAGCATTAATGCGGACTTGGTCCGTGATCTGAGGATTATCCTCATTGCTGCACAGAAGAATTATGGCCTTGATGCACCACTAGGTGACGGACCTATTGCAGGAGCATATGCAGAAGTTATGAACGTTTGGCAAAGCTCGGTATGATGACTACTTGATAGTTTAGTGCACCATGCTTTACGGCTAAGAGTCGAGGCTTCAAAGACGTTTTGAACGCCACGGAGCATATGAGATGTTCCAAGAGTTGAAATTAGTATTTCAGACTCATGCCCATGTCGAAAGGTATGTGACCTTTGACAAGTACTTTACCTACAAGATGGAGGAGAATAGCTCAGCTAGTGAGCATGTGCTCAGAATGTCTGAGTACTACAATCACTTGAATCAAGTGGGAGTTAATCTTCGAGATAAGATAGTGATTGACAAAATTCTCTAGTCACTATCAGCAAGTTACTAGAACTTCATGATGAACTATAATATGCAAGGGATAACGGAAACAATTCCCAAGCTCTTCGTGATGGTGAAATCGATGAAGGTAGAAATCATGAAAAGCATCAAGTTTTGATGGTTGACAAGACCACTAGTTTCAAGAAAAGGGCAAAGGGAAGAAGGGGACCTTCAAAAAGGAACGGCAAGCAAGTTGCTGCTTCAGTGAAGAAGCCCAAGTCTGGACCTAAGCCTGAGACTAAGTGCTTCTACTACAAAGGGACTGGTCACTGGAAGCGGAACTGCTCCAAGTATTTGGCGGATAAGAAGGATGGAAAAATGAACAAAGATATATTTGATATACAGATTATTGATGTGTATTTTACTAGTGTTCGTAGCAACCCCTCGGTATTTGATACCGGTTCAGTTGCTAGGAGTAGTAACTCGAAACGGGAATTGCAGAATGAACAGAAACTAGTTAAGGGCGAGGTGACGATGTGTGTTGGAAGTAGTTCCAAGATTGATATGATCATCATCGCACACTCCCTGTACTTTCGAGATTAGTGTTGACCCTAAATAAGTGTTATTTGGTGTTTGCATTGAGCATGAATATGATTTGATCATGTTTATTGCAATACGGTTATTTATTTAAGTTAGAGAATAATTGTTGTACTGTTTACATGAATAAAACCTTCTATGGTCATACACCCAATGAAAATGGTTTGTTGGATCTCGATCATAGTGATACACGTATTCATAATATTGAAGCCAAAATATGCAAAGTTAATAATGCTAGTGCAACTTATTTATGGCACTTCCATTTAGGTCATATTGGAGTAAAGTGCATGAAGAAACTCCATGCTGATGGGATTTTGGAATCACTTGATTATGAATCACATGATGCTTGCGAACTATGCCTTATGGGCAAGATGACTAAAACTGTGTTCTGCGGAACAATGGAGCGAGCAACTGACTTATTGGAAATAATACATACTGATGTTTGTGATCCGATGAGTGTTGAGGCTCGCGGCGGGTATCATTATTTTCTGACCTTCACAGATGATTTGAGCAGATAAGGGTATATCTACTTGATGAAACATAAGTCTGAAACATTTGAGAAGTTCATATAATTTCAGAGTGAAGTGGAAAATCATCGTAACAAGAAAATAAAGTTTCTACGATCTGATCGTGGAGGAAAATATTCGAGTTACGAGTTTGGCCTTCAATTAAAACAATGTGGAATAGTTTCACAAACTCATGCCACCTGGAAAACCATAGGATAATGGTGTGTCCGAATGTCATAACCGTACTTTATTGGATATAGTACAATCTATGCTTTCTCTTACCGATTTACCACTATCGTTTTGGGGTTATGCATTAGAGACAGCTGCATTCACGTTAAATAGGGCACCATCTAAATTCGTTGAGACGACGCCTTATGAACTGTGTTTTGGCAAGAAACCAAAGTTGTCATTTCTTAAAGTTTGGGGTTGCAATGCTTATGTGAAAAAGTTTCATCCTGATAAGCTCAAACCCAAATCGAAGAAATGTATCTTCATAGGATACCCAGAGGAGACAGCTGGGTACACCTTCTATCACAGATCCAAAGGCAAGACATTCGTTGCTAAGAATGGATCCTTTCTAGAGAAGGAGTTTCTCTCGAAAGAAATGAGTGGGAGGAAAGTAGAACTTGATGAGGTAACTGTACCTGCTCCCTAATTGGAAAGTAGTTCATCACAGAAATCTGTTCCTGTGACTCCTACACCAATTAGTGAGGAAGTTACTACCGAACCTCGTAGGTCAACCAGAGTGAGATCCGCAAATGAGTGGTACGGTAACCCTATTATGGAGGTCATGTTACTTGACCATGATGAACCTACGAACTATGAGGAAGCGATGATGAGCCCATATTCCGCGAAATGGCTTGAGGCCATGAAATCTGAGATGGGATCCATGTATGAGAACAATGTGTGGACTTTGGTTGACTTACCCGATGATCGGCAAGCCATAGAAAATAAATGCATCTTCAAGAGGAAGACGGATGCTGATAGTAGTGTTACTATCTACAAACCTAGACTTGTCGAAAAAGGTTCGACAAAGTTCAAGGTGTTGACTACGATGAGATTTTCTCACTCATAGCGATGCTTAAGTCTATCTGAATCATGTTAGCAAATTGCCACATTTTATGAAATCTAGCAAATGGATTTCAAAACTATATTCCTTAATGGATTTCTTAAATAAGAGTTGTATATGATGCAACCAGAAGGTTTTGTCGATCCTAATGGTGCTAACAAAATGTGCAAGCTCCAGCGATCCATCTATGTACTGGTGCAAGCATCTCAGAGTTGGAATATACACTTTGATGAGTTGATCAAAGCATATAGTTTTATACGGACTTGCGGTGAAGCCTGTATTTATAAGAAAGTGAGTGGGAGCACTACAGCATTTCTGATAAGTATATGTGAATGACATATTGTTGATCGGTAATCATGTAGAATTTTCTGGAAAGCATAAAGGAGTATTTGAAAGGAGTTTTTCAAAGAAAGACCTCGGGTGAAGCTGCTTACGAGCATCAAGATCTATAGAGATAGATCAAGATGCTTGATAAGTTTTTCAATGAGTACATACCTTGACAAGATTTTGAAGTAGTTCAAAATGGAACAGTCAAAGAAAGAGTTCTTGCCTGTGTAACAGGGTGTGAAATTGAGTAAGACTCAAAGCCCGACCACGGCAGAAGATAGAAAGAAAATGAAAGTCATTCCCTATGCCTCAGCAATAGGTTCTATAAAGTATGCTATGCTGTGTACCAGATCTATTGTATACCCTACACTGAGTTTGGCAAGGGAGTACAATAGTGATCTAGGAGTCGATCACTGGACAACGGTCAAAATTATCCTTAGTGGAATAAGGATATGTTTCTCGATTATGGAGGTGACAAAAGGTTCATCGTAAAGGGTTACGTCGATGCAAGTTTTGGCACTCATCCAGATGACTCTAAGTCTCAATCTGGATACATATTGCAAGTGGGAGCAATTAGCTAAATTAGCTCCGTGCAGAGCATTGTAGACATAGAAATTTGCAAAATACATCCGTATCTAAATTTGGCAGACCCGTTGACTAAATTTCTCTCACAAGCAAAACATGATCACTCTTTGGGTGTTAATGACATAGCGATGTGAACTAGATTATTGACACTAGTAAATCCTTTGGGTGTTAGTCACATGGAGATGTGAACTAATCACATAAAGATGTGAACTTTTGGTGTTAAATCACATAACGATGTAAACTAGATTATTGACTCTAGTGCAAGTGGGAGACTGAAGGAAATATGCCCTAGAGGCAATAATAAAGTTATTATTTATTTCCTTATTTCAAGATAAATATTAATTATTCATGCTAGAATTGTATTAACTGGAAACATAATACCTGTGTGAATACATAGACAAACAGAGTGTCACTAGTATGCCTCTACTTGACTAGCTCGTTGATCAAAGATTGTTAAGTTTCCTAACCATAGACATGAGTTGTCATTTGATAAACGAGATCACATCATTAGGAGAATGATGTGATTGACTTGACCCATTCCATTAGCTTAGCACTTGATCGTTTAGTATGTTGCTATTGTTTTCTTCATGACTTATACATGTTCCTATGACTATGAGATTATGCAACTCCCGTTTACCGGAGGAACACTTTGTGTGCTACCAAACGTCACAACGTAACTGGGTGATTATAAAGGTGCTCTACAGGTGTCTCCGAAGGTACTTGTTGAGTTGGCATATTTCGAGATTAGGATTTGTCACTCCGATTGTCGGAGAGGTATCTCTGGGCCCACTCGGTAATACACATCACTATAAGCCTTGCAATCATTGTAACTAATGAGTTAGTTGTGGGATGATGTCTTACAGAACGAGTAAATAAACTTGCCGGTAACAAGATTGAACTAGGTATTGAGATACCGACGATCGAATCTCGGGCAAGTAACATACCGATGACAAAGGGAACAATGTATGTTGTTATGCGGTTCGACCGATAAAGATCTTCGTAGAATATGTAGGAGCCAATATGGGCATCCAGGTTCCGCTATTGGTTATTGTCCAGAGAAGTGTCTCTGTCATGTCTACATAGTTCTCGAACCTGTAGGGTCCGCACGCTTAACGTTCATTGACGATATAGTATTTATGAGTTATGTATGTTGGTAACCGAATGTTGTTCGGAGTTCCGGATAAGATCACGGACATGACGAGGAACTCCGAAATGGTCCGGAGATAAAGATTGACATATGGATAATAGTGTTTGGTCTTTGGAAGGGTTTGGGAAATCACCGGAAGGGGTTCCGGATGTTTCTCGAAAGGTTTGGGTACGAGAACACTTTATCTGGGCCAAAGGGGAAAGCCCACATGGTTTTTGGAAAGCACAAAAGGAAGTTTTGCAGAGTCCTCCAGGTTTCGACCCCAAGGCTCAACATATAAATAGATGGGTAGGGCAAGCACCCAAGAGAGATCAAGAAACACCAAGCCGTGTACCGGCAACCCCGCCCCCTCTAGTTTATCCTCTATCATAGTTTTCGTAGTGCTTAGTCAAAGCCCTGCGGAGATTGTTCTTCACCAACACCGTCACCACGCCGTCATGCTGTCAGAACTCATCTACTAGTTCGCCCCTCTTGCTAGATCGAGAAGGCGAGGACGTCATCGAGCTGAACGTGTGTGCTAAACGTGGAGGTGTTGTACGTTCGGTACTTGATCAGGATGGATTGTGAAGGTGTATGACTACATCAACCGCATTGATAAATGCTTCCGCTTATGGTCTAGAGGGTACGTAGACAACACTCTCCCCTCTCATTGCTATGCATCACCATGATCTTGCGTGTGCGTAGGAAATATTTTTGAAATTACTACGTTCCCCAACAGTACTTGTGGAGATCCTCTTCAACTTAAGAAGACAATTCATCATGCACGAAAAGATATAACAAAGGTAATGAGATGCATAATGAAAAATGGACGTCTGCAATATGTCTTCGTGCGGGATTTATCGCCGCATATGCGGAATTTATCATCGCATCACAAAATAGCAGAAAGAGTAGCAGACGACCATCAAGTTTAAGTGTTACAACTCAAAGAACCAAATGTATCAAAAACGAGAGTTGTAAACACTTGGCAAAAGTATAGCAACCACCCATATGGACCCGCTTGAAGACTATCAACTCATATGCTTCTGCCCCTTTTGTCAGTAAGGACCAAAAAGGTTTGAAGACATAGAGCCTCTACTCGTTCCCATGAGGAGTAGGTGAAGCAGCAGGGTCGTCGTTGAGGTTTGGTGGTGCAGAAGAACTTGGTGCAGTGTCGATATGCGCCGAAGTTGGAGGTGGTGAAGTAGCATCATCTTGGTCATCCATGACTCTGGCATTAATAGTTGCAGCTGAGGAGGAATAGTCAGAGTCTTCAAGTGAGGGAGTCCGACGTAAGACATCATTCCTGGGAGGAGTGGAATGAAACTTGAATCTTTCGGTGAAGCCATCGTCTTGAAGATCAGCATTAGCACTGAGCGATGTCAAACTCTTCCAAGACCTCCGATAGGTTTCATGAGTGACAAATGCATTCTTGGTGGCAAGATTGCGAATGCGGTTGACATCCACCAAGAGGCTTTGCATCTGACGCTTCAACCAGTAGTGATGATTATCCTGTTTTTGATGCAGGGCGACGAGAAGCTCTCGGTCATTGAGAACACGAGATCGCTTCCGAGGCCTTTGAGCAATAGTGCTTTCAGTGGCTTCAGTATGGGCACGGTGAGGTGCACGTGTATTGCCATCCAAAGGATAAACACGAGTGATGGCCTGAACTCCTTCAATGGGCTGTGTGAAGCTTTGGTGATCAGCATTGTGAAGATAAACAGGCTCCTTGACAGGTTCTGGGTAGATGGCATCGACAGACATATCAACCTCTGGCAAGAATGTCAAATGGTTGCGTCCAGACGGCTGATAGTTGACAGCAGAATGAAGCTTGATAAGGCGTATAACCCATGGAGCGTAGAACTTCAGACCAAAGATATCAGAGCCAGATGCAGCCAATTGGCTGATGAAGAAGTCTTGAGCATTGAAGTTGATGCCATTGAAGATATAAAAGACCAATGTCTTCATTGCGCCTTCAAGCTTCGCTGTAGAAGAATGTCCCTTGACAGGCCATAGAGTTCGCCTGATGATATGATAGATAGTGCGGGGCAGATACTCTAGGTCTTCAACAAGGAATTCCCTTGGATATTCAGCGTCGCGAGGCAGAGGCTTCATTATGCCCAGCATTTGGCTCATGTTGGGCTCAGGCTTCTGGAAGATGATCTCCAAAGCATTGTGGTGAAGCTGACAACCAGGTTCAAAGAGTTCACCTGGAGTGGGCAGGACAGTTAGCTAGATGATATCAAGAGCTATGGATTCATGATGGACATTGCCTGTCATCCACTCAAGGATCCATGTCTTCGGATCCCTGTTGTAGCCACGAATGTGGAGGTTGGCATAGAATTGCAGCAGAAGCTCTTCATTCCAGTGCTCTTTATCAGTCACAAGTGGCAGCAGACTAGCATCTCGGAAATAGTCAAGGGCTTCTTCTAAGCATGGTAGTCCAGCAATAGCTTCACAGTTTAGACGCATATGAGGAAAGATGCGCCCTTGATCATAAAGGACACATGAGTAGTAACTGCGTTTCTAATAGCTTCAGAACCGATCAGATGAAATTCTTGGCCTTGAGTATGGGTTCTTGTCGCTGTCAAAGAAGGTGTTGTGTGCAATGAAGCCATTCACATTGAAAGATCCTGGTGAAGTTGCAGTACCTGGAAACCTTTGCAACCTTGGCTTAGGCTTCTGGACCTGAGGCATGTGCTCTACATGATAGTCAAATTGTGGACCGGCAGCAGGTGGAGGAACCAGAATGGGCCAGCGAACCATGACAGGTTGGCCGCGATCAAATGCCAGCTCTATAGTGAGTGGCCTTGGAGGCGGTACAGGAGCATCGGCATTGATGTGAGCTGAAAGTGGTATAATGGCTTCAGGTGCAACAACAACTTCAGGTGCATTAGAAGCTTCGGGCTCATTAACTTCAGGAGCCACATTGACTTCAGGCGCCACGCTTCAGCCATGACAATGTCGTTGGCTTCAGTGTCGTTGGCTTCAGTGTTGGTGTTGGTAGCCGCCTCAAGGTTATCAACCTCCACGTGAGTAGCGGGAGGGTAGGACACATTCTCCTCGAGAACAACTTCAAGGTTGGACGGGGGTGTAGAAACACGTTCTTCTTCTTCTCTTGGTTCTTCTTGTTCATTGATATGTCTCCGTCGTATCTATAATTTTTTATTGTTCCATGCCAATATTCTTCATATACTTTTGGCAACTTTTTATACTATTTTTGGGGACTAACTTATTGGTCCAGTGCCCAATGCCAGTTCCTAGTTGTTGCATGTTTTTTGTTTCACATAATATCCATATCAACCGGAGTCCAAACGGGATAAAAACAGACAGAGATTATTTTTGGAATATTCGGAGAATATGGGAAGGAATATCCACGCGAGACGGTGCCCGAGGGAGGCACGAGGGAGGGGGCGCGCCCCACCCCCCTGGGCACGCTCCTGACCCTCATGGGCCCCCTGTAAGGCGGTTGATGCCCTACTTCGGCCGCAAGAAAGCTAATTTTTAGGAAAAAATCACGGCGAAGATCTCAGTCTAATCGGAGTTACGGATCTCCATATATATACGAAACGGTGAAAGGGCAGCCGATGGGAACGCAGAAACAGAGAGAGACAGAGAGACAAATCCAATCTCGGAGGGGCTCTCGCCCCTCCCACGGCATGGAAAGCATGGACCAGAGCGGAAACCCTTCTCCCATCTAGGGAGAAGGTCAAGGAAGAAGAAGAAGGAGGGGGGCTCTCTCCCCCTCGCTTCCAGTGGCGCTGGAACGCCGCTGGGGGCCATCATCATCACCGCGATCTACACCAACACCTCGGCCATCTTCACCAACATCTCCATCATCTTCCCCCCTCTATCTACAGCGGTCCATTCTCCCGCAACCCGCTGTATCCTCTACTTGAACATGGTGCTTTATGCTTCATATTATTATCCAATGATGTGTTGCCATCCTATGATGTCTGAGTAGATTTTTGTTGTCCTACCAGTGGTTGATGAATTGCTATGATTGATTTAATTTTCTTGTGATTATATTGCTATCCTTTGGTGCCCATCACACGAGCGCGCGCGTGGGTCACACCATAGGGTTAGTTGTATGTTGATAGGACTATGTATTGGAGGGCAAGAGTGACAGAAGCTTCAACCTAGCATAGAAATTGATGCATACGGGACCAATATATCTTAATGCTATGGTTGGGTTTTACCTTAATGAACGTTAGTAGTCGCGGATGCTTGCTAATAGTTCCAATCATAAGTGCATAGAATTCCAAGTCAGGGGTTGACATGTTAGCAGTGGCCTCTCCCACATAAAACTTGCTATCGGTCTAGTAACGTAGTCAATTGCTTAGGGACAATTTCGCAACTCCTACCACCACTTTTCCACACTCGTTATACTAACTTTATTGTGTCTTTACTTAAAACAGCCCCTAGTTTTTATTTATGCTCTCTTTATATTCTTTCAAACTTACCCAAAAACACCTACAAAGCACTTCTAGTTTCATACTTGTTCTAGGTAAAACGAACGTTAAGCGTGCGTAGAGTTGTATCAGTGGTCGATAGAACTTGAGGGAATATTTGTTCTACCTTTAACTCCTCGTTGGGTTCGACACTCTTACTTATCAAAACAGGCTACAATTGATCCCCTATACTTGTGGGTTATCAAGACCTTTTTCTGGCACCGTTGCCGGGGAGTCATAGCGTGGGGTGAATATTCTCGTGTGTGCTTGTTTGCTTTATCACTAAGTAATTTTTATTTGCTGTTCTTAGTTGTTTTCTATCTTTAGTTATGGGTAGGAAACGCAAAATACCAAAAAAATTAGTTGTACCTACTGAACCAATGGTTGAAGAACCACTCAAAATCTATCACACTCCTAAAGCTTATTACTTGGATCATCTTCGATCCCTATGTGCTCGTGTTGAAACCCCAACTAGCTTAGTTGAGGGCAAATCTTTAGATGAGCATGCTTGTTATGTGCGACACAGCATATCTGAAAGAGGGAAACTTTTACTGGGTCAAATTCATCGTTTGCAATGTTATGCTTGGAATTTATGTGAAATATATGATTTTACTTGTTGTTCTGAAGACCCTAAGAAACACCTTCCCTACCAATGTTTGTTTAGTGATAATGGAATCGTATCTTCGTATGCTAAGGGTGTTTATAATTACTATGATGTTCAACAAATTGAAGAATTTGTTGCTTTTAAGGGTGCTTATGAAATTGCTTCTTTGATTGGAAAGTATGATGCTACTCTTTCAAATCTGGAAATTTTGCCATACTTGAATATTGTTATGATAATTATGCTTCTAATGCCTATGTTAAACCATATATTGAGGACTCCTCTGCTATCCAAGAAGAGACTAATATTTTGCAGGAATCTATGGAAGAAGAAATTGATGAAACTGTGAGCTCATTGGATGAAAAAGATGATGAGGAGAGCAAAGAAAAAAAAGAGGAAGAGCGGATTAGCTACCCATGCCAACCTTCTAATGAGAGTAACTCTTCAACTCATAAATTGTTTAATTTCCATTTGTGCTTACCGAAGGATGATTGCTATGATGACTGTTATGATCCCGTTGATTCTCTTGAAATATCCCTTTTTGATGATGCTTGCTATGCTTGTGGCCATGATGCCAATATGAATGATGCTTATGGATATGAACTTGCTATAGTTCCTTATGTTAAACATGAAATTGTTACTATTGCACCCACGCATGATAGTCCTATTATCTTTTTGAATTCTCCCGATTATACTACATCGGAGAAGTTTGCTCTTATTAAGGATTATATTGATGGGTTGCCTTTTAGTATTACACATGATGATTTTTATAGATATAATATGCATGTGCTTGCTGCTCCTACTTGCAATTATTATGAGAGAGTAACTATATCTCCACCTCTCTATGTTTCCCACATGACAAAATTGCAAGAAACTGTTTATAGTATGCATTAGCCTTTACTAGGTGTCCATGAATTGTTCTTTTATGACATGCCGATGCATAGGAAGAGAGTTAGACTTCCTCATTACTTGATATATGTTACTTTGTGCTCACTACTAAATGTCAAATCATTGCTAATTAAATTTGGCTTTGATATACCTTGGGATCCGGGTGGATCCATTACTTGAGCACTATATGCCTAGCTTAATGGCTTTAAAGAAAGTGCTGCCAGGGAGACAACCCGGAAGTTTTAGAGAGTCGTTTATTTCTGTTGAGTGCTTTCATATAGTTTTAAAACAAAAAAATAAATAGGGGAACCCAAAACTTTTCAAAAAAGGTAAGTGAAAGTGAGAAAGACGAGCATTGTTAAAGTCGGAGCTAGCCTTGAACTTTGTTCATGCTCACAGAAACTTTGTGAATCTTGATTACATAAACTTTCCAAAAAATAATTATCCCCTTGTAAAATTCCATTGTATTATAAAAATAATGTGCCAGGGTTTGCCTTTAGGATGTTTACAATGCTTGTTGGTTATTACGGTGTAGGACAGAAACTTTGGCTGTAGTGCGTGATTTTTCATTTTCTACTGGAACGTCAAATGGTTCTGATTCTTTTTGAAATGTCTTTATATACAATTTTTTTATTTTTTCTAATTTTGGAAGAATTTTTCAAGTAACATAAGTATGGTGAATGTTCAGATTATTACAGACTGTTCTGTTTTAGACAGATTCTGTTTTTGATGCATAGTTTGCTTGTTTTGATGAAACTATTGATTTATATCAGTGGATTAAGCCATGGAAAAGTTATATTACAGTAGCTATAATGCAAAAAAAAATATGAATTGGTTTGCAACAGTACTTAGAGTAGTGATTTGATTTATTATACTAACGGATCTTACCAAGTTTTATATTAAAGTTTTGTGTGGATGAAGTGTTCGATGATCGAGAAGGTCTCGATTTGAGAAGAAGGAAGAGAGGCAAGAGCTCAAGCTTGGGGATTCCCAAGGCACCCCAGGTAAATATTCAAGGAGACTCAAGCGTCTAAGCTTGGGGATGCCCAGGAAGGCATCCCATCTTTCTTCAACAAGTATCGGTATGTTTTCGGATTCGTTTCGTTCATGCGATATGTGCAATCTTGGAGCGACTTTTGCATTCAGTTTTCATTTTTCTTTTATGCACCATGCTGGTATGAGATAGTCCTTGGTTGATTTACAGAATTCTCTTTGCACTTCACTTATATCTTTTGAGTATGGCTTTATAGAATGCTTCATGTGCTTCACTTATATCATTTGAAGTTTGGATTGCCTGTTTCTCTTCATATAGAAAACCGCCATTTGTAGAATGCTCTTTTGCTTCACGTATACTTGTTAGAGCATGGGCATATCTTTTGTAGAAAGAATTAAACTCTCTTGCTTCACTTATATCTATTTAGAGAGATGACAGGAATTGGTCATTCACATGGTTAGTCATAAAATCCTACATAAAACTTCTAGATCACTGAATATGATATGTTCGATTCCTTGCAATGGTTTTGCGATATAAAGGTAGTGATATTAGAGTCGTGCTAGTTGAGTAATTGAAATTGAGGAATACTTGTGTTGAGGTTTGCAAGTCCCGTAGCATGCACGTATAGTGAACCGTTATGTAACGAAGTCGGAGCATGAGGTGTTCTTTCATTGCTTTCCTTATGAGTGGCGGTCAGGGACGAGCGATGGTCTTTTCCTACCAATCTATCCCCCTAGGGGCATGCGTTGTAGTACTTTGCTTCGAGGGCTAATAAACTTCTGCAATAAGTATATGAGTTCTTTATGACTAATGTGAGTCCATGGATTATACGCACTCTCACTACTAGGGAAAACCCTATACACAGAACTTTAGCAGCAGCGTGGATCAAGAAAGCACGCTGGTGCTAATTAGCAGTAGCACGCCTGAGGTAACCGCGTTGCAGATAAAGATATTACAGTAGCGCGTCTTCCTGTACACACGTTACTACTAAAATTCCCATGGCTTAGCCCATAAGCTACACATAGTAGTAGCGATCTATGGCAAACCGCCCTACCATATCTTTGTTTGTAGCAGTAGCGCTTTAATGTAAACTCGTTGCTACTAAAGGTTATAAAATTAAATGGAAAGAAAATGGAAAGGTAATTGAAAATGAAAGAAATAGAATAAGGTGAAATGAAACAAATAAAATGTGAAGGAAACTAAATGAAAAAGGGAAAAAAAGAGAAAGGAGTAGCAGATGGCGTGTATCGTGACAGCTGTAGCTAATGTAGCAGCACCGCTTTTCTCGAACGCCATCTGCTACTTCGACTTAACCACGGGCCGGTTCGTCCTTCCCCACGCCCACACTTCCCCAAATCTCTCCACTCTACTTGCCGCCATGTGGCATGGTCAGCCTCCGCACCCCACCCTCGCCCGCCCGACCCCGACCTCAACGCCGCCCCGCCCCGACCTCAACGCCGCCTCGAACGCCGCCCCAACCCCAGATTCAACGCCGCCCCCCCCGACCTCAACGCCGCCCGACCCGACCTCGACGCCGCCCTGCCCATCCCTCGTCACAGGCACCCGAGGTGAGCACGCCCGCTCTCCCTCTCCCCTACCTGATCTGCCTAGGGTTTTTTTATATTTTAGTTGCATATTAAGTTTATTTTTATTTATAGTAAGTTTATTTTAGTTGCATTTTAAGAACTAGGTACTAATAGTGTCCCACTACTCAGTTTTGCCATTAGAAGTTACAGCTGCTCAAAAATGCCATCAATCCGTGAGATGCTTGCTCAAAAATGCCATTAGATATCTAAAAAATTGTGATAGCCTGGCTTATTAGGGATGATAGACTACTCATATCAATAAGGAATTCCTTCTTTTCCGGGAGCCCATTCGGACAGAACTCCAAAGTTAAGCGTGCTCAGCTTGGAGTAGTGTCAGGATGGGTGACCGACCGGGAAGTTGCTCCCGGGTGCGCACGAGTGAGGACAAAGTGCGCAGAAAAGACTAGTATTGATCTGTGGGGCCAGTCTAGATCCCGCCAGGAGTAACGACCACCGGCGGGTGTGTCCGGGGCGTTACAAGTTGGTATCAGAGCCGACCCTCGCGGTTACACGGATGGTTGCGGACAGGTGCGTGGTCATGTTGTTCATGACGTTTGTGACCCATCGTGGCACCCGACATGGCACATGTACCGGACTGGAAGCACAGACGTTTGTGCCAAGAGGGAACGTTCCTGTGGCCCGACGAGGACGTCGGTTCCTCTGAGTGGGGGTGTATGTGATAGCCTGGCTTATTAGGGATGATAGACTACTCATATCAATAAGGAATTCCTTCTTTTCCGGGAGCCCATTCGGACAGAACTCCAAAGTTAAGCGTGCTCAGCTTGGAGTAGTGTCAGGATGGGTGACCGACCGGGAAGTTGCTCCCGGGTGCGCACGAGTGAGGACAAAGTGCGCAGAAAAGACTAGTATTGATCTGTGGGGCCAGTCTAGATCCCGCCAGGAGTAACGACCACCGGCGGGTGTGTCCGAGGCGTTACAAAAATGCCACCATCCTGTTAGATGTTTGCTCAAAAATGCCATTAGACATTATTATTTTCATGTCAAACCCGTTGACCATGTTATATGACAAAAATAAGTCTAGACCCATATGTCAGTTCCTAAGTGTATCCCTACTTGTCAGGAGTAACCAAGCGAATAATTTTACAGGAAAATAAGAACGTTGTTAGGATTAAGTGGGCCCCACACTTTATTGTAGTGAGATAGAGGGAGAGCTGGCATGTTGGTTCATAGGTATTTATGTCACTATAACATAGCAAAAGGGTTTTGAGATCACAATAATGGTATCCAGTGGCATTTTTGAGCAGTTGAAATTCCTAGTGGCAAAATTGAGTAGTGAGACACAACCGGTGGCATAAGTGATAAAAACCCTTTTATTTATAGTAAGTTTACTTTTAGTAAGAACTAGTTGAATTAATAGAACTAGTTAGTAAGAACTTGTTGCTATTTTTTTGTTAAAGCAATTTTTCCCGCCTCGACGTGGGCGATGCCTATCCGCATCCTCGCTGCGACTCGGCGGAGGACGACACCTGCTTGACCAGATCGGCCATGTCCGGACTGGGCTCTGCTGGGTGGTACTGGAGGCGCTACCTACCGGGGCGCAGGTTGGTGAGGAGCCAGCCTGTCGTTGACCGAACCTTCTTTGGTGGCGGTCGCGTGGGCGATGGCGATCCGAGGCTTGAGGACTCCAGGAGGTGGTGCGTCACCGTGTCAGTGAGGAGGACGCGCACGTCCGTCGCTACTTGTTTGCGTTGGAGCACAGGTCGTTCTCCAATACCTGGCAGGTTCTCTAGGGATCTCACTGGAGCTATGATCCCGTGATGGTTCCTTCTCTGTGGGTGTCCACCGCCCGCGCCGATACCCGTCGTGTGCTAGGGTTTTAGTTGTATTAGTGATGTTATATGTATGACACTATTCATGATGTATTAGTGATAATATTCGACGATGTAGGAACGCATGAGATGATTTACTTTTGCTTATTGAATGCATGCTAATTTGAGTCCTATAAGATATTTTCAAATGTATATCTTGTGTTGCTCAATATCCAAGTGGCCGGTCATGTTTGCATGTTACACCTCCGAGTGGCCTATGTTTTGCCGGAGTGTTGATTCATTTCCGTTCGGCAAATTTCAGGCGCCGATATGTCCTATTTTAGCAAAGGTCATGCCGGATTTTTCCGTGAATTTTGGCATGACTTGTGCCAGAATATGTAGGAAATATCGAGTGCCCCGGATTTGTGTGTTGAGTATCCTGGTAGTTGTCTTCGATCGATTTTCAATTAATGTTTTAACTATGAACATAGGAAATGTCCGACGACGAAAAGGATTTCGTATTTGCAAATACTGCGAAGACGAAGCGCCGCCTCGTCGGCGGAATCTTCCTAGGTGATGATAGGCGCTTGAGATCAAGCTGGGCGAGAACTTCAAGTGGATACAAGAAGTCATAACGACAAGTCTTTTTTCGTAGCTAAGCATGACATCTGCTTCATTTGCTTGAACTTATTTTTTTACTATTGTACTAGTGTATCCCCGCCATGCAAGAGTTTTGTATTGGATAAGATTGGTTTCAGTCATCTTGTGGAGGTAAAGAAAGTTTATGAAGACCGAGCATGGTTATATTTTCCATGCAAAATTATACAATTCAGACGACTACACCTATTTTGGATGCAAAACATGGCGAGCACTATGCAAGACTTATGCATTTGAGCCTGATATGGTTATCACCTTTGATATTCGTCCGGAAGATGATATTGAAGGTAATACCGACATCTGGGTCGATGTGCGACGCTCTCGATTATACCATTATGTAAGTTTCTCAACCATATTTATGTCTTTGATATTGTTTATTCAAAAATAGTTGACAACTAATTTGTATTGTCAGCTTATTTCGGTGCAAGCAAACATGTCCAGCGCTTGGTAGACAGGACCTACTACTGTCCCGAGGCTGAACTAAACTGCGAGGAGCTAAGTCATTATGTTTCATGGCTTGAGGATCTTGATACTGTCAAGGCAAATTTTCTTCCTGGATTTATAAATGTTAGTACTGAAAACGTGCGACCAATAGTGTTCGTAATGAACTACGGTCACATCCATTTAGGAAGGACGGTAAGATTTTTACTATTTGTCCTCATTGCATCTTTTCCATACATTATTTTTGAAGCTAAACTTCATTGCTAAGTATGTTACCATACGATGTTCTTCAACAGGGACTCCCGATGAATGTTGTGCCTTATGGGATTGAGACTAAAGGTACCATGAGTATTATCAGCTTACGGCCAAGATATCCTACAGATTACTCTAGTGCATTCAAGATTAGCGACGGATGCTTAATAGTCCAAGACTTGACCAAATATGTGTTGGGGGAGCGCAGAGAAGTACAAGGGGCCAGCAAACAGAGGCGCTTTCCACGATTAGGAGACAGGTTCATCTGCATGCTCCAACTTGATCAAGGAGGAGAGCTACACATGTTTTATGTTGTTTTACCTAAGAGAGAGCAGCAGGAGTGACTAGCTAGCTAGAAATGAGTTTCAGGATGATGATGTGCTACACTATTACTATGATGATAAAATAGCTAGTGTTGGTGGTAATGAATATGATGATTATTATTAGCTAGTGTTAGTGGTGATTAAATAAATATTGTTGGTGGTAATGACCATGATGATGATTAAATATCTTGTGCTGGCGGATTAGATTCAAGTGGAGGCAACATGTGGTGCACATCGAAAGTACTACTAGTCCAAACTAGATCAAGTTTGGATTAGTAGTATACTTTTGACATGCACCACATATTGCCTCCACCAGAACCTAATCCACCTTCATTTGACACACTGTTATGGACATAATGATGTAAACCTCATAAATAGTATTGTACCAATATTTGTATGATGGCGCATAAATACAATAAAAATCAAAAAAATAAAAAAAAGTACTAGTAGCGATGGGCAGAAAACACACTGCAAGTAGTTACCTTAGCAGCAGCGTGGTAACGAACAAACGCTGCAGCTATTTGTCCTAGCAGTAGCGCGGGCTGGCACGCGCTGCTGCTAAGCAATAGCTGCAGCGCCTTATTAGTAGCGCCTATACCCGCGCTACGGATACATCTAAAACCCGCGCTGCTACTAGCCTTTTCCCTAGTAGTGCCTCACCCTTCCATCATTGCTAGCCTCTTTGGTATCGTGCATTGCCCTTTCTCACCTCGAGAGTTGGTGCAAACTTCGCCGGTGCATCCAAAGCCCGTGATACGATCTGCTCTATTGCACATAAGCCTCATTATATCTTCCTCAAAACAGCCACCATACCTACCTATCATGGCATTTCCATAGCCATTCCAAGATATATTGCCATGCAACTTCCATCATCATCATATACATGACTTGAGCATTCATTTTCATATTGCTTTGCATGATCGTAAAATAGCTAGCATGATATTTTCATGGCTTGTCCGTTTTTTGATATCTTTTGCTATGCTAGATCATTGCACATCCCGGTACACCGCCGGAGGCATTCATATAGAGTCATATCTTTGTTCTAGTATCGAGTTGTAATATTGAGTTGTAATTAAATAAAAGTGTGATGATCATCATTATTAGAACATTGTCCCATGTGAGGTTATCAAAATAAAAGAGGCCAAAGAAGCCCAAATAAAAAAAGAGGCCAAAGAAGCCCACCAAAAAAAAAGAAAAAAAGAGAGAAGGGGCAATGTTACTATCCTTTTACCACACTTGTGCTTCAAAGTAGCACCATGTTCTTCATATAGAGAGTCTCTTGAGTTATCACTTTCATATACTAGTGGGAATTTTCAATGTAGAATTTGGCTTGTATATTCCAATGATGGGTTTCCTCAAATGCCCGAGGTCTTCATGAGCAAGCAAGTTGGATGCACATCCACTTAGTTTCCAGTTTGAGCTTTCATACACTTATAGCTCTTAGTGCATGCATTGCATGGAAATCCCTACTCCTCACATTGACATCAATTGATGGGCATCTCCATAGCCCGTTGTGTCAGATTTCGGGTTCCGGCAGACCCTTGAGGTTCGAACACTGGGGTGCGCGCGGAGATCTTTCCCCTACCAGCTCATGCGTCAATGGATTGCGAGGGATCTAAACTACCAACGATGAACAACACAGGGACACAAGGTTTATGCTGGTTCGGGCCACCGGTGTGGTGTAATACCCTACTCCAGTGTGTGGTGTGGTGGATTGCCTCCGGGGCTGATGATGAACAATACAAAGGGAGAACAGCCTGGCGAGGGGCTGTTCTTGAGCTGGTGCGATGAACTGCTTGGGTGAGTCCAGTCGCCTCTCTCTCTCTCTAGGGGGATTCGACTTGTCTCTCGTCCGTCTCTAGGGGGGTTCGACTTGTTTCTCGTCTCTCCCTCTCATTGTGGTGGCTATCTCTATTTATAGAGGGAGGCCCTGGGCCTCTTCCCAAATAATGAGCGGGAAGGGCGCCAACAATTGGCCATTTTAAAGGGGAACATCTAGTACACTTATCCTGACTAAAGTTGGTCTTCGGCTGCCAAAGACTCTTACGGTGACGCCGTCCTGGGCTCCACGATGACCTCCATCCTGCCGTTCTGCTGGTCTTGGTCTTGTTGCACCGAAGCGGTAACCTTTGCCTGATGCCTTGGCCTGTTCTTGCCTCCTTTGCACCAAAGAGGAAATGAGGACACTGCATGGGCTGGCCCCCGCCTGGCGCCCGCCTGGTCTTGATCGTCATGGCTTGCATCACAGGGCACCCTCGCGAGGTACCCAGCCTTGATCTCTCCTCCTCCTCGCGAGCCTGCCTGAGGAGGCTGCTCCTGAGGTGGGTTCTAGTCATCCGCCCCGCGAGGCTTGGCCCCTCGCGAGGTCTTGAGCTTGAGCTGATGACGCTGGGCGTCTTGGCCCCCACTTGAGCCACGCCGCAGGCCGCAGTGAGCAAGTCTGGGACCCCGTTCCCGAACGCCATGTGATAGCCCCCGCCCAAAGCGCGCCGGGCTTGGATTAGCAGAGAAACAAAGGGGCAAGTGCGAAGCTCCGCGGGCCCCAACAGCTTGTGGCCTTGGGCGCTGCGTGGCGTTTGATTGGTCGTGGGCGTCTCCACTTCCCCACGATGCCTCGGCAACCGCATGACTTGACAAGTCCCTGCATGCAGAGACGGGTCATGATTACCTGCGGTCGTGGAGGCTAACGGTTGGCCTCCTCCGGCTATAAGTACGGAACGACGCGAGCACTTCCGGTCCATCTCTTCTTGCTTCTCCTTCTTCTCCATCCTCGCCCTTGCTCCACATTGCGACAATGGCTCCGATCCGCCGGTTCTCCGCAGAAGAGAAAGGAAAGGCCCCCCGAGAGGGTCCCGATCCGCTTCCACCGAAGAAATGGCTGGCCCTCTACCGCCGAGATGAGGGCGCCCGGCAGGAGGTGTCGAGGCCCTGGTACGAGCGGCCGCCGCCAGGGCTCCCGCTGCCCTTGTACGCCCGCATTGAGGGCCCCGAAGAAGTTGACGCTGAGCGCCACGGACGACGCCGCCGTCAGCGTCGGCGGGTCACGGCGGTGCGTGTTGTTCCTCCCGGAGTCCATGCCGAGGGCTCCTCCCTAGAGTTTGTGCTCCACGCCGCCATGCCTCCTCAATCTTGGATTCTCCTTCCTCCCTCCTTCGCCTTCGAGATCCCGCAGAGGGGCTCTCTGGAGCTCTGGTTGCAGCACCCCTGCGACCGGAGCGGAGGTTGCAGTTGTTGCTCCGGGCAAGGTCTACATGACCCGAGGCTGGGGTGAGATCGCCAGGGTCTGCCGAACGAGGGGCACCCTCGTGATCCATCTGGAATACGATGGCGCTTCCTTGATGTTCTTCAAGGTCTTCGACGTGGAAGGACGCCGGCTGGAATGCTGCCCCGAGATGGGCGGTCGTGGCGCCGTCGTGGCAAGGACCAGGCCCGCCGGTCGACCCCTCGGCAGCTCCTCGGGCAGCAGCGAAGGGACCGGAGGGTCCAGCGCCTCCGCCGAGCTTCTGGCGACTACGGAGACGAGCGACGACAGCTACGAGCCTCCGAGCTTGCGTCGCGCCCGGGGCCAGGCTGGCGCTTCAGGCTATCGGCGCCGGTGATCTGGATGGGGTTGGCGTCGGTGCCTGGCGGCCCACTGTTGGTGATGGCGTCTCCTGCGGAGGCTTGCGTAGTCAGCGTTCCTTAGGATTAGCACCTTTTATTTCCTGCAAAGAATCAAAGTAGCACCCCGCGGGGGTATGTAAGGCGCTGGCCATGTTTTGTGAATATTATGTCCCTATGATGAATCGGTGCGAGATGCTTGTTCTGCCCCAGCTCAGCTCCCCCTTTCTTCCCTCATGAGGGCTTTGATGCTCTGCGCTGACAGGTCCTGGTCCCCAGGTAGGCTTCAGTCGTCGCTGGTATGACAGGTCTTGATGCCGTGGGTCAAGGCCAGGAGGTGAGCGGCCCGAGGTCCAGTAAGAGCCCCTGAGTCGTGATGCTCAGGGGGTCCCCTTTAGCGCTCAAGCAGCCTCCGCTAGGCAAGAAAGGTAGGCAGCTTTGCCGTGATAGAGCAGCAGTAGGCGAGGGTTTAGCGCTGAGTCAGATCAGTTTTTGGCGTGACTTATCTTGCGAGTTTGGAGCGGCGTTCGATGTGGTGCCGTGTGTGCGCGACGGCAACTGAGGTGTTGCCGGGTTGGGTCCTCGCAAGCTTCTTCCCTCTCCCCCGCGCTTTCCTTAGTGCTCTACGTCCTCAGGTCCCGGCCCTCGAGCGAGCTCAGCCGCCGCTGGTATGACAGGTCGCGATGCCGTGGGTCAAGGCCAGGGGGTGAGGGCTGGAGAGCCAGTAAGAGCCCATGAGTCGTGATGCTCAGGTACCCCCCTTTTAACGGGCAAGCGGATCGTGCCGGAGTGGAGGAGAGAAGGCGCGTGAGGCCGCCAGTATTAGTCCTGGAGTAGGTCCTGTGTATGAATCACGGGGAGAAACAAGGTTCGGCGCTACGGTTGCCACCCAACCATTGGTCGCTCCGAGGGAGTGATCGGGGGCACTGAGGGCCTGGTGAGGTGGCGCCTTGTGGGGCTGCCGCGGCCAGAGCTCGGCCACTCAGATTTGTCAGTGTTGCAGGGACGGACCCGTGCGCAAGCACCGTGCCGGAGTGGGCGGCTCCAAAGGTAGGTGTCAATCGAGCAGGCGATTAGGTCAAGCATGTTATGTATGAACAAGCAAATCCATCTAGATAGGTGCGGAGAAAGCATACGCCGCTGGGTCTGGCCCGAGCAGCTTGGGGATAATGCAGCCCGAGGGGTGCCCCCAACAAGGTAAGTAAAGAACATAAGCAAAACGGATACATGCCGCAGGGACGGACCCACGCAGCCTGGGAATGATGCAGCCCGAGGGGCGCTCCCAGCTGAAAACGAAACTTGGAAAGGTGTCACCTGATATGGTCGGAGATGGCAGGGTGTTGAGGTAGCGGATGAAGCGTGACGAGGACGCCGGCCCTCACGATCCCTCCGGACCTAGAGCCTCGGGAGGCTCCGGGGGTACGGGTGGTTCTTGGAGAGCCATCTCCATCTTCGCTCGGACCGCGCGCTGCTTGACCTCCGGAGCCTCCAGAGCACCCCTCAGCAGGCGCTGACGGCCGGCAACTGCGTTCGGCAGGCCGAAAGGCATGCGAACGTAGCTGTGAGGTGGACCCTCGCAACGCCCCACGCGTGAGGGCCAGAGGCGCTCCAGAGACGCGGCTCGGTTGAGCCCTGGTATGTCGACGCCGATTCGCAGCCCAGCATCCTCGCCTGGATGTGGGGCCACGGCGGGCAAGCGATGACAGCCGCGCATGACTCTTGACTCCTGTAGCTCCTGAGTGCTCCTCGCGGTGAAGTCCTGAGGGTTTGGCCCTCCTTGCTTCGCTCATTCCGAAGGGAAACATGCCTTGAAGCACGCTTCCAAGTGGTGCCCGAGCGCCTCCCTCGTGACTCCGGCTAGGTCGATGGCTCGCCATGAACGAGCCCCCGAGTCCTGCCTGAGGAGGGCACCGGTCGTGCCTTCCTATGCGCCAGAGGGTGGCGCCCCTTGAATAGCAACAGGCCCTGCTGCCATGCCTTCGGAGGTGCTTACCCCACGAGGGCTTGGACCAGGTGAGGCCTTCTTCTTCTTGGGGATCATCTCGGGAAGTCTCCCGCTCCTGTGATCTGGGTCTTCGATTGCTGCGGCTTGGAAGGCACGCTCAAGAGAGCACACTGCATCCCTTTCCTCGCAAGGCACTGTGATGACTCCTCCGCTTCCTAGCATCTTGAGGACATTGTAGCCATGGTGAGTCACTACCATGAACTTGGCCAAAGCTGGGTACCCGAGGATGGCATTGTATGGCAGGCTAATGTGGGCGACGTCGAAGTCGATGAGCTCGGTGCGGTAGTTGTTGCGTTGTCCGAAGGTGACAGGAAGGCGGACTTGCCCTATCGGGACGGTGGAACCATCGGTGACTCCGGAGAAAGGCTTGGTCGGCTGAAGCTGATCGTACGGCACTTGGAGATTGTTGAATGTCTCGACAGATAGGACGTTGAGTCCTGCTCCGCCGTCGATGAGGATCCTGGTGACTTGCATGTTGCTGATGACTGGTGAGCAAAGCATGGGGAGGACTCCGGCCGTTGCCGCGCACTTGAGCTGATCCGCTGAACTGAATGTGATAGCGCACGACGACCACTTGAGAGGGCGCGTGGCCTCTGGCTTGGGGAGGACTGCATTCACCTTGCGAGCAAACTGCTTGAAGATCTTGTTGAGAGGTGGGGCCTGGCGCCACCAAGATCTGGCGATCGCTGCGGCTCCCGAAGCCCCCAGCCACCTCGTCCCGATGATTGTCTTCATACCTCATCGGCGGCTGCGGCAGAGGCGGAAGCCCCGCATTGCCTTGTGGGCGATCCTCGCGAGGTTGCTCCCTCCAACCTCCCTCGCGAGGCTGGTCCTGCCAGCGGTCCTCGCGAGGTCTGTCACGCCATCCCTGGCGAGGGCCACGGTCTTCCCATCGTCCTGCGCCTCTTCCTCCTCCTCGGCTATATCCTCGATCACTGCGGTCGGGGCGCCGACCGATTCGCCCTTCTCGCACGGCCCTGAGCTCTTGGCATTCATTGGTGTTGTGGGTGTGGAGATCGTGGTACACGTAGTACCGGCTGCCCTTGGAAGACTCAGGCTGATCCCTGCCTCGCTTGGTGTCTGGTTCTGCCGCGAGCACTGCAGCCCCCTTGCGCTTCACGTCCTTGGCCTTGGGCTTCTTCTCTTCTGGATCGGCAGCTGGAAGCTCGAGGAGGGATAGGCGCCCTTCCTCGGCCCTGGCGCATTTGGTCGCCAAGTTGAATAGCTCTAGTGATGTGCACAGATCTTCGTGCATCGCCAGCTCCTCCTTCATCTTGATGTCACGCACACCATCGGAGAAGGCTGAGATGATGGCCTCCTCAGTCACCTTGGGAATCTTGAGGCATGCATTGTTGAAGCGCTAGATGTACTTCTGCAGGGTCTCTCCTGGCTGCTGCTTGATGCGGCGCATGTCGCTCACGGCAGGAGGCGGGTCGCAAGTGCCTTGGAAGTTGGCGATGAAGTGGGTGTGCATCTCGTCCCTGGAGGAGATCGTGCCGGGAGCCAGGTTCAGGAGCCAGGTTCGGGCTCCGTCCTTCAGCGCCATGGGGAACCAATTCGCCATGACCTTTTCGTCCCTGTGGGCGGCTTCGATGCCCAGCTCGTAGAGCTGAAGGAACTCCGCAGGATCGGCGGTGCCATCATAGCGAGGAGGCAGGTCTGGCTTGAACTTGCCGGGCCATGTGACGCTGCGTAGCTCGGCGGTGTAGGCGCGGCAGCCTGCAGTGGCCACCGGGGCTCTCTGATGACGCGGAGCTTGCTCTTGTGGATTCCCATGCACCGCTGCCTGGAGCAGCGCGGGGTCTTGACGCGGTGGTGCTGGAGCGTAGTCGCGGCGCTCCGGTGCTGGGAGCATGCGAGCACCTTCTTGGGGACGAGGGATCTCCTGGCAGCTTCTTTCTTGGTGCGCGGGCGACGGGCGCGGAGGGTCTCGGCCTGAGGCCACGCGCCTTGGAGCCAGGGCGCCTTCTTGGGAAGGAGGTGGCGGGGGCACCTCCGGCCCCCTGCCTCCGGCGCGCCGTGCGAGGCGAGGCAGAGAGAGGGACGGCGTGGGGGAGCCCCCTGCGGCGCGGACGAGCTCGGCGACGCGGTCGAGCCACTCCTCGTAGACGTCGTCGACGGGGCAGTAGCGCAGGAGCTCGTTGGCCGCGATGAGCGCGGCTCGAGCCTACATGGGCGCGCGGAGTGCGCGGGACGAAAAACCAGCTGGGGCGAGCGAAGGAGTAGCGGTGCGGCCGTCTCGCCTCACGGATGGATGCTGGAACGAGGCCTGCTGCTCGTTCCCCGCCGGGCCGGTGGCGGCGTTGGCGGCAGGCGACGGGGAACGACGGGGGAGCCCGCCGACGGGAGCCGTCTGGGCGACTCAAGTAGCGCGAGCAGCCCGGTGCTTGGCGCGAGCTCGGCGAGCGTCAGCCATGGACACGACGGAAGATCACACACAACCAGCGGAAGAAAGATTCCGGCGCACCCCTACCTGGCGCGATAAATGTCGGATTTCGGGTTCCGGCAGACCCTTGAGGTTCGAACACTGGGGTGCGCGTGGAGATCTTTCCCTTACCATCTCGTGCGTGAACGGATTGCAGGGGATCTAAACTACCAACGATGAATAACACAGGGACACAAGGTTTATACTGGTTCGGGCCACCGGTGTGGTGTAATACCCTACTCCAGTGTGTGGTGTGGTGGATTGCCTCAGGGGCTGATGATGAACAATACAAAGGGAGAACAGCCTCGCGAGGGGCTGTTCTTGAGCTGGTGTGATGAACTGCTTGGGTGAGTCCAGTCGCCTCTCTCTCTCTCTCTAGGGGGGTTCGACTTGTCTCTCGTCCGTCTCTAGGGGGGTTAGACTTGTTTCTTGTCTCTCCCTCTTGTTGTGGTGGCTAGCTCTATTTATAGAGGGCGGCCCTGGGCCTCTTCCCAAATAATGAGCGGGAAGGGCGCCAACAATTGGCCATTTTGAAGGGGAACATCTAGTACACTTATCCTGACTAAAGTTGGTCTTCGGCTGCCAAAGACTCTGATGGTGACGCCGTCCTGGTCTCCACGATGACCTCCATCCTGCCGTTATGATGGTCTTGGTCTTGTTGCACCGAAGCGGTAACCTTTGCCTGATGCCTTGGCCTGTGCTTGCCTCCTTTGCACCAAAGAGGAAATGAGGACACTGCGCGGGCTGGCGGCCGCCTGGCCTTGATCGTCATGGCTTGCGTCACAGGGCACCCTCGTGAGGTACCCTGCCTTGATCTCTCCGCCTCCTCGCGAGCCTGCCTGACGAGGCTGCTCCTGAGGTGGGTTCCTGTCATCCGCCCCGTGAGGCTTGGCCCCTTGCGAGGGTCTTGAGCTAGAGCTGATGAAGCTGGGCCGTGCTGGGCCCCCACTTGAGCCACGCCGCAGGCCGCAGGCAGGCAAGTCTGGGGACCCCCGTTTCCAGAACGCCGACACGTTGATTAGCCTCGTTGATGCTAGACTTTCTCCTTTTTGTCTTCTCCACCAAACCTCCGTCATCATATGCTATTCCACCCATAGTGTTATATCCATGGCTTGCGCTCATGTATTGCGTGAGGGTTGAAAAGGCTGAAGCGCGTTAAAAAGTATGAACCAAATGCTTGGCTTGTCATCGGGGTTGTGCAAGATTTTAATGCTTTGTGTGGTGAAGATGGAGCATAGCCAGACTACATGATTTTGTATAGACGAGCTTTCTTTGGCTATGTTATTTCAATAAGACATAATTGCTTGGTTGGTATGCTTGAAGTATTATTGTTTTTATGTCAAAAGATAGACTATTGCTTTGAATCACTCATGTCTTAATATTCATGCCATGATTAATATGATCAAGATTATGCTAGGTAGCATTCCACATCAAAAATTATCTTTTTTATCATTTACCTACTCGAGGACGAGCAGGAATTAAGCTTCGGGATGCTGATACGTCTCCGTCTTATCTATAATTTTTTATTGTTGCATGCCAATATTCTACAACTTCCATATACTTTTGGCAACTTTTTATATTGTTTTTGGGGACTAACATATTGATCTAGTGCCCAGTGCCAGTTCCTGTTTGTTGCATGTTTTTGTTTCGCAGAATATCCATATCAAACGGAGTCCAAATGGGATAAAAACAGACAGAGATTATTTTTGGAATATTCGGAGAATATGGGAAGGAAAATCCACGTGAGACGGTGCCCGAGGGAGGCACGAGGCAGGGGGGTGCGCCCCACCCCCCTGGGCGCGCCCCTGACCCTCATGGGCCCCACGTAAGGCGGTTGATGCCCTTCTTCGGCCGCAAGAAAGCTAATTTTTAGGAAAAAATCACGGCGAAGATCTCACTCCAATTGGAGTTACGGATCTCCACATATATACGAAATGGTGAAAGGGCAGCCGATGGGAACGCAGAAACAGAGAGAGACAGAGAGACATATCCATTCTCGGAGGGGCTCTCGCCCCTCCCACACCATGGAGACCATGGACCAGAGGGGAAACCCTTCTCCCATCTAGGGAGAAGGTCAAGGAAGAAGAAGAAGGAGGGGGGCTCTCTCCCCCTCGCTTTCGGTGGCGCCGGAACGCCGCCGGGGGCCATCATCATCACCGCGATCTACACCAATACCTGTGCCATCTTCACCAACATCTCCGTCATATTCCCCCCTCTATCTATAGCGGTCCACTCTCCCACAACCCGCTGTACCCTCTACTTGAACATGGTGCTTTATGCTTCATATTATTATCCAATGATGTGTTGCCGTCCTATAATGTCTGAGTAGATTTTCGTTGTCCTACCGGTGGTTGATGAATTGCTATGATTGATTTAATTTTCTTGTGGTTATGTTGCTGTCCTTTGGTGCCCATCATATGAGCGCGCGTGTGGATCACACCATAGGGTTAGTTGTATGTTGATAGGACTATGTATTGGAGGGCAAGAGTGACAGAAGCTTCAACCTAGCATAGAAATTGATGCATACGGGATTGAAGGGGGACCAATACATCTTAATGCTATGGTTGGGTTTTACCTTAATGAACGTTAGTAGTTGCGGATGCTTGCTAATAGTTCCAATCATAAGTGCATAGAATTCCAAGTCAGGGATGACATGCTAGCAGTGGCCTCTCCCACATAAAACTTGCTATCGGTCTAGTAACATAGTCAATTGCTTAGGGACAATTTCGCAACTCCTACCACCACTTTTCCACACTCGTTATACTAACTTTATTGTGTCTTTACTTAAAACAGCCCCTAGTTTTTATTTACGCTCTCTTTATATTCTTGCAAACTTATCCAAAAACACCTGCAAAGTACTTCTAGTTTCATACTTGTTCTAGGTAAAACGAACGTTAAGCGTGCGTAAAGTTGTATCGGTGGTCGATAGAACTTGAGGGAATATTTGTTCTACCTTTAGCTCCTCGTTGGGTTCGACACTCTTACTTATCGAAATAGGCTACAATTGATCCCCTATACTTGTGGGTTATCATTCATCGGCTGATGCAGTCGGAATGTCTTCAGCATCTTTGGCTTCAGACTCTGAGATGTTCGCAGTTGGAGTGGCTTCAGGAAACACTTGGCGTGAGACGGAGTGGTGGTGCTCTTCTCCTTCTGGAACAGTCGAAAGAGTGACTTGTGGCCTTGGTCCTTTGCGAAGCCTGCGAAATGTTGGCGACGCTTGTGGGGATGGAGTTTTCTGGGCCACAAAGTCTTCATCTTCAAGCACCGGAGTGGTGACTTGAATTGGGGGAGTACGAGGTGATTCTTCTTCATGGGGGGAGACTTGAGGGTGATCAGCCCATGAATCATCCTGAGCGATTGGCGTCAAAGGACGACCAATGCTGATGAGTTCGTTCTTCGTGAGAACAGGAGACGATACCATTGGGTTCTCAATCTGAGGAAGGACCTCATCATCTTCTACATTGTCTTGGGGACCAATGTCTTCAGCTGCGGTGGGGTCAACAGCTGGAATGTCTTCAGCTTCAGAAGCCTCTGTCGTAGCAGGCTCATGAACTATCAAACGACGCTCTTGGTGTGCAGACGCAGGACAAGAAAATGAAATTGGCTGGACGACAAGGCGCTCTTTGGAAGCAGCCCGATTTTTTTCTTGGTCTTTCTTTTTTCGGTTGGTGGTGCATCATCAGTGGTGTTCTTATTCTTGCGCTTTCTGGCTTCGGCTTCGGTTGTTCTTGTGTTCTTGAGTTCCGAAGCCACTGTGGGGACCTTAGGCTTCACGCCTGTCATGCTGGCGGGGAAGACAATGTGAGGTTCTTCCCGCCTGGATGCTTCACCTGGGGCCACAGTAGGCTTCTTCTGCTTGGCAGCCATCTTGGGGTCGATTCTAGGACGCCCAAGTGCCTTGTGCTTCTCAGCTTCATTGTAAGATTGAACACATTTGGCAGCGAGGAGCTTCATACGTTCTCGTGAACCTTTATCTTCGTCACGTTTCTTTTGGAACACCTCCTTGAGCTCATGAATCATTTGCTTGAAGTTTTGTACATCAGTCACACTGAGCTTGGCCATATGCTTCTTGAAATGGGCCTTTTCATAGTCAATCTTGTGCTTCAGATCAACAATTCTCTGAGCTAGAGAGCCAGCTCAGGAGCAATGGCTCCGTGGAAAGAGACGCTGAGGCCAATGGGGAGCTGAAGATCATCAAAACTGAGGTTTGGGCTGTCAAACCACTCATCAATGAACTTGTTCAGGATGTCCACATCGAAGAGGGAAAGATCGTTGAAGATTTCCGCCCCTTGCTTCCTCTTTATCAGCAGCTCAAGAGCATCGTCGCCAAGATCATCGTCACTAGAAAGATCAATGGCTTCGTTCTCATTCCTCAGAACTGCAGCTGGAGTCAGTGCTTGACCAGTAATCTGCATGGGCTTCTTCTTATTCTTAGTCTTGGATATGCGAGAAAGATCTTCAGAATGCACACTTGGAGCAGGAGGAGCAGTGGCCAAAGGCTTCGCACGTGAAGCTATGTGTGTAGTGGAGGGCTTTGAAGCCTTGGGTTTCTTCTGCTTTTGAGGCTTCGGCGGTGCAGGAGCTTCATCAGAATCAGCTTCATCTCCAGACTGATTCACTATGGCCCTCTGAGCAGCCATGTAGGAGAGGAGACCATCAAAGTTGTCGAAGGGGCCAATGACATTGGGATTGGCATCACGTGTACCATCAGCAAGTGGAGCAGAAGGACCAGGGTTGAAATTGCATCCAAGACTTTTTTTTGTTCTCTTTGGCCGATGCCTTTGCATGCTGGAAGTTGCGCTTGAAGAGATTATCGTCACGACACCATAGCAATGATGATGGGTTGGCATTGGCAGGCTGTGGTCCACGGACCATACAGGGGTAGAAACCCTGAGCAATAGCTTCAGCTCTGTTCTTGGGTTGAAGATTTCGAAAGAGAATATCACCCCAAGGATTCTTGATGGCATTCTTCTCTGCATACTCCTGGGTCACGAATCTATATTTGAACCATTGCTCGGCCCAATATCGTCGAATCCACTGGATTCGAGTTTTGCACTGGTTATAATCCTCTTCTGGATCTCTTGTATAGCTCATAGAGATCTGGTGGCAAATCCCTTGACGTCCCCCCTCGGCGTTGCCTGCCGCCCTTCCTTGCATACTTTTCTGTTGTCATAAAGTTCAGAATGAAAGGCTTCAAGACTGTCAAAGGCTTCCGTCTGCTGGTCAGACAAGAACTAGCTTCGGGAGAGTTAATGTGATGTTGTAAGAATTCTGCAAATGAATGCAGACTATGAGAACCAAGGGATTCTCCCACGGACATGTACCTGTGACAGCATTAGAGATGCGAGGGAAGGGGAAGAGGTCATATGCATTCTCAGAGGATTTTGAAGATAAATCAGTTTGAAGACATTGACCTCATAGCGCGAAGACATTCACTTATATGTTGAGAGTTGGTTCCAGATTTGTACGAATCTGAGAATAGGTACAAGTGAGGAATCTAACTACGTGTGAAGCATAAGTGAATATACTAGGCATAATATGAGATGCAGAACATGATAGATCCAAATTTGTGGAGGCGGAAACCACTTTTGGTAAGGACAGATGAATCCATCAGATCAAAGAGACAGTAAAAAGAGAGTTTTAATTACCACACGATGAACTGCTAGACGGAGTAGAAGAGGAGGCCAAGCAGTTCGATCTTCCATACCCTAACTTGGCGACGGAGGACACCTACGGCGGCGGCGGAGAAGACGAGGTCCGCGGACGGCGTGAGGACAGCGTCGGAGAGGTCGCGGCAGCTAAGTGCTTCGTTGCCGGTGTCGCGAGAGCTAGCGGTGGCGCTAGGGTTTGTCGAGGTGGATAGGTGGAAGAAGGATTTTGAACGTGATGTGATGTGCATTTATAGGAAAGAGGGACATCACAGTGCAATTACGCAAGTGCCCCTGGCGGTTCACATCTGAGGGACACGTGGCGAACATGCAACACACTGGAAGTTGTTCCATGTTCCCATGCATGCCTGGACTGTCGGGTGGTCGTTCCGGCTTCTCCGGGTTTCATGCAATAAGGACTGAGCATTTAAAATAGATCTAATGTTTGTCTCTGTATCTTCTGCTGACAAGGACACAGAGAAGACATTTGACAGTTTCAACAGAATGCATATGATTTGGTTAGATAGAGTTTGAGGTAGAAGCATAGAGAGGTTAGGGTCCGATCACATTCACTTAGTCCAAAGGTTCAAACAATAAGACATTGCTATAAGTGAATGCTGTAGAGGACAGAACACAAGTATATGTATATATCTGAGTAAAACTAAATCAACAAGGTGAAAATCATCATGAAGGCAAATCAATGTTGAAGATAAATCAAACGCGAAGACTTAGCAAATGTAACGCCAGAAGAAAAACCACTTCAAACAAGAATTTGGTGGTGGCGTTACCCAGCGTATAGGAAGTATTAGATCCAGACGCGGGCACAATTATCGTGGCGCTCCGAAGTCAAATTCCGCATTAAAGTATTCACACAGAGAGTGTAAGTCTTTATTGATTGAAGACATACATTACATCGTGTGTTGCACATCTATGTCATCAACATGCATAAGTGTTAGAATGAGTGCCTAATCACAGGACATTCGAGGATTCCAAGATATTTAGCTCACACCGCAACTTGCAAAACCTTTTCTCATCCAAAGGATTTGTGAAGATATCTGCCAATTGCTCTTCAGTGTTGATGTGTATGATATCAATATCTTCCTTCATGACATGATCTCTGAGAAAGTGATGACAAATTTCAATGTGCTTTGTCTTCGAGTGCTGAACTGGGTTGTTGGCAATCTTGATGGTGCTTTCATTGTCGCAGTAGAGTGGTACTTGTTTCAGATGGATGCCATAATCCTTGAGTGTTTGCTTCATCCATAGAAGCTGAGCGCAGCAAGATCCAGCAGCAATGTATTCAGATTCAACAGTGGAGAGAGATACACAGTTCTGCTTCTTTGAAGACCAACAGACAAGTCATCGTCCCAGAAAGTGACATGTGCCTGATGTAGACATGCGATCCACCTTGTCACCTGCATAATCAGCATCCGAGAATCCAACTAGATCAAACTCTGAGCCCTTTGGATACCATAATCCTAGTGTTGGGTTGTAAGCCAAATATCGAAGAATTCGCTTCACGGCTAACTGATGGGATTCCTTTGGTGCCGCTGGGAATCGAGCACACATGCTAACACTAAGCATTATATCTGGCCTAGATGCACATAAATAAAGTAAAGAACCAATCACGGAGCGGTATACCTTTTGATCGAACTCTTTACCATTGGCGTCAGGACCCAGATGACTTTTGGTTGGCATTGGCGTCGTGTAACCTTTGCAATCTTGCATTCCAAACTTCTTCAGGCAGTCTTTGAGGTATTTCTCTTGAGGTATGAAGATGTCGTTGCTCTGCTGACGAATTTCAAGACTAAGGAAGAACTTCAGCTCACCCATCATGGACATTTGATATTGCTCTTGCATCATGTGTCCAAACTCATCACTGTATTTCTGGTTAGTGCAGCCGAAGATAATGTCATCCACATATATTTGGCACACAAACAGTTCACCATCCTATGTCTTCGTGAAGAGTGTGGGATCCAGGGAACTAGTTTTGAAGCCTTTGCTATTTGGGAAGTCTTTGAGTGTGTCATACCAAGCGCGAGGGACTTGTTTGAGGCCATACAATGCCATGTTGAGCTTGTATACCATATCAGGATGTTTTGGATCTTCAAAGCCAGGTGGTTGTGCAACATACACTTCTTCTTCAATCTTGCCATTGAGAAAAGAACTCTTCACATCCATTTGATACAAAAGGATGTTGTGATGATTAGTGTAGGCTAGCATTATGCGAATGGCTTCCAGCCTAGCCACAGGAGCAAATGTTTCATCGAAGTCAATCCCTTCAACTTGAGTGTATCCTTGAGCAATGAGACGAGCCTCGTTTATGACAACTTGACCATGCTCATCTTGCTTGCTGTGACATATCCGTTTGGTGCCTATTATGTTGTGCTTGCGAGGGTCGAGACGCTTGAATAGTTCCCCCACATTGTTCAGCTTGAACTGTTGAAGCTCTTCTTGCATAGCTTGAATCCATTCAGGTTCCATGAAGGCTTCAACAACTTTCCTGGGTTCTGATATTGAGACAAATGCAAAGTACCCACAGAAATTTGCTAGCTGTGTTTCTCTAGAACGAGTGAGTGGACCAGGTGCATTGATGCTATCAATTATCTTCTCAATTTGTACTTCATTTGCAACACGTGGATGAACTGGACGAAGATATTGCTCTTGCTGATCATTGTCATCATTAGGAGGATTGTCTTCAGGCTGAGCATTGTCTTCAGGCTGATTAGGTGCAGAAATGATAAGTTCCTCTTTAGCCTGAGCTTCAGATGGTATGATTTCTCCAATTCTCATAAGCTTGATGGATTCACTAGGTGGAGCTTCATCTATCACATTTGGCAGGTGCTCTCTTTGCGAGCCGTAAGTTTCATCGAACCGCACATCTACAGTTTCAACCACTTTATAGAGAAAGAGGTTTAAGACTCTGTAGGAGTGCGAATCCTTTCCGTAACCAAGCATAAAACCTTCATGTGCTTTCGGTGCAAATTTTGAAGTGTGATGTGGATCCTTGATCCAGCACCTAGCACCAAATACTCTGAAGTAACTGATGTTTGGCTTCTTACCAGTTAGGAGTTCATAGGATGTCTTCTTCAGAAGCTTGTGAAGATAAACACGGTTGATGACGTGGCATGAAGTATCAATTGCTTCGGGCCATAACTTTCTTAGAGTCCTGTATTCATCAAGCATCGACTGAGCAATCTCAATGACTGTTCTGTTTTTGCAATCCACGATGCCATTTTGCTGAGGTGTGTACGGAGCTAAGAACTCATGAGTGATTCCCAATGTATCCAAGTAAAGGTCGAGGCTAGTGTTCTTGAACTATGTGCCGTTGTCACTTCGAATATGCTTGATCTTGACGCCATAGTTGTTCATGGCACAGTTGGCGAAGCGTCTGAATTCATCCTGCACTTCAGTCTTGTAGAGGATTATGTGTACCCAAGTATATCTTGAATAATCATCAACAATGACAAAGCCATAGAGACAAGAAGTAGTTGTGAGAGTAGAGTAGTGAGTAGGACCAAATAAGTCCATGTGTAGCCGCTCAAAGGGTTGTGATGTCATCATGATTGTCTTCGAGGGATGTTTGGCCCTCGTCATCTTTCCAGCTTCACAGGCACCGCAAAGATGATATTTCTTCAACTTGACGCCCTCGATGCCTATGACATGCTTCTTCTTTGCGAAAGTGTGTAAGTTCCTCATGCCAGCATGCCCTAGCCTCCGATGCCAGAGCCAGCACTCTGAAGCTTTTGCAAGAATACATACGGCAAGTTGTGGTCCTGCTGAGAAATCTACCATGTACAAATCATCTTTTTGATACCCTTCAAAGAGTAGAGACTTGTCAGATTCCATCAGTACAAGGCAACGATACTTCCCAAATATCACAATCATGTTCAAGTCACAAAGCATTGAGACAGACATTAAGGTGAAACCAAGGGATTCAACAAGCATCACTTTATCCATGTGTTGATCCTTTGACATTGCAACTCTACCTAGACCCAATACCTTGCTTTTACCAGTGTCAGCAAATGTGATGTGACTCGTGTCAGATGGACGTAAGGTTGAGTCCATGAGAAGACTTCGATCACCAGTCATATGATTAGTGCATCCGCTGTCCATAATCCATTCGGAAGCATGAGGTGTCATACCCTACAGTACAGTTAGGGGGATAGGCTTCACCAAGAGTATTGTGAAGAATAAACATTTGACGCACAAGAGGATTATCAAAGCTCAGATCAAGATTAGGACTGATAGGATGATTGACAAGCAATTCATGAACAAAATACATAGTGAGACCATTTGGGCATTTTATCTTGCGCTCACAAGATGTTTTAGGTCCCCAGCAAAAGCATCTGACGCCTTTGATTTCCGGCTGGAGACCTTTCCCTGCAAAAGAGAGTTAAGTTTTCTTAACCACCTACATTTTCAGGGGTGGCTTCGAAGCGATGAGTCTAAGTGCAGCATCTCATAACTTTGGCTTTGGAGCCCTAGCAAATAGCCTTGCAGGAGGATAATAATACTCGTATGAATAAGCAGAAAAGTTCTTGGTCTTATGAACATAGCGGTTTGAAGAAACACGCTCATATTCATACATCTGAGTATGATTTCCCTGCAAAACATTGGCGTTAGGGTGACTCAAGTGAGTCATGTGTATGTATGAAGCCTTTGGACCATATAAAGTCTTTGGTCTGGGGTTTGTCTTCTTCCCTTGTGGTGTCATGACTACATTCACAGGAAGATTCTCAAGACAGCTTTTGGGTACCCATATCTTCTTCATTGGCGGCCGATTCCTGCAGTTAGTACCAATATACCTGCCAAACACTTCACCATTCTGATTCTTTAACAGTTTATAGTTTGCATCAAAGGATTGATCAATGATAATTGGGCTAGCACATGTGAAGCCAGATAAGGTGGATGGATCCATTGAAGGTTCCTTTGCAGCAACCCATGTGGTTCTGGGTACTGCTCAGGCTTCTAGTAAGAACCATCAACATTCATTTTCCTCTCGAATCCAACACCCTCTTTCCTAGGGTTTCGGTTCAGAATCTGCTTTTTGAGGACATCACACTGTGTCTGATGCCCTTTGAGACTTTTGTACATCCCTGTTTCAAGCAATGTCTTCAACCTAGAAATTCCATCATCAATAGTGGTGGCATCCTCAGCAGAGGGGTTAGTTACCACATCAGCAGTTGAAGATATTGCAACAGTAGCAGCAGTAGAACATTCAGCAACAGAAGTAGTGTTATCACGCTCAAGGCATTTTAGACATGGTGGTTCAAATCCTTCTGGCGCGGACTGATCCGTTGAGCGCGAAGTGACTCATTCTCTTTTTGAAGATCTTCATGAGCCGCTCTCAATTTCTCAAGTTCTTGCTTCCTTTGAAGATAATCATACGAACGCTTTTCATGAGTTGTTGAGAGCGTTTCATGCCGACTTTCAAGTTCCTGGTACTTAACATGAAGATTTTTTATGTCTTGAATTAAGGACTGAGACCGGGTCATTTCCACGTCCAACAGGTCGTCACTTTTGTCTAACAGTTTTTGAGTATGTTCCATAGCTTTCTGTTGTTCAGTTGCAATTTTAACAAGTGTTTTGTAACTTGGTTTGGATTCACAATCAGAGTCATCTTCACTTGATGTTTGAAAGTAAGCATCACGTGAGTTTACCTTGGCACCACGTGCCATGAAGCAGTAGGTGGGAGCGAAGTTGTCCTTATCATTAGCAACAACGTTGGTGACGGAGCAATTTTCTTCTCTGTTGAAGATGGACTTGGCAACATAGGCTATAGCTAGAGCCAGACTTGCCACGCCAGAGTCAGACTCCTCCTTATACTCCACCTCCGCCTCCTCAAAAGCATACTCCTCCTCTGAATCCATCTCCTTTCCAGCAAAAGCACAAGCCTTGCCAGATGAGCTCTTCTTGTGTGATGAATACTTGGACGAAGACTTGGAAGAAGACTTTGAGGATGTCTTCTTCTTGTCATTAGAATCATATTCCTTGCTCTTCTTCTTCTTCTTGTTCTCATTGTCCCACTGTGGACACTCGGAGATGTAGTGTCCAGGTTTCTTGCAGTTGTGACATGTTCTCTTCTTGTGGTCATGAGTGGAAGCTTCATCATTTCTTGAGCTGGATCATGAAGACTTTCTGAAACCTTTCTTCTAAACTTCTCGAACTTCTTCACAAGCATAGCAAGCTCCTTTCGAATGTCTTCAGGATCACCAGAACTGCCGTCAGATTCTTCTTTAGATGAGGAAATAGCTTTTGCCTTCAAAGCGTGAGTTCGGCCATAGTTGGGACCATGGATATCTCTTTTCTCACATAGCTGAAACTCATGTGCGTTGAGCCTCTCAAGTATGTCAGACGGATCAAGTGTCTTGAAGTCAGGGCGTTCTTGAATCATCATGGAAAGGGTGTCGAATGAGCTATCAAGTGATCTCAGGAGTGTCTTGACTATCTCATGCTTGGTGATTTCAGTGGCACCAAGAGCACGAAGCTCATTTGTGATGTCAATGAGGCGATCAAATGTGAGCTGGACATTTTCATCGTCATTTCTCTTGAAAGGGTTGAAGAGGTTGCGAAGAACACTGATCCTTTGATCTCTCTGGGTTGAGACGCCTTCATTGACCTTGGAGAGCCAGTCCGAGACTAGCTTCGCCGTTTCCAGAGCACTCACACGGCCATACTGTCCTTTGGTCAGATGACCACAGATGATGCTCTTGGCAGTAGAATCCAATTGAACAAACTTCTTGACATCAGCAGGGTTGACACCTTCACCGGTCTTGGGAATGCCGTTCTTGACGACATACCAGAGGTCGACATCAATGGCTTCGAGATGCATGCGCTTCTTATTCTTCTAGTAGGGATATTCAGTGCCATCGAAGACAGGGCATGCAGCGGAGACTTTGATTATCCCTGCAGTCGACATAGCTAAAACTCCAGGTGGTTAAACCGAATCACATAGAATAAGGGAGTACCTTGCTCTGATACCAATTGAAAGTGCTAGTAATAGACTAGAGGGGGGTGAATAGGCGATTTTTATGAAAGTCTTCAAAAAATGGGAGTTTCAAAGACAAACAATAAAAATGAACCTATTGATAGGTAGCGGAAGGTAGACTACACTAGGCAAGCAATATTCAAGTATTCAACAAAGTGAAAGCACGAAGACTAATAGCAGCTAGGTAGAGATGATTAGGATGGAAGACAGTATGAAGCCAAACAACAGTGGTAGTCACAAGGTGAAGTTAAACAGGTAACACAAGCGGGCAATGACTTCACGAAGACAAACTGTAAATAAAGAGAGGGAAAAGATAGAACCAGTTGCTTGATGAGGATAAGGATTTGTTGGACCAGTTCCAGTTGTTGTGTCAACTGTACGTCTGGTGAGGGAGGCTGAGATTTAACTTAGAAGACCGCGTCTTCACCTTATTCCCCTTGACAGACTTCGTTCACCGGCATCCACAATGACTCTTGGATGCTCAGAACGCGACGCCTAACTGGCTGGAGGATTCATAGTCCTCAAGTATAACAAGTCTTCAAGTCACGCGGACATAAAGACTTCAGTGATGCCTAACACTCTTTGGTTCTGGATGTTTTGGGCTTTGTCCTCGCAAGGATTTCTCTCTCTCAAAAGCTTCAGAGGTGGGGTGCTCTCAAACGACAAAAGCCGTGCACTAACTCTGAGTAGCCACCAATTTATGGTGTAGGGGGTGGGCTATTATAGTCACTAGGCAACCAAACCTGATTTGTCCGAAATGACCCTGGGTCACTAAGGAACTGACACGTGTTCCAACGGTCAGATTTCAAACACACGCGGTAGCTAGACTTGGGCTACAAGTAAAGCTGACTCATCCGCCTCTGGATAAGATTTGCTCTCATTGTCTTTGCTCGAAGACATAGGATTTAGTTGAGCATCACTTCAGTCACTCTGACTTTGCTCACTTGGACCCCACTTAACAGTACGGTGGTTCCTATGACTCAACAAAGAAGAAAATGAAACAATGAAACAACTATGTCTTCGCGCTCCATAGTCGATGTCTTCTCATGTCATAGTCTTCAATGTGAATGTCTTCACATACCACCATTGTCTTCAATGTATTCACACCTTTTTAGGGGTCATCTCTGGTAGATAAACCGAATCAATGAGGGACTACTCCTGTGTTATCCTGCAATTCACACAAACACATTAGTCCCTCAACCAGGTTTGTCGTCAATACTCCAAAACCAACTAGGGGTGGCACTAGATGCACTTACAGTTGTGCAACATACACTTCTTCAATTTTGCCGTTGAGAAAGGCACTCTTTACATGAATTTGGTACAGAAGAATGTTGTTGTGATTGGCGTAGGCTAGCAGTATGCGAATCGCTTCAAGCCTAGCCACAGGAGCAAAGGTTTCATTAAAGTCAATCCCTTCAACTTGTGTGTAACCTTGAGCAACGAGACGAGCCTAGTTTCTGAAAACTTGACCGTGCTCATATTGTTTGTTGCGATGGATCCATTTGGTACCGATAATATTGTGCTTGCGAGGGTCATGACGCTTTACTATCTCAGACACATTGTTCATCTTGAACTTTTAAAGCCCTTGTTGCATAGCTTGAATCCATTCAGGTTCCATGGAGGCTTCATCAACTTTCTTGGGTTCAGATATAAAGAAAAATGCAAAGTGCCCACAGAAATTTGCTAGCTTTGTTGCTCTTGAACGAGTGAGCGGACCAGGTGCATTGATGCTATCAATTATCTTCTCAATCTGTACTTCATTTGCAACACGAGGATGAAATGGATGAAGATTTTGCCCTTGCTGATCATTGTCTTCTTCTTCAGCATTGGCTTCAGGCTGAGTAGTGTCTTCATGCTGATTAGGTGCAGAAATGATGATTTCCTCTTCAGCCTGTTCCTCTGAAGGTATGATTTCTCCAGTACCCATAAGCTTGATAGATTCACTTGGTGTATCTTCATCTAGCACATTCGGCAGGTGCTCTCTTTGTCAGCCGTTAGTCTCATCGAACCACACATCCACAATTTCAACCACTTTGTAGTGCAAGAGGTTAAAGACTCTGTAGGAGTGCGAATCCTTTCCGCAGCCAAGTATAAAACCTTCATGTGCTTTCGGTGCAAATTTTGAAGTGTGATGTGGATCCTTGGTCTTGCACCGAATACTCTGAAATAGCTGACGTTTGGCTTCTTGCCAGTCAGGAGCTCATATGATGTGTTCTTTAGGAACTAGTGAAGATAAACACAGTTGATGATGTGGCATGCAGTATCAATGGCTTCAGGCCAGAATTTCCTTGGAGTCTTGTACTCATCAAGCACCGTTCATGCCATCTCAATGAGGGTTCTATTCTTGCGCTCCATGATGCCATTTTGCTGAGGTGTGTATGGAGCAGAGAACTCATGTGTGATGCCCAATGTATCAACATAATTGTCGAGGCCGGTGTTCTTGAATTCTGTGCTGTTGTCACTTCTGATGTGCTTGATCGTGATGCCATAATTGGTCATGGCATGATTGGCAAATCATCTGAAGACATCCTGCACTTCAGTCTTGTAGAGAATTATGTGCACCCATGTATATCTTGAGTAATCATCAACAATGACGAAACCATAGAGGCAAGTAGTGGTACTAAGGGTAGAGTAGTGAGTAGGGCCAAATAAGTCCATGTGAAGCAGCTTGAAGGGACGTGTCGTCATCATGATTGTCTTCGAGGGATGCTTGGCCCTAGTCATCTTTCCAGCTTCGCAGGCACCGCATAAATGATCCTCCTTGAACTTGACGCCCTCGATGCCTATGACATGCTTCTTCTTCATGAGAGTGTGTAAGTTCCTCATGCCAGCATGCCCTAGCCTCCGATGCCAAAGCCAGCACTCCGACATTGAGACAGACATTAAGTCGAAACCAAGGGATTCAATAAACATCACTTTATCCATGTGCTGATCCTTTGATATTGCAACTCTACCTAGGCCCAATACCTTGCTTTTACCAGTGTCAGCAAATGTGATGTGACTTTTGTTAGACGATCGTAGGGTTGAATATAAGAAGACTTCGATCACTGGTCATGTGGTTATCCACTTTCCATAATCCACTCAGAAGCCTTTGGTGTCATACCCTATAGTGCAGTTTGGGGGATAGGCTTCACCAAGGGAAATGTGAAGCATAAACATTTGATGAACAAGCATATTATCAAAGTTCAGATCCTGGTTAGGGTAGATAGGATGTTTGTCAAGAAATCCTGGGACGATACATAGTAAGACCATTCTGGCATTTTATCTTGCGCCCCACAAGATGTTTTAGGTCCCCAACACAAGCATCAGAAGCCTTTGATTTCCGGCTGGAGACCTTTCCCTGTAAAAGAGAGTTAATTTTTCTTAACCACCCACATCTTCAGGGGTGGCTTAGAAGCAATGAGTCTAAGTGCAGCATTTGAGAACTTTGGCTTTGGTGCCCTAGCAAATAGCCTTGCAGGAGGTGAATAATACTCATAAGAATAAGCAAAAAAGTCCTCGGTCTTATGAACATAGCGGTTTCATGAAACATACTCGTATTCATAAGTCTAAGTATGGTTTCCCTGCAAAACATTGGCGTTAGGGTGACACTGGTGGGTCCTCTATCTGTATGAAGCCTTTGGACCATGTGAAGCCCTTGGTCCGGGCTTTGTCTTCTTCCCAGGTGGTGTCATGATGACATTCACAGGAAGCTTCTCAAGAAAACTTTTGGGCACCCAGATCTTCTTCAAAGGTGGTCCATTCCTGCAGTTAGTACCAATATACCTGGCAAACACTTCACCATTCTGATTCTTAAACAGTTTTTAATTTGCATCAAATGATTCATCAATGATAATGGGGTTAGCATAGGTGAAGCCATATAAGTTGATGGATCCACTAAAGGTCCCTTTGCAGCAACCCAGGTGGTTTTGGGGTACTTCTTAGGCTTCCAGTATGAACCATCAACATTCATTTTCCTCTCGAACCCAACAGCCTCTTTCCTAGGGTTTTGGTTCAGAATCTGTTTCTTGAGGACGTCACATAGTGTCTGATGCCCTTTGAGACTTTTATACATCACTATTTCAAGCAAAGTATTCAATCTAGCATTCTCATCAGCAAGAGTAGTGGTATCCTCAGAAGAGGGGTTAGTTACCACATCAGCAGTTGAAGATATTGCAACAGTAGTAGCAGTAGAACATTCAGCAACAGAGACAACATTATCACGCTCAAGACATTTTAGACATGGTGGCTCAAATTTTTCCTAAGCGGAACTGATCTGTTGAGCGTGGAGTGAATTGTTCTCCTTTTGATGATCTTCATGAGACGCTCTCAGGTTCTCAAGTTCTTGCTTCCTTTGAAGATAATCATAGGAAAGTTTCTCATGAGTAACTGAGAGAGTTTCATGACGACTTTCAAGTTCCTCACACTTAACGCGATGATTTTTAACGTCTTCAATTAAGGACTGAGCTCGAGTCATTTCCGTGTCCAACAGGTCATCGCTTTTGTCTAGCAACTTTTGAATATGTTCCATAGCAGTTTGTTGTTCAGTTGCAATTTTAGCAAGTGTTCTGTAGCTAGGTTTGGATTCACATTCAGAGTCATCTTCACTAGATGTTTGAAAGTAAGCATCGCGTGAGTTTACCATTGCTCCACGTGCCATGAAACAGTAGGTCGGAGCAGAGTCATCCTCATCATCGGCATCTGCATCAGCGACGAGGGCATTGTCTTCAGTGTTGAAGATGGACTTGGCAAAGTGAGCTGAAGCTAGAGCCAGGCTTGCCACACCTGAATCGAACTCCTCCTCAGACTGCACCTCCGCCTCCTCAAAAGCAGACTCCTCCTCTGAATCCATCTCCTTGCCAACAAACGCACGAGCCTTGCTGGATGAGCTCTTCTTGTGAGATGAAGACTTTGAAGAAGACTTTGAGGATTTCTTCTTCTTCTTGTCATCAAAATCATATTCCTTGCTATTCTTCTTCTTCTTGGTCTCATTATCCCATAGAGGACACTCGGAGATGTAGTGACCAGGTTTCTTGCATTTGTGGCATGGTCTCTTCTTGTGGTCACGGGTGGAAGCTTCATCATTTCATGAGCTGGATCTTGAAGACTTTCCAAAATGTTTCTTATTTGAGAACTTCTGGAACTTCTTGAAGAGCATTGCTAGCTCCTTTCCAATGTCTTCAGGATCCCCAGAACTGTAGTCATATTCTTCTTCAGATGAGGAACCGACCTTTTCTTTCAAAGCACGGGTTCGGCCATAGTTGGGGCCATAGATGTCTCTCTTCTTAGATAACTGGAACTCATGTGTGTTGAGCCTCTCAAGTATGTCAGACAGATCGAGATCTTTGGAGTCAGGACGTTATTGAATCATCAACGCCAGGGTGTCGAATGAGCTATAAAGTGATCTTATGAGTTTCTTGACGATTTCGTGCTTGGTGATCTCAGTGGCGCCAAGTGCGCGAAGCTCATTGCTGATATCAGTGAGGCGGTCAAATGTGAGCTGGACATTCTCATTGTCGTTTCTCTTGAAGCGGTTGAAGAGGTTGCGAAGAACATCAATCCTTCAATCTCTCTGAGTTGAGATGCCTTCGTTGACCTTGGAGAGCCAGTCCCAGACTAGCTTCACAATTTCCAGTGCACTCAGACGGCCGTACTGTCCTTTGGTCAGATGAGCATAGATGATGTTCTTGGCAGTCGAATCCAGTTGAATGAACCTCTTGACATCAGCAGTGGTGACACCTTCACCGACCTTGGGAACGCCAGTCTTGATGACATACCAGAGGTCGACATCAATGGCTTCAAGATGCATGTGCATCTTATTCTTCCAGTAGGGGTAATCAGTGCCATCAAAGACTGGGCACGCAGCGAAGACCTTGATTATCCCTATAGTCGACATAGCTACAACTCTAGGTGGTTAAACAGAATCATACATAACAAGGGAGCACCTTGCTCTGATACCAATTGAAAGTTCTAGTTACCAACTATAGGGGGAGTTAATAGGCGATTTTATTAAAGTCTTCAAAACATGAGGTTTGAAGACAAATAGTAGAATTGAACCTATTGATATGCAGCGCAAGGTAGACTACACTAGACAAGCCATAGTCAAGTAAGCAATGTAGTGAAAGCACGAATACTATCAGCAGCTAGGTAGTATGGATCAGGATGGAAGACCGTATGAAGCCAAACAGTAAATAGTCTTCACTCGGTGAAGTCAATCAAATCAGACAAGCAGGCAATGACTTCACGAATACAAACTGTAAAGTAAAGGCAAATGGAGGATAGAACCAGTTGCTTGGTGAAAACAAGGATTTGGTAGACCAGTTCCAGTTGTTGTGACAACTTTACGTCTGGTTAGGGAGGCTAAGGTTTAACTCAGAAGACCGCTTCTTCACCTTATTCCCCTTGAGCTAAGGACACCCATTCCTCGCCCAATCACTCTGGTAAGTCTTCAAGGTAGACTTCCAAACCTTCACAAACTTCGTTCACCGGCGATCCACCACGACTCTTGGATGCTCAGAACACGACGCCTAACCGGCTGGAGGATTCACAGTCCTCAAGTGTAACAAGTCTTCAGGTCACGCGGACAGAAAGACTTCAGTGATGCCTAACACTCTTTGGCTCTAGGTGTTTTGGCCTTTGTCCTCGCAAGGATCTCTCTCTCTCTCAAATGCTTTGGAGGTGGGTTGCTCTCACACGACAAAAGTCGTGCACTAACTCCGAGCAGCCACCAATTTATGGTGCAGGGGGTGGGCTATTTTTAGCTAGGAGGCAACCCGAGCTGATTTGTCCGAAATGACCCTGGGTCACTAAGGAACCGACACGTGTCCAATGGTCGGATTTCAAACACACGCGGTAGCTTTACTTGGGCTACAAGCAAAGTTGACTCATCCAGCTTTGGATAAGATTTGTCTCATTGTCTTCGCTCGAAGACATAGGATTTTGGTTGAGCATGACATAAGTCACTCTGACTTTGTTCACTTGGGCCCCACTTGACAGTACGTCGGTACCTATGACTCAACAAGGAAGAAAAGGAAACTACAAAAAAACTATGTCGTCTTAGTCCATAGTCTCCAAATGAATGTCTTCACATGCCATAATCTTCATTGTGAATGTCTTCATGAACCACCATTGTCTTCAATGTATTCACACATTTTTAGGGGTCATCTCTGGTATGTAAACCGAATCAATAAGGGACTATTACCTATGTTATCCTGCAATTCTCACAAACACATTAGTCCCTCAACAAAGTTTGTCCTCAATACTCCAAAGCCAAGTAGGGGTGGCACTAGATGCACTTATACCATACTTTAGCCCAACATTGTGTTGGATGCCATCTTTTTGCAAATCAAAGCCATATACCCCCCGCGGCTCTCTGGACTATACCAATTACCTGGACTTTCGCAGTATGGGGGTTGGACATGGTTGAACCACTTAAAGGGGGAACCAAGAAAAAGAAATACCTACTGGTTATGGTTGATAAATTCACTAAATGGATTGAAGCAAAGCCAGTAACCTCAGTAAAGTCCGGACCAGTTGTCGACTTTACATCCGGCATGGTACACTGTTACGGTGTCCCTCACAGTATCATCACGGATAATGAATCCAATTTCATGGCCCAGGAAGTCAAGGACTGGTGCGCTACTATGGGCATCAAGCTCGACTATGCTTCAGTGTACCACCCGTAGACCAACAGACAAGTTGAACGGGGCAACAGACTAATCATGAGCGGCATAAAACATCGCCTGGTCCATTCTTTGAAACAATCTGTTTGTCACAGGGTGGAGGAGCTTGACTCCATACTATGGGGACTGCGCACTACCCCCAACCTATCAATGGGATACACACCCTTCTTCATGGTGTACGGCACAGAAGCATTCCTCCCTTGTGATATGATTCACGACGCACCTCGAGTACGCATGTATGAGGAAAAGGAAACTGAGTTGGATCGGCAAGATGACCTGGACGTCTTGGAAGAAGAGTGGGATGTAGCTCGGGCACGGTCTACATTTTACGAGCAGCAGGCTTGACGCTACCCGAGCAGGGAAGTTCGGCGAAGGAATACAACGTTGCGGAACTCGCCCTCTGTCTCCTTGAGAAGCAAAAGAACAAACTCTCACCCAAATGGGATGGCCCTTTCATAATCGATGAAGTATTAGCAGGAGGAGCGTATCGTATTCGCAACCCGGCCGATGACTGCCTCGAACCAAACCACTGGAATGCATCTCGGTTCCGACGCTTCTACGGCTAGTGCGGCGACATCAGTCCATTATCCTTTTTCTCATCATAAATTTCTTCTCTTTACTCTTGGGGAGTTAGCATCTCCCGGGCCCTGCCCGGATAAACCGAACTATGTTTAGGCCCTTTTTATTGCACATTTTGAAATGTTCTACCCAATTTTTACCTAGGGCTCCTTTAAAGCAGCCAATTAATATATTTTCCATGCACATAATTGTCTTTGTCATGTTTGCATTCTCCCGAATACTTTTTCAGCCATCATATCCACTGATTTGACTTAAGTTTTTGCCAAGCTGGGTTGCCTGGCTCCCGTGCTTACCCCCTGATGACCCACAAGTATAGGGGATCAATTGTAGCTCTTTTTGATAAGTAAGAGTGTCAAACCCAACGAGGAGCAGAAGGAAATGACAAGTAGTTTTTAGTAAGCTAATGTCTGCAAGTGCTGAAATTGTAATTAGCGGAGTAGTTTGGTAGCAACATAATTTGTAATGAGCAAGTAACGATAATAGTAACAAGTATGCAGCAAGGTAGCCCAATCCTTTTGAGGCAAAGGACAGGCCAAAACGGTCTCTTATGATAAGCAAAGCATTCTTGAGGGTACACGGCAATTTCATCTAGTCACTTTCATCATGTTGGTTCGATTTGTGTTCGCTACTTTGATAATTTGATATGTGGGTGGACTGGTGCTTAGGTGTTGTTCTTACTTGAACAAACCTCCTACTTATGATTAACCCTCCCGCTAGCATCCCCAACAACAAGAAGAGTATTAAGAATAAATTCTAACCATAGCATTAAACTTTAGGATCCAATCGGTCCCTTATGAAATAGCGCATAAACTGGGTTTAAGTTTCATCACTCTATAAACCACCATCTAATTGCTACTCCACAATGCATTCCCTTAGGCGCAAAATATGGTGAAGTGTCATGTAGTCGATGTTCACATGACACCACTAAGGGAATCACAACATACATACTATCAAAATATCGAACACATATCAAATTCACATGATTACTTGCAAATGATTTCTCCCGTGACCTCAAGAACAAAAGTAACTACTCACAAATGATAAACATGTTCATGATCAGAGGAGTATTAAATAGCATAATGGATCTGAACATATAGTCGTCCACCAAATTAACCATATAGTAATCAACTACAAGATGTAATCAATACTACTAGTCACCCACAAGCACCAATCTATAGTTCCAGTAAAAAGATTGTACACAAGAGATGAACTAGGGTTTGAGATGAGATGGTGTTGTTGAAGATGTTGATGGAGATTGCCCTCCCCGAGACGGGAGAGTTGTTGGTGATGATGCTGACGATGATTTCCTCCTTCGGAAGGGAAGTTCCCCCGGCGGAATCGCTCCGCCGAAGGGCAAAAGTGCTCCTGCCCAAGTTCCGCCTCGAAACGGCGGCGCTCCGTCCCGAAAGCCTTCTCACTACAGGAATCACGCACTTTGCCGTCAGCCATGGCTGACGGCAAAGACCTTTGAAGTCAGCCAGCAGACGGCAACAGGTCCAGCTGAATAGGCTACGGCAAAGGCCTCTTTGCCGTCTGCTGGCAGACGGCAAAGATGAAAAGGTCTTTGCAAAGGACTTGGAGGACACACGTGGCAGCTTAGGGCCGTTAAGGGGTTAACGGTGTGCTTTGCTGTCCGCTGGCGGACGACAACGATGCAAAGTTCTTTGCCGTCAGCTAGCGGACGACAAAGAAACCATATAGGCCAGCCCAAAGGCCCCATGTTGTACAGATTACCTACCACGTGGCATCTTTGCCGTCCGCTTGTCGATGGCAAAGCTTTTGCCGTTTTCTAGCGAATTTGCAAAGTGCCTAGATAGCCCCTTTTTTCTTAAATTCATTCAATTTGACAATTTCACAGATATATATATATATATATATATATATATATATATATATATATATATATATATATATATATATATATATATATATAAACATTTGAAACTAATTTCAATAATAAGTTTCCAACAGCATAAGAAACATACAAGTTTCCAACAACATATCCAACATACAATGATTTCCAACAAGAAGTTTCCAACAACATATCCATATACACATATATATCCAAAACAAGTTTCCAACAAGAAGTTTGCAACAACATATCCATATATACATACATATCCAAAAGAAGTTTCCAACAAGTTTCCATAAACAAAAAGGAAACACATGGAGAAGAGTACACTCCATCAATGCAAGCTTCCTCATCTAAAGCAAATCTGCAAATTGGGAAAGATGAAAGTTAGAAGAAGAAGACTAGCTAGAAGAAAAAGAAGAAAAGGAAGAAGAAAAGTAAGAAGAAGAGGAAGAAGAATTTAGCTTCTCTTTCTTTTTCTCTTCTCCTCTTCTTTATCTTCTTCTTCTTCTAACTAAGGTAGGTAAATTTTTTAGGTAAGCTAGGTAATAATGCTAAGTGTGAGGTCATTTTAGAGCTAAGCTAGGTAAATAAGTAATTTTGGAGCTAACCTAGGTAAAATGGAACACATTGGAGCTAACCTAGGTACACTTGATCATTTTGGAGCTAACCTAGGTAAAATGGATCATATTGGAGCTAACCTAGGTAAAATTGGTCATTTTGGTGCTAACCTAGCATATTATGCCATTTTTGACATAAGTAAGCTTAGTATAGGTCATTTTGGAGCTAACCTAGGTAAAATGGATCATATTGGAGCTAACTTAGGTAAAATTGGTCATTTTGGAGCTAACCTGGCATATTATGAGTTAACTAAGCATATTATGCCATCTTTTTACATAAGTAAGGTAAGTATAGGCCTTTCTTGAGCTATCCCATGTAACTAAGCATATTAGAGCTAATTTAGCATTTTAGAGCTAACTTAGGTCATTACGGAGGAAAGAAGCTAAGTATAGATCATTTTGGAGATCTGACATACCTAACATACTTCTCTCCTCCTTCTTCTCCTTATCCTTCATCATCATGATGCGCTTAGAGCGGCGAACCAGTGGGACGTAGTCTTCTACCACAATTGGCATGGTCATGTCGCCCAGCTGTGGGATTGTGAGGTCATTATCAGGCACCACCACCATCGCGAGGCCATCTTCAGGCAACACCATCGCTAGGTCATCGTCAGCCACCACCATCTATTGCCCATTGTCAGCCACCACCATTGCTTGCCCATCGTCAGCCAACCCCATCGCTTGGCCCTTGTCAGCCACCACCATCGTGAGGTCATCGTTAGACAGAATAGGCTGCACCTCCTCATCCCCACTCTGCTCTTCTTCCTCACTCCATTCCGGATCATCCTCGCTGCTGCTTTTGCTGTAGCCAGTGTCATTGCTGCTTTGGCTGTAGCCAGAGTCGCTGCTGCTGCTCCCATTGCCTGACCAAATGCAACAATGACCGTTAACAATCAATGTGAGACAAAGTCAAATGTAGAGGAAGAAGCGGCAGAATGTACTGGCATCGTTGTCGTCCTGGTAGCGCATGCGACACATAATCGTGTTGAACACCTTCACGGTGAGCATGGCATCGCTGTCATAGCTGAAGAGAAGGAAGTACCCGTGCCGCAGGTCGTAGGCACAGTAGAACTGCTCCCACCCACGACACAAGTACATGTGGCCGTACCTAATCACCACCTCCATGTCCCAATGCATGCGAAGCCCGCTGCCGGCCTGTCGCAGCTTCACATTCTTTGGCCGATGGCCGTCCAGCGTCTTCATAAAAGTGTCAAGCAGCCTCTGCAGTTTGGGACAAGGAGTGATGTAGCAAACAACAAAGTTATCATAAAGAGATGGGTGAAGGGGAGATCTCTCCTTTTATATACCTGCCTCCTAGAGGAATTCTCAAGTATGATACTAAAGAACTCGAAAGCATCCAACTCGTACTCCGTTGTGGCAGAGCGCAGCCTGCGGTGGCGGCCTCCCCCCATCTCTGATAAACAGCGAGAAGAGACCAATTACTACCCTTACAACATTATCATACAACATTACAATAGATGAAGTTTTGAGCAGAAGATAATAAGCTACACAAAGTTATCATTTCACATTCAAAAAGCAATGCACTTGTGGACATATGATGGCAACAACTTGAACCCTTCAAAACTAGGGATTTCTTTATACATGAAACAAAACTGAAAATGTAAACCAAATTAACAAGTTTTAGTTACTTGGAGTAACATTTGGTTTTAATTTAACTATAATATGCAATGGATGATATTGCTCAGATATGTGTTACAAAACTGAGAAACAAGTTTGAAGAGAGAATAACAAGCACTAGTGTTGGCACTCTACTTTGGGCAGTTAGTTAGTGGAAATTTTTCTACTAGAGATGCTTTGACTGATTTCCTGGAACGTAAATAATTTCCTGGAACCCAAAAACCATTGGATACGAAAACAACGAGATTTGCATCAATAAATAACTATTTCTTGCTACAAGTTCCAGTAATATCTTAATCTTGGTCTCGAGATGGGCACATGTTAATTAACTGCAAGTGGAGACATTGGGTGCATTTTTCTATGAGCACACTTGCTAAGTTGCTATCGCATGGTTAGCTGCTGAAGGCAAAGCTCTCACATGGTAATGATGGATCATTTTGGCTTGAGATCTCGATGACCCAGACCAATCAAGGTGCTCATGAAATAAAAATCATATATAAAACAACACACGGTAATACTAATCTCCAAGTACTTATCTCTTAATTTCCTCTCAAGCCTTAACCTATCTGTTTCTTGTTATGTTTCCCAGTGATTCCTTTAAATTAGCAGCACACAACTTCTGCCATGGCTTCAATCAGCAACAAAATAGGAAATGACAAGTAGTTTTTAGTAAGCTAATGTCTGCAAGTGCTGAAATTGTAATTAGCGGAGTAGTTTGGTAGCAACATAATTTGTAATGAGCAAGTAACGATAATAGTAACAAGTATGCAGCAAGGTAGCCCAATCCTTTTGAGGCAAAGGACAGGCCAAAACGGTCTCTTATGATAAGCAAAGCATTCTTGAGGGTACACGGCAATTTCATCTAGTCACTTTCATCATGTTGGTTCGATTTGTGTTCGCTACTTTGATAATTTGATATGTGGGTGGACTGGTGCTTAGGTGTTGTTCTTACTTGAACAAACATCCTACTTATGATTAACCCTCCCACTAGCATCCCCAACAACAAGAAGAGTATTAAGAATAAATTCTAACCATAGCATTAAACTTTAGGATCCAATCGGTCCCTTATGAAATAGCGCATAAACTGGGGTTTAAGTTTCTGTCACTCTCGCAAACCACCATCTAATTGCTACTCCACAATGCATTCCCTTAGGCGCAAAATATGGTGAAGTGTCATGTAGTCGATGTTCACATGACACCACTAAGGGAATCACAACATACATACTATCAAAATATCGAACACATATCAAATTCACATGATTACTTGCAAATGATTTCTCCCGTGACCTCAAGAACAAAAGTAACTACTCACAAATGATAAACATGTTCATGATCAGAGGAGTATTAAATAGCATAATGGATCTGAACATATAGTCGTCCACCAAATTAACCATATAGTAATCAACTACAAGATGTAATCAATACTACTAGTCACCCACAAGCACCAATCTATAGTTCCAATAAAAAGATTGTACACAAGAGATGAACTAGGGTTTGAGATGAGATGGTGTTGTTGAAGATGTTGATGGAGATTGCCCTCCCCGAGACGGGAGAGTTGTTGGTGATGATGCTGACGATGATTTCCTCCTTCGGAAGGGAAGTTCCCCCGGCGGAATCGCTCCGCCGAAGGGCAAAAGTGCTCCTGCCCAAGTTCCGCCTCGAAACGGCGGCGCTCCGTCCCGAAAGCCTTCTCACTACAGGAATCACGCACTTTGCCGTCAGCCATGGCTGACGGCAAAGACCTTTGAAGTCAGCCAGCAGACGGCAACAGGTCCAGCTGAATAGGCTACGGCAAAGGCCTCTTTGCCGTCTGCTGGCAGACGGCAAAGATGAAAAGGTCTTTGCAAAGGACTTGGAGGACACACGTGGCAGCTTAGGGCCGTTAAGGGGTTAACGGTGTGCTTTGCTGTCCGCTGGCAGACGACAACGATGCAAAGTTCTTTGCCGTCAGCTAGCGGACGACAAAGAAACCATATAGGCCAGCCCAGTGCCCCATGTTGTACAGTTACCTACCACGTGGCATCTTTGCCGTCCGCTTGCTGATGGCAAAGCTTTTGCCGTCTTCTAGCAGACGGCAAAGTGCCTGTATAGCCCCTTTTTTCTTAAATTCATTCAATTTGACAAATTTCACAGATATATATATATATATATATATATATATATATATATATATATATATATATATATATATATATATATATATATATAAACATTTGAAACTAATTTCAATAATAAGTTTCCAACAAAGATAAGAAACATACAAGTTTCCAACAACATATCCAACATACAATGATTTCCAACAAGAAGTTTCCAACAACATATCCATATACACATATATATCCAAAACAAGTTTCCAACAAGAAGTTTGCAACAACATATCCATATATACATACATATCCAAAAGAAGTTTCCAACAAGTTTCCATAAACAAAAAGGAAACACATGGAGAAGAGTACACTCCATCAATGCAAGCTTCCTCATCTAAAGCAAATCTGCAAATTGGGAAAGATGAAAGTTAGAAGAAGAAGACTAGCTAGAAGAAAAAGAAGAAAAGGAAGAAGAAAAGTAAGAAGAAGAGGAAGAAGAATTTAGCTTCTCTTTCTTTTTCTCTTCTCCTCTTCTTTATCTTCTTCTTCTTCTAACTAAGGTAGGTAAATTTTTTAGGTAAGCTAGGTAATAATGCTAAGTGTGAGGTCATTTTAGAGCTAAGCTAGGTAAATAAGTAATTTTGGAGCTAACCTAGGTAAAATGGAACACATTGGAGCTAACCTAGGTACACTTGATCATTTTGGAGCTAACCTAGGTAAAATGGATCATATTGAGCTAACCTAGGTAAAATTGGTCATTTTGGTGCTAACCTAGCATATTATGCCATTTTTGACATAAGTAAGCTTAGTATAGGTCATTTTGGAGCTAACCTAGGTAAAATGGATCATATTGGAGCTAACTTAGGTAAAATTGGTCATTTTGGAGCTAACCTGGCATATTATGAGTTAACTAAGCATATTATGCCATCTTTTTACATAAGTAAGGTAAGTATAGGCCTTTCTTGAGCTATCCCATGTAACTAAGCATATTAGAGCTAATTTAGCATTTTAGAGCTAACTTAGGTCATTACGGAGGAAAGAAGCTAAGTATAGATCATTTTGGAGATCTGACATACCTAACATACTTCTCTCCTCCTTCTTCTCCTTATCCTTCATCATCATGATGCGCTTAGAGCGGCGAACCAGTGGGACGTAGTCTTCTACCACAATTGGCATGGTCATGTCGCCCAGCTGTGGGATTGTGAGGTCATTATCAGGCACCACCACCATCGCGAGGCCATCTTCAGGCAACACCATCGCTAGGTCATCGTCAGCCACCACCATCTATTGCCCATTGTCAGCCACCACCATTGCTTGCCCATCGTCAGCCAACCCCATCGCTTGGCCCTTGTCAGCCACCACCATCGTGAGGTCATCGTTAGACAGAATAGGCTGCACCTCCTCATCCCCACTCTGCTCTTCTTCCTCACTCCATTCCGGATCATCCTCGCTGCTGCTTTTGATGTAGCCAGTGTCATTGCTGCTTTGGCTGTAGCCAGAGTCGCTGCTGCTGCTCCCATTGCCTGACCAAATGCAACAATGACCGTTAACAATCAATGTGAGACAAAGTCAAATGTAGAGGAAGAAGCGGCAGAATGTACTGGCATCGTTGTCGTCCTGGTAGCGCATGCGACACATAATCGTGTTGAACACCTTCACGGTGAGCATGGCATCGCTGTCATAGCTGAAGAGAAGGAAGTACCCGTGCCGCAGGTCGTAGGCACAGTAGAACTGCTCCCACCCACGACACAAGTACATGTGGCCGTACCTAATCACCACCTCCATGTCCCAATGCATGCGAAGCCCGCTGCCGGCCTGTCGCAGCTTCACATTCTTTGGCCGATGGCCGTCCAGCGTCTTCATAAAAGTGTCAAGCAGCCTCTGCAGTTTGGGACAAGGAGTGATGTAGCAAACAACAAAGTTATCATAAAGAGATGGGTGAAGGGGAGATCTCTCCTTTTATATACCTGCCTCCTAGAGGAATTCTCAAGTATGATACTAAAGAACTCGAAAGCATCCAACTCGTACTCCGTTGTGGCAGAGCGCAGCCTGCGGTGGCGGCCTCCCCCCATCTCTGATAAACAGCAGAAGAGACCAATTACTACCCTTACAACATTATCATACAACATTACAATAGATGAAGTTTTGAGCAGAAGATAATAAGCTACACAAAGTTATCATTTCACATTCAAAAAGCAATGCACTTGTGGACATATGATGGCAACAACTTGAACCCTTCAAAACTAGGGATTTCTTTATACATGAAACAAAACTGAAAATGTAAACCAAATTAACAAGTTTTAGTTACTTGGAGTAACATTTGGTTTTAATTTAACTATAATATGCAATGGATGATATTGCTCAGATATGTGTTACAAAACTGAGAAACAAGTTTGAAGAGAGAATAACAAGCACTAGTGTTGGCACTCTACTTTGGGCAGTTAGTTAGTGGAAATTTTTCTACTAGAGATGCTTTGACTGATTTCCTGGAACGTAAATAATTTCCTGGAACCCAAAAACCATTGGATACGAAAACAACGAGATTTGCATCAATAAATAACTATTTCTTGCTACAAGTTCCAGTAATATCTTAATCTTGGTCTCGAGATGGGCACATGTTAATTAACTGCAAGTGGAGACATTGGGTGCATTTTTCTATGAGCACACTTGCTAAGTTGCTATCGCATGGTTAGCTGCTGAAGGCAAAGCTCTCACATGGTAATGATGGATCATTTTGGCTTGAGATCTCGATGACCCAGACCAATCAAGGTGCTCATGAAATAAAAATCATATATAAAACAACACACGGTAATACTAATCTCCAAGTACTTATCTCTTAATTTCCTCTCAAGCCTTAACCTATCTGTTTCTTGTTATGTTTCCTAGTGATTCCTTTAAATTAGCAGCACACAACTTCTGCCATGGCTTCAATCAGCAACAAAATAAGAAATAAGTAATTCAGCCATGGCACACTGTCACAGCCCTAGAGCTTGCTTGTAACTAGTAGCATTGCATCCATGCATCATGTCTAAATTTCCTTTAAATTTGAATTGGGGAATTGGAGAGCCTCAGGAATCATTTAAAATAAATGATCAACATTAAAAATTGCTTCAAATGTTCCAAGGAAATGTTCCTTTTCAGCTTTAAAAATTATTGGCAAGAATGAAATTCAAACCAATAATTTTAGAGTGACTGAAACATTTTATTTTGGGCCTTTGAATTAATTCAATAACTATTTGCATTGGAAATATATTTTATATATACTTAATATATGTCCAATAATTCGAACATCTTATGTGGTTTGGTATATTTTAGTTCTAGCCACATAACTATTTTCAGGATTTTATAAAATGGTTTAGTATTTTACTAAACTAAAACAAAACAGAATGAAATCGGAAAAAACGGAAATAATAAAAAGAGAGAGAGAGGGACTACCTGATGCTCACCTCTCAGCCCACTTGGCCCACTCCAGCGGCCCAGCCCACCGCCGCCTCCTTCCTGTCGCCTTCCTCCTCTGCCAGAGGAGGGCGGCGCGTGCCCGCAGCGCACCGCCCGCCAAGGCCACCTCCACCCTGCTCGCTTCACCCCGACGCCTGACGCCTCCGAGCGCCACGCGACCCCTCGAACCTCTCACTCTCTCCCGAACTCCTTCCCCCCCTGTCTCGCTCTCTCTGCCGAACCCGGACGAGGCTCGTCGCCGCCGCTCGCCATACCCGCGCCACAGCCGTCCCCAAGCCTCCACGACATGCCCCGAGCTCCGCCATTGACCTCTCGCCGTCCCGCCAAGCCACGCGAGCGAAGCGCCTCGGCCGTCCTCGACCTCGTCTTCAATCTCCGCCGCCGCAACTTCGCCGTGGATTCATGAGCTTCATACCCTCCCGACCTCGCCGTTGCCTCTGCTGGATTCGCGGTGAGCTTGCCGTCGCTTCCCCACTCTCTCTCGCGCCCGCCCTCTAGGCCGTAGCCCGCCGTGGCCGAGCTCCCCCTACCGCCCGGCCATGTCGCCGCCGTCCCGCAGCCGCTTGAACTCGATTAGAGGCGTGTCATCGTGCTCACCGCGACTCAGAGTCCGAGAGCCCCTCGATGAGTTTCTCCGCGCTCTGTAGGCCTCGCCGCCGAACCCGAACTCCGGCCGCCAAAGCTCGACGCCGGCGAGATTCCGGCCACCCCCGCACCTCCCGCTAGTCTCCTTAGATGCGCGCGGGCCCGGGCGTCACGTAGGACCCCTCCGCCTCTCTTTTGCTCACCGGAGGAGGAAACCAAGCACCTCCGGCTGCCTCTGGCTCCGGCCGGCGAGCGAGCCAGCAGGTCAACTCCGGCGAGTTGACCCGGGTTTGGCCTAGTTTGACTTCCCCGGAGCCACTGACATGCGGGCCCCGCCCGGCTAACTAATCTAGTTTAGGTTTAAACTAATTTAACTTAACCTAGGTTAGTGCTAATTAACTAGGTTAGTTTAGTTAGTCATCGACGTGTGCCCCCACACGCCAGTTTGACCTGGGCCCTGTTGACCGCGACGTCACATTGACGTCAGTCGACGCAATAACTAGGTTTCCAGATTTAATTTAATTCAGAAATTCGAGAAAATACTCTAAACTTCTAAAATCATATAAATTCAACCGTAACTCGGATGGAAATAATTTATATATGAAAATGATCAGAAAAATATGAAGAATCTGTTTATGCCATGATCATGCATGTTTAAACAAGTTAACCTCACTGAATAGGATGAATCATGATTAGGTAAATTATGAATAGCATTTGAAGTTGGAGTTCAACCTTGTTTGAATTCCACTTCAACTAACTTGGATTATTATTGCATTAGATGAATTCAGTACCTTAATATGACATGTCATTCATGTGAATGTGCATTGCATTGATTGTGTTCTCTCTTGTTTGCCGGTAATTGTCCCCTCTCGATAGACGACGTCATCGACGATGAGTTCGATGACACCGATGAAGAACTATATTATCTTCGAAGTGCCGTGCAAGCAAAACCCCTTGTTCATTCCAATATAATCCCACTCTCTCGCTCCTGCTCTATTTTATTGCATTAGGACAACAACGACTCATGTGTTACTTGCTGCGGTAGCTGAACCCCTTGATCCTTTGCATGACTGTCATTCCACAAGAATTAGATGAAACCCACTAGCATGAGTAGGGATTGTTTGAGCCATGATGTGCCTACTCATTTATGCTTGTTTGTCATGCCTGCTATCGCTTAGAGTTGAGTCGGTCTGATTCATCGGGAATGAATTGGAATTGTTATGAACATGTCCTATTGTGTGTGAGCTAAGTGTGTGAACACGATTTGGTAAAGGTAGCGGTGAGAGGCCATGTAGGAGTACATGGTGGGTTGTCTCATTGCAGCCGCCCTCGAGAACTGAGTTCTGTGTTTGTGATCCATGAAACAGTTACTACCACGCATTGGGATCCTTAATTGACCCTCTCGGCTTCTTAACCACCCTTGTCCTCATCCGGGAGTTGCAAGTAGTTTCGTGTTTGTAGCATGTCAGGGGCACGCAACGCTGACCTTAGGGGTGGGTTGTGTTGCGGTAGGCACCGTGGCCCAGTGTACCGAGTGCCCGTTTGGTATCTCGGGAACCCTGCACACATCGTTCGGGGCTGTATGGGAAACCTCGGCCGGACTCCCTGCAGATGGAACCCGAATAGGCGATAAACCTGGACTAGGGACTTGAGTGTTTAGGTAGGCTGAGGCCGACACCCACGCTGGGCTTCCGCTTGAAGGTTGCCGAGTACATGTCGTGTAAACGATTTATAAGTGGTGAGAGCGTGTGAAGAAGTACACCCTGCAGGGTTTAATATGATCTATTCAATAGCCGTGTCCATGAAAAGGACTTCAGGTTGCCTATATCAGTTCATAGACAAGTGAAAGTGGATACTCTAAAATGCGCAAGATAAGCGTGAGTGCTATGTATGGCGTTCTCGAGGGAGACGGAGCGGGTCCATAGTGGTGTATTGCCATGGTGAATATGTGGACTCGTGTGCGCCACCTCAAAAGAGTTACTTGCAATGTAGTTCAGGATAGCCACCGAGTCAAAGCTGGCTTGCGGCAACAAACTCCACCACCCCTTTTGATAATGATGCATATGTAGTTAGTTCGATGTAAGTCTTGCTGAGTACAATTGTACTCACGCTTGCTTATTTTATGTTTTGCGAGAGACGCGTCGGTCTCGCTAGTAGTTCCACGTGGACTTCGACGCTTAGCTTGTTACCTCAGCTACGATCTTGTGCCCTCGGCAGATCTCGGTAGATAGTCGCTTCTCAGCCTTTTCCCATTTATAGTTGTCTGTACTCGGACATGATTAGCTTCCGCTTGTGCTTTGACTTGTATGTTTCGAGTGTTGGGTCATGAGACCCATATTTGTAATATCTCGCTCTTCGAGCCTAATGAATAATATTTTGAGTCGAGAGTTATGTTGTGATGCCATGTTGTATCTACACATATTGAGCATATTGTGTGTATGTTTGAAATGCTTGGTATGTGTGGATCCGACAAACTAGTTGTTTATCCTTGGCAGCCTCTCATATGGGGAAATGTAGTCTCGTGCCTCCGAGCGATAGTAGTCCGCTACAGCCCGGTTCACCGAGTCCTGCTAGCCCAGACTACTGCTTGGACACTTGATCGGCGGCATGTGTTTCACTTCGTTCCTATGTCTGTCCTTCGGGAAATGTCACGCGGTGGTATTCGAGTCCTGCTTAGCTGCTACAGCCGGGATACCGAGTCCTGTTAGCCCAGCGCTACAGCCCGAATACATACGTTGATGACCGACATGCTCGATGTGATTCATGTATGCCTGTCCCCATGGGTTAGCGCCGCTTTGGGTTCACGACTAGCCATGTCGGCCCGGGTTCTTCGTCATATGGATGCTAGCGACACTATCATATACGTGAGCCAAAAGACGCAAACGGTCCCGGCCATGGTAAGGCGACACCAGGGAATACCGTGCGTGAGGCCGCAAAGTGATATGATGTGTTACATGCTAGATCGGTGTGACCTAGGATCGGGTCCCGACAGCGTTGGTATCAGAGCCTGACTGCCTGTAGGATTACCAAGCCAAACTGGTCGGGTTGTGTCTAGAAATGCTTTAGCTATGTAAGGGAATTGATTGTGGAAGGAACGTAAGGCTCTTTTACTCCTTGTACCTCATGGCCTTCTCGATCCGAGTCATCCTCTTCTCTTCTACGGGTTTAAGAACTAGGCTTCTCATCTATCTATCGGATGACGTGTTACTAATCCATAGACTTATAAGATTGTTGGCTTTAATCCCGATTCAGTTCCTACTACTCCCGTATGATAACCGTTGATCCCGAATCTTGTTATGATGTTGTTGAGTGGTTATGCCACCGTTTTCGCAGGATGTCTCAAATCATTTTGAGCATTTACAGCCGTTATGCTGTCCGAGTCATCCTGTGTCTCTAAATAGTCTAATGCATTTGCAAGTTCTTTCCTTCCGCTCCTCGATGACCTTTTGGTCGAATAAGCACACTAATCGGTGAGTTGAGGTATTTTGTTACCTCGACATATATGTTGGAGCTACTATTATGACCTTAGGTGTTTAGGAAGTCACCTAGCAATTTAGCTATGCTTTTGTATCCCAAAGTGATGATTCTCGCCATCATTTTCAAAGCATCCGTGATGCCATTTAGTAGCGGTATTCTACTCTCGGGTTGCTGAACCCGAGATTCATCCTACTTCATGTTGTTAGTATTTGCTAGTGCCTTTAGGATATTAGTAACCTTGCGATAGTCCTCAAGGTCCGTGGTATTTCCTTCTTCCAAATACTACGAACCGCTTATGGCAGAAGTTCTTTTGAGCCAAAAGATCACAATAAGAGTGCTCTTGAGGAGTTCTCCATTCATAATTGTGAATCTGCCAATTCTACCTTTCTGCATGGGTTATCCGGAAGAAATGTTGAACTTGCTCGACATACTAATCTGTGCATCCACAACTCAGAAAATTATATGTTCCTTTGAGTTGTTCTCTTAGATGCCTTCGACCTTCATCTATCAATTGATAGCCAAGGGTATGTGTGCATTTGTGTTCATCGATGCATTTTATCCTTGTGGTCCGTCAAGCCATTCTATTCGGAATGACTAGGAGAAACAAACTCCAGACTTCATCCATTTCTAGGATTGGGTCAAAGTAGTTGTATCCCGCAGATCAAAATGCCAATTCAGCTTTTGATTCTGTTCCACCTGGAGTGTTACCATCTTTATGTCAAGAATGTCATGGAAATTGCACCTCCTCTTATGCATTCTTGATGCAGTGATACTTCTCACCATCATCATTCATTCCTCGGTCTTCGTGTTGTTGTAACCGAATGCCGACAAGTGAATTGTGATGTGTGAAATCAATACTCCGAGCAACTTGTTGCTTGGCAGCTAATGGACATTATCCTCATTCTTGGCATGTTGGTTATTAAAACATCATCCTGAGATTGATCGTGCTACCTAGTCCTTAGTTCTGGTGCACCCTTCGATCTATGAGTTAGGATTCTGTCAAGTCCTCACTCGTTCGATCATATCGTCTTGCCCTCAAAAGCAAGATTGTTCTCGAGCTTAGTAACATACCGGTGGTTCGTGACTTTCCAAATATCTTCTTGGAAGTGTTACCGGGTTGTTCCCTGACTGTTATGTTGAGCCCGTGATCAAGTCGGTTTCTTGTGAACCACCCTTTCTCCAAGAATCTGTGTTGGACACCCCTGAGCTAGTTGGTTAAGCCAAACAACAACTTGGAGAGTTGGAAGATAAAAGCTTGCCTAACTTAGTTCGATCCAAAGGGATATTCTTGTGTAGTGTGTATTGAAGAAAGATGATATATCATCGATTGGTCCCTGTGATCAGTTGCTGGATCTATTGTCCTATCAACCCTTTGACTTGAGTGTGGGCAATCGTCAAGTCAAATCGTAACCAACGATATGCGTGATGTTGTCTTACTCGTGGTTGATCCCGCGAGCATACACCATTACATCTTTGGTCTAACCAATGCTATCAACGTGTTCACATGATGGTGGAAGTCCAGTGATGTGGAAATTCCGATGAGTTGTTGTTGAGCCCATCAAGAGCATTTTGTCTCCCCATAAGTCATGTTGAACCTCAACCTAGTGTTGGAAAATTGTGTAAGCATTTCTTCGTGTGCCGTTCATGAAGCTTATGCTTGGATGGTTGAAGAGACTTCCTCGAATTTATGTGCTTTAGGTGTAAGTTGCCGCCATGAATTTGAGAAAGGTTTGTTTTGCTTCCTCTGAATCACTCCAAGTCAGTCATGCATGTGCGAAGTATTCTATGGTTTGATAGACTGATCATCTTCATTCCGTATGTATTCCTAGCACACCAAGCCACTAACTGATTTGCACAAGGAGAAGAAGTTTCTTCATAAGAGCTAATCATATGACTTATGTTAAACTCCGATATCCTCGATGATGGTTCCCAACCTGAACTCGGTAGTGTTTTATGATAAGACTACTATGTGGTCATCCTTGTCTTGGACAACATGTTCACATGTTAGTAGCAGAACCAGCTCATGTTTTGGAGCTTGCTATCGTAGTTCATATCCCGAGAATCTCGCAACGCCATCTCGTCGAATGGTGTTGCAACCCTTCCTTTTCAGACAGGATGAGTCTGAAATATCCTAACACCAACCAGATCTGAATCTCAAAGTGGACATGATGGTTGGAACATTCAACAGCTGCATTTCGCTCCCAGCTTGCACCGTCCTTGTGCTATCTCGCTATAGACTGTCTTCTTAGCAATTCTTGTCCAGGTTTATCTTCAAAGTAGACTTACCATGGGTCCCCCACCTTCGATGATAAGCAAAATCATCCATTCGTTGTCTTCAACAAGGTAGTCTACATCATCCATTCTAGTCCGAGTGTACCATTCCTTTGCACTCCACCAAATGATCGCTTTGATTGCCTTTGGCTGGTATAAAGAGTTCCAATGGTCTCTATATCAAAAGTAATCCTTTTGCCACTTAAGGAATAGTTCTTGCGTCACCTTTCTCGAGGTATCCCGTTACGGGATCATGATAAATATTTCCTCGCCACCTTGACACCATCCACCATCTCCCTAAGCGTGGAATTGTTGCCACCAATCAAACCCGTCGTTGTTCTTCCATCCTCTCGATGTATTTTGTGTCTCAACTCGAGATGTGTCACCGTCTCAGTCCGTGAGTTGATCATGTTTACTTGATCTTCATGAAGATCGAATCATGTAGGGTTTCCCTTTCTTTCTATTGTCGTGTCGAGTGAAGACCTCGAAAGCAAGGACGCCAAGACCAAGATGATGGAATGAATCAACAATTTCGAGGAGGGCAAATGGATTATGAAGATTGTGATAGTTTGTGACCTCCCTTTTCCTCTTGCCTCACGCCTTGAATCTCGGGCGAGATTCTTGTTTAGTGGGGTGAGTTGTCACAGCCCTAGAGCTTGCTTGTAACTAGTAGCATTGCATCCATGCATCATGTCTAAATTTCCTTTAAATTTGAATTGGGGAATTGAGAGCCTCAGAATCATTTAAAATAAATGATCAACATTAAAATTGCTTCAAATGTTCCAAGGAAATGTTCCTTTTCAGCTTTAAAATTATTGGCAAGAATGAAATTCAAACCAATAATTTTAGAGTGATCAAACATTTTATTTTGGGCCTTTGAATTAATTCAATAACTATTTGCATTGGAAATATATTTTATATATACTTAATATATGTCCAATAATTCTGGAACATCTTATGTGGTTTGGTATATTTTAGTTCTAGCCACATAACTATTTTCAGGATTTTATAAAATGGTTTAGTATTTTACTAAACTAAAACAAAACAGAATGAAATAGGAAAAAACGGAAATAATAAAAAGAGAGAGAGAGGGACTACCTGATGCTCACCTCTCAGCCCACCTGGCCCACTCCAGCGGCCCAGCCCACCGCCGCCTCCTTCCTGTCGCCTTCCTCCTCTCGCCAGAGGAGGGCAGTGCGTGCCGCAGCCTGCACTTGCCAAGGCCAGCGCCACCTCCACCCTGCCTTTCACCCCGACGCCTGGGCGCCTCCGAGCGCCACGCGACCCCAGAACCTCTCACTCTCTCCCCGAACTCCTTCCCCCCCCTCTCGCTCTCTCTGCCGAACCCGGACGAGCTCGTCGCCGCCGTTCGCCATACCCGCCACAGCCGTCCCCTAAGCCTCCACGACATGCCCCCGAGCTCCGCCATTGACCTCTCGCGCGTCCCCCGCTAAGCCACGCGAGCGGAAGCGCCTCAGCTTCGTCCTCGACCTCGTCTTCAATCTCAGGCCGCCGGCAACTTCGCCAGGATTCGCGAGCTTCATACCCTCCCGACCTCGCCGTTGCCTCTGCTGGATTCGCGGTGAGCTTGCTGTCGCTTCCCTCATCTCCCTCTCTCGCGCCCGCCCTCTAGGCCGTAGCCCCGCCGTGGCCGAGCTCCCCCTACCTCCGGCCATGTCGCCGCCGTCCCTGCAGCCGCTTGAACTCGATTAGGAGCGTGTCATCGTGCTCACCGCGACTCCAGGAGTCCGGAGAGCCCCTCGATGAGTTTCTCCGCGCTCTGTAGGCCTGCGCCGCTCGAACCCGAACTCCGGCCGCCGCCAAAGCTCGACGCCGGCGAGATTCTGGCCACCCCCGCACCTCCCGCTAGTCTCCTTAGATGCGCGCGGGCCCGGGCGTCACGTAGGACCCCTCCGCCTCTCTTTTGGTCACCGGAGGAGGAAACCCGCACCTCCGTGCCTCTGCTCCGCCCGGCGATGAGCCGCTGGGTCAACTCCGCGAGTTGACCTGGTTTGGCCTAGTTTGACTTCCCGAGCCATCGACATGCGGGCCCCGCCTGCTAACTAATCTAGTTTAGGTTTAAACTAATTTAACTTAACCTAGGTTAGTGCTAATTAACTAGGTTAGTTTAGTTAGTCACTGACGTGTGGCCCCCACATGTCAGGTTTGACCTGGGGCGCCCTGTTGACCACGACGTCACATTGACGTCAGTCGATTTAATAACTAGGTTTCTAGATTTAATTTAATTCAGTAAATTCCGTAAAATACTCTAAACTTCTAAAATCATATAAATTCAACCGTAACTCGGATGGAAATAATTTATATATGAAAAATGATCAGAAAAATATGAAGAATCTGTTTATGCCATGATCATGCATGTTTAAACAAGTTAACCTCACTGAATAGGATGAATCATGATTAGGGTAAATTATGAAATAGCATTTGAAGTTGGAGTTCAACCTTGTTTGAATTCCACTTCAACTAACTTGGATTATTATTGCATTAGATGAATTCAGTACCTTAATATGACATGTCATTCATGTGAATGTGCATTGCATTGATTGTGTTCTCTCTTGTTTGCCGGTAATTGTCCCCTCTCGATAGACGACGTACCGACGATGAGTTCGATGACACCGATGAAGAACTATATTATCTTCGATGTGCTGCAAGCAAAACCCCTTGTTCATTCCGATATAATCCCACTCTCTCGCCTCCTGCTCTATTTTATTGCATTAGGACAACAACGACTCATGTGTTACTTGCTGCATGTAGCTGAACCCTTGATCCTTTGCATGACCTGTCATTCCACAAGAATTAGATGAAACCCACTAGCATGAGTAGGGATTGTTTGAGCCATGATGTGCCTACTCATTTATGCTTGTTTGTCATGCCTGCTATCGCTTAGAGTTGAGTCGGGTCTGATTCATCGGGAATGAATTGGAATTGTTATGAACATGTCCTATTGTGTGTGAGCTAAGTGTGTGAACACGATTTGGTAAAGGTAGCGGTGAGAGGCCATGTAGGAGTACATGGTGGGTTGTCTCATTGCAGCCGCCCTCGTGAACTGAGTTCTGTGTTTGTGATCCATGAAACAGTTACTACCACGCATTGGGATCCTTAATTGACCCTCTCGGCTTCTTAACCACCCTTGTCCTCATCCGGGAGTTGCAAGTAGTTTCGTGTTTGTAGCATGTCAATGCCGCGACGCAACGCTGACCTTAGGGGTGGGTTGTGTTGCGGTAGGCACTGTGGTCTGTGTACCGAGTGCCTGCTTGGTATCTCGGGAACCCTGCACACATCGCTCGGGCTGTATGGGAAACCTCGGCGGACTCCTGGATGGAACCCGAATAGGCGATAAACCTGGACTAGGGACTTGAGTGTTTAGGTAGGCTGAGGCCGACACCCACGCTGGGCTTCCGCTGAAGGTTGCCGAGTACATGTCGTGTAAACGGCGATAAGTGGTGAGAGCGTGTGAAGAAGTACACCCTGCAGGTTTAATATGATCTATTCAATAGCCGTGTCCGCGAAAAGGACTTCGGGTTGCCTATATCAGTTCATAGACAAGTGAAAGTGGATACTCTAAAATGCGCAAGATAAGCGTGAGTGCTATGTATGGCGTTCTCGTAGGGAGACGGGAGCGGGTCCATAGTGGTGTATTGCCATGGTGAATATGTGGACTCGTGCGCCACCTCAAAAGAGTTACTTGCAATGTAGTTCAGATAGCCACCGAGTCAAAGCTGGCTTGCTGCAGTCAAACTCCACCACCCCTTTTGATAATGATGCATATGTAGTTAGTTCTGATGTAAGTCTTGCTGAGTACAATTGTACTCACGCTTGCTTATTTTATGTTTTGCGAGAGAGGCGTCGGTCTCGCTAGTAGTTCCACGTGGACTTGACGCTTAGCTTGTTACCTCAGCTACGATCTTGTGCCCTCGGCAGATCTCGTAGATAGTCGGCTTCTCAGCCTTTTCCCATTTATAGTTGTCTCGTACTCGAGACATGATTAGCTTCCGCTTGTGCTTTGACTTGTATGCTCGAGTGTTGGGTCATGAGACCCATATTTGTAATATCTCGCTCTTCTGAGCCTAATGAATAATATTTTGAGTCGTAGAGTTATGTTGTGATGCCATGTTGTATCTACACATATTGAGCATATTGTGTGTATGTTTGAAATGCTTGGTATGTGTGGGATCCGACAAACTAGTTGTTTATCCTTGGCAGCCTCTCATATGGGGAAATGTAGTCTCGTGCCTCCGAGCGATAGTAGTCCGCTACAGCCCGGTTCACGGAGTCCTCTAGCCCAGCACTACTGCTTGGACACTTGACTGGCGGCATGTGTTTCACTTTCCTTATGTCTGTCCCTTCGGGAAATGTCACGCGGTGGTATTCGAGTCCTGCCTAGCTCGCTACAGCCGGGATACCGGAGTCCTGTTAGCCCAGCGCTACAGCCCGAATACATACGTTGATGACCGACATGCTCGATGTGATTCATGTATGCTGTCCCCATGGGTTAGCGCCGCTTTGGGTTCACGACTAGCCATGTCGGCCCGGTTCTTCGTCATATGGATGCTAGCGACACTATCATATACGTGAGCCAAAAGACGCAAACGGTCCCGGGCCATGGTAAGGCGACACCCGCGGGAATACCGTGCGTGAGGCCGCAAAGTGATATGATGTGTTACATGCTAGATCGGTTTTACCTAGGATCGGGGTCCTGACACACACTTACTTGAGAGCGAGGAGCGGTCAAGGTCGAGGTCGGGGTGGCGTGGGGTGGAGGAGGGGGTTGCCGGGACGGCAGCGGCGGCACGGGCGGAGGAGGGGTTGCTGACGGCAGCGGGCGGCGGCGACGACGGGTTGGCGCGGGCGGAGAGGGGACGCCGGGCGGCGGGCGATGTGGGTGGCACAGGCGGAGCGGTCGGCGACGCGGGTGGCGCGGGGCGGCGGCTGCTCGGGCACGGGGCGGAGAGAGGGGTCAAGGCACGGGCGTGTTTGCTTTTCAGTTAGGGCACAGTTCTTTGGTGTCTGCTAGCAGACGACAAAGAGCCTAGCTAATGGACGTCAGTTTGTGCACTTTCTTTGCAGTCTACTAGCGGACGGCAAAGAAAGTGGCCGTTAGATAGCTGTCGCTAGTGGGCCATCCTCCCTCTTTGTCGTCTACTCGTTGACAGCAATGCATCTATGCCGTCAGCTAGCGGACAGCAAAGCGACGGCTGACGGCAAACAATATCTTTGTCGTCAGTTTTATTTAACCTTATGGCAAAGACCTTCTTTGCCATCAGCTAGCTGACGGCAAAGAGCCAACTGATGGCAAATATCCTGATTCCAGTCGTGTCTCCTTATTCTTTCTAGGTCAAAATGACTTATATACCGGAAGATGGGCACCGGAGGTGGGCTGAGAAGGGCACAACCCACCAGGGCGCGCCTGGGCTCCCTGGCGTGCCCAGGTGGGTTGTGCCCACCTGGTGGGGCCCCTCTGGTAGTTATTTGCTCCAATAATTCTTAAATAATCCATAAAATATCTCCGTGAAGTTTCAGCTTGTTTGTAGCTGTGCAGAATAGGTGGCTTGACGTAGCTTTTCCAGGTCCAGATTTCCAATTGCCGGAATTCTCCCTCTTGGTGTGTACCTTGTAAGTTATGAGAGAAAAGGCATTAGAATCACTCCAAAAAGCATTATTATGCATATAAACATTATAAATAACAGTAAGAAAACATGATGGAAAATGGACGTATCAACTCCCCCAAGCTTAGACCTCGCTTGTCCTCAAGCGAAAACTGAAATCGAAAAACATGTCCACATGCTTCGAGAGAGAGGTGTCAATAAAAACAAAATACGGACATAGAAGCATCATGTTGATTATTATAACAGCAACAAATTTAAACATAGGACTTTTATCAAAGAACTTTTATCATACACTTCTCATGAATAAGTAATAGTTCATCACACGATCGAAGTATAAAGCAAAAACTCTAACCAACAAAGTATGTTCTTAGTCAACTTTGCAACTACAATACATCATATTTTCAGGAAGGGTCACGTGTCGGAGCCTTTAGGCAAGTCCACATACTCAACCATCATATAGTCTTCAACACTCACCACGTACCCATGAGCAAAACGTTTCAATCGGACACATAGAAAGATAGGGGATTAAAGTTTCGCGTCCCAACATACTCACCTCAAGGGTGATGTCAAAAATAATAACTCATGCTATCTATATTCAACTGGACATATGTGCCTAGATCTTTCCTCACCACATGATGCTTGCCAAAGGAGAAAAATGAAAAGGAATAGAAGAGAACTTTGGACTCTTTGCATAAAAGTAAATACATAGAAGTAAAAAATAGGCCCTTCGCAGAGGAAAGCACAGGTTGCCATGCGCTTATTTGTTTGTATGCTCAATCCCTTAGTGCAAGAGAGCATCACGTTGTATTGCCCCATAAGATGACAACCTTTATTATGCAGTCTGTTGCTTTTATTCTTTGTCATCCAAGTTCGTACAACGCTCAATTTTCTCTTACATTAAACCATCTCACACTTTTGGAAGCAATTTTTATTGCCTTTTTGCACCGATGACAACTTACTTGAGGGATCTTGCTCAATCCCTAGGTAGGTATGGTGCAAACTTGAAAAAGATTTGGGTTTAAGGGTTTTTCGATGCACAAGTAGTATCTCTACTTAGTGTGGAATTTTTGGCTAGCAAAGATAGGGGGCAAGCACCACATGTCGAAGGATCTATGACAATATGACTTCTATGTGAATATAAACAAACATAAACCATTACGTTGTCTTCCTTGCCCAACGTCAACAATTTTGGCATATAATATTTTGATGAGGGCTCACAATCACAAAAGATTTCTAGGATAGTATATTTATGTCTTCTATTCCCTTATTAATTCTTTCATGAGTTGCATCATTGACTAATGCTATGTTTGTCAATCTTTAATAAAATTTCCTACTTATACTTTTCCTTATGTGGTGCTATCACCTACCATAGGATTAGTATATGATCTTATTGGTTTATTTCCTTTCTTTATTTATTTCCTTTCTCTTTTTCTTTCTTTCTTTCTTTTCTTTATTTGCAACATGAAAGTAAAGAAAGCAAAAACTCAAACTAAACTTTATTATATAACTTGGACACGATTACAACAATAGATCACTAAGCAAACTCACAAATAAGAAAGGATCGAACTAACTTTATTTGATCTAAAGCAAAAAAGATCGAACTAAGATAAGTAAAAGAAAAAGATAGTGGGATGACACGATACCGGGGCACCTCCCCCAAGCTTGGCGAAAGCCAAGGTGTCGGGGGAAATGACACCTACGGGATCATGAAGAATCCCTTTTGCTACGGTTGGCGGACGCGGGGCTGTGGAAAGAGCAGGATTACAAGATCAACGCAGGGGGATTATCCAGGGTTGGGCCACAAGTGATGCGCAATACCCTACTCCTGCTGGTTTGTGTTTATCTGGTGTTCTTGGACTAGCTACACAGCGTGCAGGGTCCAAAAGTCCGAATCCGCTCTCAGTATGCTGCGGGCCTCCTTTTATAGTCAAATGGGGCTGCCACAGTGGCACACAGGAGGTGGAAAGTTGTACAGTAGTCGAGTCTATCTCCTGGCACCGTAGGGCAAACGCATTTAATGTGTTGCCAACGTGCCCTTCTTGCTTTATCAGGGATGGCAAGGAAGCTTGTCCCAGTTGTCGCCGCCTCGCCTGGCTTCGCCGCTCGTCCGAGCCGACGAGACGTGTAGTGCCACGCTGGCTGGCTGGCTGCTGAGTTGGTGCATTGGCCGAGTCTTCATGAAGATCTGCATGCCACCACGCAGGTGGTTGCTGAGTTGGCTTGGAAGCTGCACGTCGCCACATAGGTGCCTGCCTAGTTGGTGGGCTGGCAGCTGTGTGGGAACAGCGGTGGAGCCTTGGCGGGTGTGGGCCTGGCTGCGGCCCCGCGGATGTCTTTAGCGAGAGTCTTACTGGGGCCCCAGCAAGGGTCTTGCCGCGGCATTGTGGGTATCTCCGGCAAGGGTCTTGCCGGGGCTCTCGTGGGTATCCTTGGCAAGGATCTTGCCGAGGATCTTCGTCTTCTGATTCCCATATAGTATTGCATGTTCTTGGTCTTCACAAAGATATGCATGCCACCATGGAAGCGCCTCCCGAGCCTTGGTTCCAATGTGGGTGATGGCGTCGGAACTCTTAGGCTCAAGGGTGGCAGCTCTGCTGGTGTTGGGCAAGTTGCCCCGGCACGGTTCTTGCTAGGGCCGTGGAGGCTGCCACAGCAAGGGCCTTACCGGGGGATTTCACCTCACCCTTCTGCTCTTTGTGTTTTCTGGCTTGGCGTTGCTCTGGTCGTCTTGTGTCCTTGCTTCCTTCTGCCCCAGCAAGCATGGCCACGGGCGTGGGGCTGCGAATGCCCGCGCACAAATAAAGGGGTACAAAAAGGGACCCCTACTTTTGTACACCGATAGGAGCCCCCGGGCCTGGGCCACTTATAAGCGCGGGGCATTATTGGTCCAGGCCTAGAACGGTGCGCGGGTGCGCGGGGCGGAGTTTTTACCGCAGTAACTCCCTCGCTCGTTGCGCTTCCCCACGACCCACATTGAATGCGCGACGTGGGGGTCATGCGCAACGTGGGGGTCATGTGTGCGGCGGTTGCTGCACTCATGCGCCACATCATGGTAAATGGTAAATAGGCGGCCCACACCTTCCCCATAAAAAGGAAAACCCGTAGGCGCGCTGCTCATTTACCCTCTACGCCTCTTCCAATCTCGGAACCGCTGTTCCCCTTTTCTTCCTCCGGCGAAAGATTCGAAGCCCTCGCCTCTGCTTGCTGCTATTGTGCCCCCATTGCTCTTGATCCTTCGCCCTCTCCCAGCCGCAATGGCACCCAAAACCAGCAAGGGCAAGGGAGCAGCCAAGGATGCAAGGGACAAGGAGGCGCCGGAGAGCGAGTTGGCGGTGCGGTGAACGCAGCTCGCCTACTTCCCTTCGACGGTCGATGCGGTCCACCTCAGGAGCTACTTCTTGCCCCTGTGGGGGAGGAAGACGACGGAGCACCCTGCCACGCGCGTCGTCCCTGACGATTTCGCCAAGGCCGGCCCAAATCGGTACCCCTTTTTCATTGATTTCTTCTCTTGCGGGCTCTGCCCCCCTTTCTCTGACTTCTTCAACGACGTCATGCACACCTATGGATTCCATGTTCTGGACCTCACGCCGAATGTCGTGGCGTGCATGGCTTTCTTTGCCCACCTCCGCGAGGGCTTTGTCGGGGTGCTCCCTAGCACGGCGCTCTTCCGCCACTACTTCTCCCCTCGCCTCCAGCCAGGGGGCGCCATCTCCGGCTGCATCACCTGGATCCCGAGGACCCAGGAGAAGGACACGTATCCGGATGGTGCCCAGAAGGAGAGGTGGGAGGAGTGGCGGAGCCGGTGGTGCTGGATCGAGGAGAAGGATCCGCAGGAGTTCTGCCGAGTTCGTCAGAGCCCGCCGACCCGCCGCAGGGACTGGAGCGATCTTGACGCCAATGACGAGAAATTCACGGTCTCCACCACCAGGATCCATCACCTCACCCTGGCCGGGCTCACCCTCGAGATGATCGGGGCCGACTTCATCCGTCGCCGAATTGCCCCGCTGCACAACAAGGGGAGGCTGGCTTGGGATATCAGGAACGCGGCCGACATCATGAGGCTCCGACCTGGTCTGAAGCAAAACTTCACTATCGGCGTTCTTGGAACGGGGCCCCCCCAGACTTGCCTGCCTGCGGCCCACGGCGTGGCTAAGTTAGCGGGCTGTCCGACCCATCTTCATCAACAAGGCGTCCAAGACCCTCGTGGGGGGCCAAGCCTCGTGAGGCGGGTGACGCAAGACCTCCTCAGGAGTGGCCTAGCCAGGCAGGCTCACAAGGAGCGGAGATATCAAGGCAGGGAAAACCTCACGAGGCTCTCATGACGTGAGCCATAACAAGCGGCACCAGGCGGGCGCCAGCGCGCGCAGCGTCCTTGTTTCCTCTTTGGTGCTAAGGAGGCAAGCGCGGGTGAGGAGTACCAAGGCATCAGGCAAAGGTTGCCATATCGGTGCAACAAGACCAAGACCAGAAGGACGGCAGGACGGAGGTCACCGTGGAGCCCAAGACGGCGTCATCACGAGAGCCTTTTGCAGGCAAAGACCACTTTTGTCAGGATAGCTTGTACTGGTTGCCCCCTTCAAATATGCCCGCCGTTGTTGGATCCCTTCCCGCTCAATATTTGGGAAGAGGACCAGGGCCTATATAAGTAGAACCAGCCAACACAATAGGGGCATCTGAGCTTGATCTGATCTGAGCTTGGTCCGATCTGATCGAGAGCCTACCCTAGCCACAAGAACACCTCAACCTCAGGAGGCTATTCTTCCCCTTGTACTGTTCATCATCAGCCCAAGAGGCAATCCACCACCACACACACTGGAGTAGGGTATTACACCACAACGGTGGCCCAAACCAGTATAAATCTCGTGACTTTCTGTGTTGCGAGCTCGTCGAGTTCGTCCGCGAGATCTTAGTGATCTAGGGCATGGACCGGTAGGAGGGAAAGACTTCGCACGCACCCCAGAGTTCAAACCTTAAGGGTTTGCCGGAACCACACATCCGACATTTGGCGCGACAGGTAGGGGTGCGCCGTAGCTTCCCTTCCATCAATTCATCGCTCCGTCGCTCCGTCGTCTCCATGGCGGACGCTCGCCACGCTCGAGCTGACCGCCGGGCTGCCCTCACCGCCCGCATTGCTCAGATGGCTCCCGTCGGCGGGCCACCTCGTCGTTCTCCGTCTCCCGCCGCCAACGCTGCCACCGGCCCGGCGGGGAACGAGCAACAGGTGTCCTCGCTGCATCCATCGGTGCGGCAGGATGGCCGCACCGCCACTCCGTCACTGACCCCAGCCGGTTCTTTGTCTCATGCATGACGTGCTCCCATGGAGGCGTGGGCCGCACTCCTCGCGGCGAACGAGCACCTGCGCTACCGCCCAGTCGACGACCTCTACGAGGAGTGGCTCGACCGCGTCGCCGAGCTCGTCCGCGCCGCAGGGGGCTCCCCGGCGACGTCCCTCTCTCTGCCTCACCCAACGCCAGCCACAGAACACGTAGCTCATGGCGCGCCCCCGCCACCTTTGCCTCAAGACTGCGCCTTGGCACCAAGGCGCGTGGCCCCATGGCGTGATCCGCCACGTCCGGTGCCCGCACGCGAAGAGAGAAGCTGCCAAGAAATCCCTCGGCCGCTAGAAGCTGCACCTGCGCTCCCCGCGCCGCCTTGTCATGACCGCGCGCCGCCTGCGGTGGCGCCGTGCGGACCTCATAAAGACCAAGCTCCACCTCCAAGGCGGGCCCCGGCAACCACGGCCGGCTACCGCGCCTTCACCCCCGAGCTGCGTAGCTTCGCCTGGCCAGGAAAGTTCAAGCCGGATCTGCCTCCCCGCTACGACGGCACCTCCGATCCAGCGGAGTTCCTGCAGCTCTACGAGCTGAGCATCGAAGCGGCCAACGGTGACGAGAAGGTCAGGGTGAACTGGTTCCCTATGGCTCTCAAGGATGGTGCCTGCTCCTGGCTCCTAAACCTGCAGCACGGCTCGATCTCCTCCTAGGATGAGATGCGCGACCGCTTCGTCGCCAACTTCCAGGGCACCCACGACCGCCCGCCGGCCGCGGGTGACCTACGCCGCATCAAGCAACAAACAGGAGAGACCCTCCAGAAGTACATCCAGCGTTTCAACAACACTCGCCTCAAGATCCCCAAGGTCACGAACGAGACCATCATCTCCGCGTTCTCAGACGGCATCCGTGACGTCAAGATGAAGGAAGAGCTCACTATCCATGAGGAGTTGTGCACCTCTCAGGAGCTATTCAACCTGGCGAACAAGTGCGCAAGAGCTGAGGAGAGGCGCCTCTCCCTCCTCGAGCTGCCAGCCGCGGGCACAGAGGAGAAGAAAGCCAAGGCCAAGGACGTGAAGCGCAAGGAAGCGGCAGTGCTAGCAGCGGAGCCCGAAACCAAGCAGGGCAGAGATCAGCCCGAGTCATCCAAGAATATCCGATCGTTCTGCGCCTTCCACAATCTGAACACCCACAACACCAGTGACTGTCAAGAGCTCAGAGCCATTCGCGAAGGATGTTTCAGTCGACGCCCTGAGCGCAGCGACCGGGGCTACGGCCGTGGAGGAGGACGTGGAGGCGGACGCTGGGACCACCGTGGCCCGCGCCAGGAGTGGCGCGACAGGCCTCGTGAGGACCACTGGCAGGACCATTCTTGTGAGGGTGCCTGGAGGGACCAGCCTCGTGAGGATCACCCCCCAGGGCAACGCCGGTCTTCCCCCGTTGCCGCCACAAAGAAGGAACGATGATCACCATCAGGATGAGGGGGCTGGGGGCTTCCACGAGCCGCGTGCAATTACCTACATCTTGGGTGGCGCGCAGGCTACAGCCTCTCAATGCATCTTCAAACAAATCGCCCGAGAAGTGAACGCGGTGTTCCCCAAGCTCGAGAACATGCGCCCGCTCAAGTGGTCCCAATACGCCATAACTTTCAACTCGGCAGATCAGCTCAAGTGCGCAGCCAGCGCTGGCGCCCTCCCGATGTTGTGCTCCCGAGTCATCATCAATGTGCATGTTACCAAGACCCTCATCGACGGCGGCGCAGGGCTCAACGTCCTGTCCGTCGACATGCTCGACAACCTCCAAGTGCCATATGAGCAGCTTCAGCCTACCAAGCCTTTCTCAGGAGTGACCGACGGCTCCACCACACCGATAGTGCAGGTCCGCCTGCCTGTCACCTTCGAAGAGCGCAAGAACTACCGCACCGAGCTCATCAACTTCGACGTCGCGCACATCCGCCTGCCGTACAATGCCGTCCTCGGTTATCCGGCCCTGGCCAAGTTCATGGCAGTCACCCATCACGGCTACAACGTCCTCAAGATGCCAGGAAGCGGCGGAATCATCACGATCCCATGTGAAGAGAGAGATGCGGTGTGCTCCCTCGAGCGCGCCTTCCAAGCTGCATCAATCAACGACCCCGATAGCAGAAGTGAGGGCCCTCCGAAGGCTATCCCCAAGAAGAAGTAGTTGCTCCGAGCAGGATCTCCGGAGGGCGGCGACGCGGCTGGAGCCTCATCAGGATCAGCGCCCGCCAGCACGCCTCCATCGCGCATAGGAAGGCGCGCCTGGCGCCCTCCTCGGCGGCTCGCTCGCTCTCTTCCGAGGGCCTCGAGACCTTGCCGACCTCAGGGAGGCGCTTGGGCACCACTTGGAGGCGTGCCAAGGCACGCTTCCCCCTCAGAGAACACAGGTAGGAGTGCCCACCACTCAGAGTTCATCACCAAGACCACTCAGGAACTGCAAGACGCAAGAGCCATGCGCGGCGACAGCCGCTCACGAGGCGCAGCTCCCCATCCAGGCGAGGATGTTGGGCTACGTGTCTGCATCGACGTCCCAGGACTCAACAGGGCCGCATCTCAGGAGTGTTTCTGGCCTTCGCGTGTGGGCCGTTGCGAGGGCCCGCCACACAACGATGTTCGCATGCCCTTCGGCTTGCCGAGCGTGGCGTCAGCCTATCAGCACAACATGAGGCGTGTCCTGGCGGCTCAGAAGGCCAGGTACCACGCAGTCCTGGAGGAAATGGAGATGGTCTTCAAGGAACCTCCCGGGCCCCCAGAGCCTCCCGAGGCTCAGGGCCCCGGTGGCTCATGAAGAGTCATTCCTTTGACGCACGCCTTCAGCTGTACCAACTCTACTTCGTCTACAGAACCAGGTGACATTTACTAAGCTCGTTTAGCTGGGAGCGCCCCTCGGGCTGCATTATTCCTAGGCCGCATGGGTCCGTCCCTGTGGCATGTACCCCTTTTGCTTATGTCTTTAGCATACCTTGCTTGGGGCGCCCCTCGGGCTGCATCATCCCCAAGCCGCTCGGGCCGGACCCAGTGGCATGTATCTTCCTGCATTTACCCAAGCTAATTTGCCTTCCATGCTTAACCTGCCTACGGTTATCACCTGCTCGATCGTCGCCTCCCACGGGGCTTCCTCACGTCGGCACGGCGCTGGTGCATGGGTCCTTCCCTGCCACGTCGACAAACCTGAGCGATCGAGCTCTGGCTCGCGGCGCGCCCCGCGCACGTCACCTCACCAGGCCGTCAGTGCCCTCGCCTCTTCGCGGAACAACCAGCGGCAGGCTGGCAGCTATAATGGCAAACCGTGTTTCTTCTTGTGCCTTTTCACAGGGATCCCATGGGGAGGATAGCAGGCGGCACCGCGAGTCTCCTTTTCACTCGTGCAATTCGCTTGTGCGTTGAAAGGGGGGCTCCTGAGCATCGCGACTCAGGAGCTCTTACTGGATCTCCAACCCTCACCCCCTGGCCTTGCCCACGGCATCGCGACCTTGCATACCAGTGGCGGCTGAGCTCGCTCGAGGGCCGGGTCCTGAGGACGTAGAGCACTAAGGAGAGCATGGGAGGAGGGAAACTCGTATTTGCCGACCTAGCTATGCCGCACAAACTGGTGCACAGGCCTAGCACACCACCAGGAATCGCCATGAAGTCGAAAAGATAAGTCCCGCTCTAAGATTGGTAATTGTTGGGGCCTAAGGGTCACCCTCGCTGAAGCCCCGCTGCGGCCATGTCAACTCCCTTTCTTGCCTTACCATGGCTGCTTGAGCGCTAAGGGGGACCTCCTGAGCATTGCGCCTCAGGGGCTCTTACTGGACCTCGGGCCGCCCACCTCCTGGCCTTGACCACGGCACGTGACCTGGCATACCAGCGACGGCTGTAGCCTGCCTGGGGACCGGGACCTGTCAGCGTAGAGCAACAAGCCATCGCGAGGGAAGAAAGTGGGACCGAGCCTTAACAGGACATGCATTCACCAAATTTTCATAATGGGGAAGATGAGCGCAAAAGACATTACAGACCCTTTACACGCCCCCATGGGGTACTTCATGATTCTTCGTAGGGAACAAAAGCTAGAACTAAGGGGGATCCTATCTACACCCTCCCGCGGCGGATGCCATCAGCAATAGTGGGCCACGGGAGGCCGGCGCCAACCCCATCCAGATCAGCGGAGGCGACGGCTGGACGCCGCGGCTCTGCTCCGAGCGCGGCGAGAGCTCGGAGGCATGTAGCTATCATCGCTCGTCTCCGGAGTCTCGTAGAGCTCAGGAGAGCTACTGGACTCCCAAGGGCTGCTGCTGCTGGAGTGGCCGCGAGAGGAGCGCACGTCAGCCTGACGCTCCTCTCCGGAGCAGCACTCCAGGCGGCGGCCCTCCGCATCAAAGACCTTTAAGAAGAGCGTGGAGGCGCCGCCGTACTCGAAGTGGATCGCGAGGGCGCCCCTCGTACGGAAGACCTGCGCGACCTCGCCCGAGCCGCGAGTCATGAAGATCTTGCCGGTGGGGACCGCTTCGATCTCTACTCCGGTCACGGGAGTGTCGCAGCTGCTCGCAACTGAGCTCGAGAGGCCCTCGACGGCATCACGCCGAGAAGAATCATGAAGCGGACCCAAGAGCTTGGAGGCATCGGTGCCACATTTTGGGCCGAATGAAAAAATTTTCTGTCATACATATGACACTTCTATGACGATAATTGTGACAAAACCCGGTAGCATCATAGATGTGGTGGGCTCCTACTTCTATGACAACAAATCATGAAAGAAAATGGGCTTTTCGTCCTGGGCGGGCTGGAGACGCAGCTGCATGACATTCTTTGGGCCGTCCATGACAGAAAAAACTATGGTAGAAGCGAGGGCGAGGAAAATTTAGGGGAGTTGCCGGTTACGGTGGGAGGTCGGGGGCCGAGCGATGCGCGTTTCTCTCATACACGACGCTGCGTGTGTGAGGCGTTAGCTCTAATCAAACCCGAGCGAGGCGTTGGGATCTAACTCAACCCGGCGATTAGAACTGCAGGCTACGCGTTCATCGAACCCGAGCGATCGATCGATGGTCGTTAATCGAACCCAATCGAGTGATTCTTCGCTATCGCTGCTAATCAAGCCGATCGATGCTGCCTCGATGAACAGTGGCGCTGGGGGGTTGGATGAATAGTGAGCGTGGCATTTGCCTCTAGATGAATAGGACCCCATGGTGTGGTGGGCTGGATGAACAGAGACGGTGGAGGGGTGCCCGTGGAGGGGTGGTTGAACAGGACCCCATGGTGTGGAGGGCTGGATGAACAGAGAGCGGTGGATGTGTGGTTGAACAAGAGCGGGGCAAGAGCGCGCGTGGAGGCTGGCTGAACAGAGCCCGTGGAGGCCGGAGGAGGTCGACGGTAGCCTGTGGAGGCCGGAGGAGGTCGATGGTGGAGATGAACAGATCCCTCGGAGTCCTGCTGCACGCCACACCCCTCCGGCGAACAGACCCCGCTTTCACCGTAGCGCCCAACACAAGTCCGTTTAAATCCGCTTGCGGTACGCCACACCCTCCCAATCAACAGACCCCCATTTTGACCGTAGGGAGGTCCGTTTAGTCCTTTTTTATGCACGCCACACCCTCCATATCAACAGCACCTGCTTCGACCGTAGGAGGTCCGCTTCTCCGCTTTGGCGGCACGCCACACCCTCCCGATCAACGGACCCGCTCGAACGTGGCGGTCGAACACAAGGCCGCTTCCTCCGCTTCGCGGTATGCGTGCCTTGTTTCCATCGCTTATTCCGCCCAAGCGGTTGGCTCCTATGCGCTCCGTTGCCTCCCGGCGAACACGTAAACGTGCGCGCGGCGTGTGTGCGGCGTTATTCTAATCAACCCGAAGCGAGGCGTTGGGTTCTAATCGAACCCGAAGCGATTACCTTCGCAGTTACGCGTTAGTGAACTCCGAGCGATCGATCGATGGCTGTTAATCAACCCGATCGAGCGATTCCTTCGCTACTGCTGCTAACTTAAGCCGATCGATGCTGCCTCTGGGATGAATAGTGAGCATTGCGGAATCATTCTTGGCAGAAGTTCTTTGAACCAAGAGATCACGACATGAGTGTTCTCGATGGGTTCTCCATTCTATTTTGCGACTCTGCCAGTTCAACCTTTCTGCATGGGTTATCCGAAGAAATATGCTGAATTTGTTCTAAGATACTAATCCATGCATCCACAACTCAAAACCATGTGTTCCTTTGAGTTGTCCCTCTTTAGTTGTTTTTGGCCGTCGTCTCATCGATTGATAGTCGAGAGTAGTTATGCATTTGTGTTCGTCGATGCCACTACTCTTGTGGTCCGTCAAGCCATTCTATTACGGAATGACTAGGAGAAACAAACTCCAAAGACTTCATCCATATCTAGGATTGGGTCAAAGCAATTGTATTCCGCGGATCAAAATGCCAAACCAGCTTTTGCTCATTGTACCTTGAGTGTTACCATCTTTATGTCAAGAGTGTCATGAGAATTGCACCACCTCTTATGAATTCTTGACGCAGTAATACTTCTTGCCATCATTGTTCATTCCTCGGTTCCGTGTTATTGTAAATTTAATGCCGATAAGTGTACCGTGATGTGCGAAATCAATACTCCTAGCAACTCCGTTGCTTGGTAGTTAATGGACAATACTCTCATTCTTAGCGTGCTGGTTATTGAATTATCATTCTAAGACTGATCGTGCTACCTAGTCCATTTTTCCTAGGGCACCCTTTGATCAAGAGTTAGGATTGCATCAATCCCTCTTTTGTTTGGTCACATCGTCTTGCCCTGAAAAGCAAGATTGTTCTCGAGCTTAGTAACATATCGGTGGTTAGTGATGTTCCGAATATCTTCTCAGAAGTATGACCAGGTTTCACCTGACCGCTATGTTGAGTTCGTGATCATGTTGGTTTTCTTCCCAACCACCCATTCTCCAAGATTCTGTGTTGGATACCCCCGAGCTAGTTGGTTAAGCTAAACAACAACTTGGACAGTTGGAAGATGGAAGCTTGTCGAACTTAGTTCATCACTAAGGGATATCCTTGAGTGTGAGTGTGTGTGTGTGTTGAAGAAAGATGATATCTTCATGGACTGATCCCCATGATCAGTTGTTGAATCTACTGTCTTGTCCAAACCTTGATTTGAGTGTGGGCTATCGTCAAATCAAGTTAGAACCAACGATATTCGTAATGTTGTCTTACTCGTGGTTGAACCCTCGAGCATACACCATTACATCTTTTGGTCTGACCAATACTATCACCGTGTTCACATGATGGCGGAAGTCCAAAGGATATGGAAATTCGGCGAGTTGCTGTTGAGCCCATCAGCAGCATTTTGTCTCCCCCATGACTCATGTTGAACATCAACCTAGTGTTGGAAACTTTTATAAGCATTATCTTCATGTCCCATTCATGAAGAATATGTTGGATGAAAGAAGTGACTTTCTCTGATTCACGTGCATTTGGTGCAAGTTGCCGCCGAAACTTCGAGAAAGATTGTTTTTGTTCCCCCTGGTACCACCTCAAGTCAGTCATGCATGTGCGAAGTACTCTATGGTTTGATAGGTTGGCCGTCTCCATTCCATATGTGTTTCTTAGCACACCAAGCCACTGATTGATTTGTTCAAGGAGAAGAAGTTCCTTCTTAAGAGCAAGACTTATGCAAGGACTTCGGTATCCTCGATGATGGTTACCCTTCTGAACTCGGTAGCGTTTTATTATAAGACTACTATGTGGTCATGCTTGTCTCGGACAACATGTTCACATGTTGTAGCAGAACCAGCTCATGCTTTGGAGCTTCCTATCATATTCACTCCCCGAGAATCTTGCAACGTCATCGCATCGATTTGTGTTGCAAACTTTCATTTTTCTTTCTAGACTCGATGAGTCTGGATTATTCTGACACCAACCAGATTTGAATCTCAGGCAGATATAATGGTTGGAACATTTCCCAAGAACTATAATATTGTCCTCTCTGTAACTAGGTAAAGTGGATATCATGGCCAACACACCCAGCTGGAAGACCCATTATTGTAGTATCTTAATTGAGAAGTTGCCACCTCCCCATAAGGATTTCGTAGGATTTACTCCCTAGTTGTCCCTTATGGATTTTTGTGTTCCTGAAGTCCGACCTTTTACTTGATGTTCTAGAAATCAAACCATATCTATGAATGGGATACACTAGCACATCAAGTAGAACATTAGAAGCGGAATGCTAAATGTCTCTCGGTCGATCATCCAGATTTCGTTCCCTTGGCCTCGTCAAGGTAAAATCTGAGAAAGTGTTGTCCTTCTCTGCACCTGCATCCTCCATCGTTAATCATCATGGTAGTACGTTGTGGCCAGGATCCTTGGCACGGATGTTGGTAAAACCTTGATGAATATGGAAATGCTCAAGTTCTTGAGGGCACGCACAAGCGCTAGGTGTTATCATCGGCACTAACTGGGATTGCTCTCAGTTTCCTCGGTTATGCAATAACTTTTCAAACAGTGGACTCACTCTCTACTATTGAGCTTCTCCCCAGTTACTAAAATCATCCCTTGTGTTGTTTTCAACAAGGTAGTCCACATCATCCATTCTAGTCTGGGTATGCCATCCCTTCTTACTCCGCCAAACAATTTTTGTGATTTGCCTTAGGTTGGTATAAGAGTTTCAATGATCTCTGAATCAGAAGTAATTCTTTTTCCACTTAAGGGAATATTTATGCAAGTCACCTTCCCTAAGGTGCCATTTTGGAATCATGGTACATAACCCCTCGTCATCTGTTCCACTCCATCCCTCTAGATGTGTGCTTCGTGTCTCAGCTCGAGAGATGTTGCTATGTCTCACCCCGTGAGTTGATCCTGAGTTTCTTGATCTCCGAGATGATTGATTCTTTAAGAGTTTTCCCTATCTCTCATTGTGATGTTGGCTGGAGTTCTCAGAGCAAGACGATGAGACAAAGATGGTGATTGAATCAACATTCATTTTAAGTGAAACCTGGATCGTGAAGATTGCGTTAGTTGCGTTCCCCCATCATCTTACCCTACGCTTGAATCTCGGGACGAGATTCTTGTTTAGTGGGGGTGAGCTGTCACAGCCCTAGCTCAGTCCTTGTTGTCTTGTTTGACCCTCATGTTGCATCATGTTTAAATTCAAAAGAATTTGAAATGGGGATGACAAACCCTAGCACCAAATTAAATCAAGTAGGGTCAACCAGAAATATTTTCAATGAACCCAGAATGCTTCTCAGAAAAGTTCATCATTTTTGAATTGGTCTAGAACCTCTTCCAAAAATGGTGCATGTTTTTCTAGGTCACTCTGGATTTTTGAATTAATGCATTAAGTATTTGAATTTGGGCATTTAATTCATATATATATATATATATATATATATATATATATATATATATTAATTTCCCAAATAATACTGATAATGTTTGAGGGCTGCTGAAAAATATTTCAACAGTGCCCACAACTTATCTCAGTACTTTTTAGGAAAGGTTTAGTATTTTTAGTAATTCAAAAACAACAGCAGAAATAGAAAACTAGAAACTAAACAGGAAAAACACAAAGACGCAGAAGACTTACCTGGCCTACCTACTACAGTAGCTGGCCTGCTAGGCCCAGCCCACCCCGCCGCGCGTCGTCTTCCTCACGCCTACTGGCGTTGCGCGTGGCGCGGGCACAGCCGAGCCGCGGCCACCTCCTGCTAGCCACGCAGCTGTTTCTCGCCTCGACGACGCCACGCCACCCGTAGAACCCCTCGACCTCCTCCTCGTCCTCACGCCTGCTCGCTTCTCTTCCCCGCTTCTTCCCGCCAAGGTCCGAGAGCCGACGAGCACCACCGCCCCACTGGCTCCTCGCCCTCCCTGATGCTCCAACGGATCCGCCGACCACCTCTTCCTCTCGCCAAGCAACTCACTGCAGGACGCCCAAAACGATGCCACCATCTTCGCTTTCCATCGCCGGCCGCGGAGATCCCCTCGATGCTCCGCTGCCCCGGTGCCTCCTCGAGCTCGCTTGAGGCCACCGCCGACCACCGTGGGCCTCGTGTCGCTTCCCCTCTCCCTGATCGCTTTCTTCCTCTAACACCGATGCCCGCTTGAGCCGAGAGCTTTCGCCGCCGCCATGTCGCCCAGAGCCACTGCTTCTAGAGCTGCAACCGAGCACACATGCAGCTTTCAGCACCCCAGACGCCATAGCACCCCTCCGCACTCTCTCGCACAGGCTCCTAACGCCGACTGAGAGCTCGCCTGAAGCTCCCGCCGCCATGAGCTCAACTCGGGCGAAGTAGAAGCACCTCGCTCGCTCCTTCCAGCTCCGTTGGATGCGGAAGAGCACGGGCCCCCTCCTGGTGGTCTCCCCGCACCTAAACGCAGCCCCTAGCGCTGCCCAGAGAAGTCTCGCCGCGGCGGATGGTCGCCACGGCCAAACTCCGGCGAGCCGACATGGCTCCGTCATTAGGAGCTAACCCAGCCAGCTAAACACCCTACAACCACTGACACCTGGGCCCCGCGAACTAATTAACCCTGGATTAGCGCCTGTCTAGGTTAAACTAACCCTACGGGCCCTACAGGTAAGTTTGACTTGGCCACGTCACACGTTGACTGGCCCCACGCGTCAGAATTGACCCAGCTGACGTGGCCTTTGACTGGGCCCACATGTCAGCGACACTAATCAGCCCCAGTCACTGACCAGTGGACCCCACTAGTCAGGTTTGACCTGAACCCACCCTGTTGACCTGCTGACGTTAGGGTGAGGTCATGCTGACGCAGTATTTGATTTCTGGATTTGAAATAATTCAAAAATTCCAGGAAATGTCCAAAACTTCTAAAAACCATATAAAATCAACCGTAACTCCAAATGAAATAAATTATATATGAAAAATTATCAGAAAAATACAATATATCCATTTATGCAACTTCCATGCATGTTTGAGCAACTTATGCCTGCTGATCAGGTCAAATTAAATAAATGGCATTTGAATAATCACATATGGAGTTGAATTTGAATCTTTGGTTCAAACCAACTTCATTTAATCTGGTTGCTAGTTGCATTAGCTCAAATCACATCATATTGTCATGTCACATTCATGCATCATATTGTCGCATTGCATTGATTGTGTTCTTCCTTGTTTGCCGGTGTTTGTCCCCTTTAAATAGACGTGATTCCGGCGATGTGATCGATGACACCGATGAAGATCTATACTATCTTCAGAAGTGCCAGGCAAGAAAAATACCCTTGTTCATTTTGATATAATCCCACTCTCTCGCTCCTGCTCTCTTTTACTGCATTAGGATAAAAACGATTCAACTGTTACATGCTGCGGTAGTTGAACCCTTTTCCTCTGCATGACCTGTCATTGCCACAGTAAATAGATGAAACCCACTAGCATGAGTAGGAGTTGTTTGAGCTCTGATGTTCCTACTGATTCATGCTTGTTTGTCATGCCTGCTATTGCTTAGAGTTGTGTCAGGTCTGATTCATCGAGGATGAATTGGGAAGTTGTGAACATGTCCTACTGTTGAGAGCTAAGTGTGTGAACACGATTTGGTAAAGGTAGCGGTGAGAGGCCATGTAGGAGTACATGGTGGGTCGTCTCATTGAAACCGTCATCGAGAACTGAGTTCTGTGTTTGTGATCCATGAATAGTTACTACCACACATTGGGTTCCGGTAACTCGACCCCTCTCGACTTATTAATCAACATGATCTCTGTCCAGGAGTTGCAACTAGTTTCGTGTTTGTAGGTAGTGTTAGTAGTCTACCAAGTGGAACCCGTATGCATGTGGGCTTGGATAGACTAGGCACCGTGGAACGTGTACCAAGCGAGATCCACCCGCCGAGGTGGGCTTTGGAATCCTGCACACGCCGCTTGGGGGCCGTGAGCGACACCCGACCGGATCTCCTTGCGGATGGAGCCCAATAGGCGATAAACCTGGACTAGAGACTTGTGTGGTTAGTCGGTCGGGTCGACTCGCCAAAGCTTCCGCTTGAAGGTTTCCGAGATACACGACGTGTACATGGTGGTAAGTGGCGAGAGCGTGTGTGAAGAAGTACACCCCTGCAGGGTTAACATCATCTATTTGAATAGCCGTGTCCACGGAAAAGGACTTCTGGGTTGCCTATACAGTTCATAGACAAGTGAAAGTAGATACTCTAAAATGTGCAAGACAAGTGTGAGTGCTATGGATGGCGTTCTCGTAGGGAGACGGGAGCGGATCCATAGTGGTGTATTGATATGGTGAATATGTGGACTCGTGTGCGCCACCTCAAAAGAGTTACTTGCAGTCGTAGCTCAGGATAGCCACCGAGTCAAAGCTGGCTTGCTGCAGTTAAACCCCACCACCCCTTTGTTGATAATGATGCATATGTAGTTAGTTCTGATGTAAGTCTTGCTGGGTAAATTTGTACTCACGTTTGCCTATTTTATGTTTTTGCAGAGAGACTTCCGTCTCACTAGTAGTTTCACGTGGACTTCAAGGTTTAGCTTGTTACCTCAGCTACGATCTTGTGCCCTCGGCAGGATCGGGTAGATAGTCAGGCTTCTCTGCCCTTTTCATTTGTAGATGTATGTACTCAGACATGTTAGGCTTCCGCTTGTGCTTTGACTTGTATGCTCTGAATGTTGGGTCGTGAGACCCATGTTTGTAATACCTCGCTCCTCGGAGCCTATTAAATATTACTTGAGTTGTAGAGTCATGTTGTGATGCCATGTTGTATTTACGCATATCGAGCATATTGTGTGTATGATTGAAATGCTTGGCATGTGTGGGATCCGACAACCTAGTTGTTTATCCTTGGTAGCCTCTCTTATAGGGAAATGTAGTCTTGTGCTTCCATGAGCCATAGTAGTCCGCTACAGCCCAGTTCACCGGAGTCCTGCTAGCCCAAAGACTACCGCCTCCTAACACTTGACTGGCCGGCATGTGATTCACTTCGTTCATGTGTTTGTCCCTTCGGGGAAATGTCACGCGGTGACATTCGGAGTCCTCCCTAGCCTGCTACAGCCCGGTTCACCGGAGTCCTGTTAGCCCAGTGCTACAGCCCGGATTCGCACGCTGCTGACCGACATGCTCGATGTTGATTCATGTATGCCTATCCCTGTAAGTTAGTGCCACTTTGGGTTCACGACTAGTCATGTCGGCCCGGGTTCTCTGTCATATGGATGCTAGCGACACTATCATATACGTGAGCCAAAAGGCGCAAACGGTCCTGGGCCATGGTAAGGCGACACCCGTTGGAATACCGTGCGTGAGGCCGCAAAGTGATATGAGGTGTTACCGGCTAGATCGATGTGACTTGGAATCGGGGTCCTGACATTCTTCTCCTTTTTGAACCTTGACCTTTCCCCTTTCTTATTCCCCTTCTTGGTGTCGGGGGTTGAGTGCGACATATGCCAAAGGATGGCTTATCATGGTGGGAGCGAGTAGAACGTCGCTGGTGCCCGGAAGCGGGATGAGGCGTAGACATGAACGCCGACGGACTTTACCCAGGTTCGGGGCTCTCCTAGGAGATAACACCCCTACTCCTGCTCTGCGGGGTTCCCGCATGATCACTAACGCTCAAGTGAATACACAAGTGCTCCTCGAGCTATATGCTAGAGGTAGGAGAAGGCAAGGCTAGCTCTTCCCTTTCCTCTATGATCTGGTCTAACTATCTCAGGTCCGGAACCCTTTGCATGGGTGCCCTGGGGGGTTTATATAGGCCTACCCCCCAGGGGTACATTGGAAATCCGGCCGGGTGTGGGGCCCAGCCGTCAGTCTCTTGTGCCAGCTTCTCCGCCGACTGGTGGGTCCCGCCGACCTGTTGGGTATGAGCGGGCAGGCCGTACCCGCCGCTCCCGGGCTTGCCGGCGGCTGATCACTGTAGCTGCGTCTCTAATGACGCAGGCTTGGTCAGGAGGTCATGGCTACAGCCTCGCCGCCTGGCCGGCGATTACTGTAGCCACTCCCTATCTTGTCTGGTTGATGGCGCATGGGTCCCGAGGAAGAGGCCGGCCGACTCCTAAGGGCCAATCTCCCTCGGGTCCGATTGGTAGGGCTCGCCGTCTTCTGGACTCTCGCTAACTAGCGGGGCCCATCGTCCTTGGGCCGTACAGACAGGCCATCATGGGAAGAGGACTCCGCCCATGCGGGGTGATGTCAGGGAAGCCGTGGCAACAGTGCCGCGTTGGACGAAGATCTCCGCCGGTACGGTGCACTGTGGCCATGCCTGCCTGATTTGGAGGAGGGGATGGGCTATACTGTAGCCACTCCCCGTCCTGTCCCCTCTGGCGAAGGCACATGCTCTACAGGTGTCGCGGGCCGACTCCCTGAGGCCGTCTTCTCTGGAAGCCGCCCGGCTGGAGTCGGCTTGACTCGGCCTTGCATCCAGGACTCGGCCGCCTACGGGAAGACGGCTACTCCTTCAGTCGGTTCCAGAAGTCGGCTCTTCGTCTCGTCGTCTTGAGGGGCGTAGTAAGCCCCGATGTCTTGAAAGGTTTTGGGTCTCGGGTTTGCCTACCCGTGGCCCATTGCTCCGACAGTATTCCCCAAAGCTGGTGAGGCGCCGCTGGCGATCGGTCGAGGAGCCTCAGCAGCTTCCTTCTCTCGGTGCCCGAGGTAGAGCTCCGTCTGTCTTGTGCCAAGCTGACCGGTTGTAGTCGGCCTTGCCCCGACCCGTCTTGACCTCACTTTTGAACGCCTTGGCGGGAGCCATGTGGCCTGCTAGCTAAGCTTTCGTGCCACCGCCCGCTTCGGGCATCTCACGTGGTGGCGTGTGCCCGGGCCAGTCTGCCCGCTTACGCGCGCGATGGGACATGTCTTCGGACCAGGCCCGCCACTACCCTCCTCGGCTCTCGAGCGGATCCGCTGCGGCCGAGGCGGGCGGTTGAGATTCCCGCGGAGTTACTGCACACAGTAACTCGCGTGGGAAGGATCGTGGGGGGCGTGGGGTAATGGCGTAGTAAATCCCACGCGTGCCCCCTCGGCTTCGCAGCCCGTGGGCCTATAAGTAGGCGGGGGAGGGGGAGCGGCAGGGCACGCGCGTCCCCCCTCCTCATTGCCTCCTCTTTCTTGCCTCCACTTCCTTCTTCCTCTCGCCGCTGCGCCCCCAAGCTACGTCGGGCGTCGCGGCGACCATTTCCGATGAGCTCCTCTTCTACCGTCACGCCCCCCCCCCCCCACGGTGCGCTCCGGGGAGTGGGACGGCTCCGAGGTTCACGATGACCACAACGACTTCCTCCGCAAGACGCTTCGGCTGCCAGCAAGGAGTTCGTGAAGGTCCGCCTCGCGCCGGAGAGAGAAATCTCGCCGATGCTGGAGGAGGGCGAGCGGGTCGTCTTCCGCTCGCACTCCCTGCGCGGCCTCTGTCTACCGGCGAGCGGCTACTTCTGCTCCTTCCTCGAGTTCTACGGACTCCAGCCGCACCACCTCACCCCGAACATGGTGGTGCTGCTATCTGCCTTCGTCACTCTGTGTGAAGGCTTCCTCGGCGTCCTCCCCACCATTGAGCTATGGGGGGAGTTCTTATACACGAAGCTTGGCACCCATATCGCAGGCGTGCCGGCTCAGTGCGCCGCGTTCATCGCGGTGCGGAGGACGGGGGCTGACAACCCGTTTCCTCCTATCACGCTCATAAAATCGGTGAAGATGTGGCAGCGGTCGTACTTCTACGTGAAGAGCGTCTTCGCTGAGGGCGACTGGGTCAACCTGCCGGCTTATGCAGCCGGCGCGCCGGCTGGGAGGCAGCCCACCTGGTCGTACCGGGCCAGGTCACTGACGCCTGCTGGGGCTGCCGTCGTCGCCTGGCTCCGAGTTATGACGCAGTCGGAGGGCCTGCCCGGGCCTGATTTGCTGGCCACCTTCGTGGCGTGCCGAGTGCTCTCGCTTCAAGGCCGTCCTCACATGATTTGCCAGATGAGCGACCACCGGGATCCAAGCCGGATGTGCACCAAGGAGATGCATCACGAAGAGGTGGCCTACATGGTGAACTACCTTGCGAACTGCGAGCTCTCGGAAGAGTGGCAGTTCGGCAAGGAGCCGTATTCGCCCGCCAGTCCTCCGCCCATGGTGAGTTGTTACTTTTTCTTGTTCCTCTGATTCCTTGTTGCCGAGTCCGCCTTATCAGATCTGACCGACCGGTCTTCGGCCAGATCCCTCTCCTCCGGCCAGCAGCCGGCACCGCGGGGCCGGCCCGCAAATTCCCCCCTGACAGGGTGGAAAGTGATGTCGACGACCCCGACTTGGGTGCGGCGGCCTTGGAAGACGACGCGAGGCTCGGGGCCAGCCTCGAGGACTCGTCTGACGATGATCCGGGGGAAGTTGCCCCGCACTACCAACCGGGGCCAGGCCAGCCAGGCGCGAGCTCCTCTGCCGCGCCGGACGCCCAAGGCGGCGCGAAGAAGAGTAGGGCTGCACCGAGTTTGTTCGGCAGCCGGTCGAAGAAGCCCAAGGGCTCGGCTGCAGCGACCAAGCGGGAAGAGGCAGCCGCGAAGGTCAACCGCTTCCGCAGGGAGGTGAAGACGCTGCAGCTGGTCTCCGCGTAAGTGCTTTCCTCCCTTGAATCTTTGTCTTCTCTTCATCGATCTGTTCTGAGTTTTCTTCTTTGTTTTCCTTCGGTCCAGGGCTCCCCTCTCTCTTGAGAAGGTAGCCGCCGCCTCCATCATGGGGTCGGCGGAGACTTCCGCCACAGCTCGGTGGATTGACCCGGCCACCGATCTTCGGGAGGCGAGGGAGCGGAACGCGCGGGAGGCGCGCGAAGAGCAGGAGGCTGCCCGCCTAAAGAAGGCGGAGGCCGAGAAGTCAGAGGCCGCCGCTAAGGAGAAATTGGCGGAGGCCGCAGCCGCCGATGCAGCGAAGAAACGGGCCGAAGAAGCCGCGCATCACCACTCGGCGATCTTCGACGTTCCTCTGAACTCTGCTCCGCCACCCTCGGAGTTCTCGGCGCACACTGGGGAGGCCGGCGGTGAGCACCTGATCAAGGAACGAGACGGCGGCGACACCTCCATGCCGGACGTGCTCGTGCCGCCACCGCCGCCGTCTGGGAGCGCTCCGGGCGGGCAGCCGGCCGACCCGTCGGTGCCTTCGACTGGAGAAGTGGCGGCGGGCCTGGATCTTGGGGTCGGCGCGCCAACACGTCGTCGTCTTGCAAAGGCGACTTTTGCGCGACGCCCGCTGGAGACCGGCGTTGCGAGCTCCTCGACCCCGAACACCGAGGTGACGAGCGCCGCGCCCACTGGGTGGGTGCGAGGAAGCGGGACGAGCCTGCTGAATCGGGCGCTCTTGGACGTCCAAGCCAAGATCCGAGCCGAAAGCGAGGCCTTCAAGAACTGCAACAAGGCGCACCTGGCAGCGCAAGAAGCCATTCAGGTACGTTCTCTTCTTTGTTTTTGTTTCTTGTGCTTCTCGGTGGGGGCGCGCCAGCACACCCAATGGGTGTAGTCCCGAGTTTCGGGCCGGCTGCTGAGCAGGCGGCTCGGAACTCTAATCGGCGAGTTCCAAGTACTAACACTCGTATGACTGTCGCAGGATTACCACAATATCCGCGAGATCACCTTCAACTCCAACGTCCAGGAGCTTGCTCAACGGACTGCCGACTTGTCGGACAGCCGGAGTATGCCTTCTTCTTTTTTCGCGGGCGACCGGCGCACCATGAAGTCAGTAGTCCCAGATTCGGGCCGATCGGGTGATCGGGCCGGATCTCCCGACGATCAGATTTCTTTTGTGGCGATTAACGCTTTGCTTTCTTCTTTCTTTCGCAGGTTAACGCCACCTTACAGAGCAGCTGGGTGAGGCCAACACCGCGCTCCATGCCAAGCAGAAAAGTGCAGCCACTGGTCAAGAGCGCGACTGCTGGCCGCATACCGAAAAATGAAGGAGCTCTTCAAGAAGGCTCAGAAGGAGGCGAAGGACAAGGAGTCTGGTCTCCTTGCTGAATTCGCGAGCGAGCTCTCCTCCTGGTCTGACAAGGAGGCGATGCTGACCTCCGGCTTCCACGAGATCGAGGACATAGTCGATGGTGAGTCTTCCTCATTCTTCTTTGCGCCGTCGGCTGTTGGTCAAGACGGCTTCTCGCCTTTAACTTTGCTCTTTGCTTCCGTTTTGGCAGACTTCTTCCCTGGCCACTCGAACGCTGCCAACCGGGCCATCGAAGCTGACCGCGAAGGGCGGAGGGCGGATGATGCGAAGATCGTCGTCAACGCCTCCCGATCCCTTAACGAGCAGATCCTAAGCATTGAGGCTCGTCTTCGGCCGGCTCACCGGATGATGCGCCGGCTTCAGCGTGTCGGTGCCCAGGCAATCACCACCCTGTGGCTGGACATGCCAGCACCGCGCACTCCTTGTCGGACTGCCGTCTGGCTGGAGGTAGCGGCCGGCCGTCTTGAGGCCTGGCCCGGGATGGGGCGGCTGGGCCTTGGTGTTTGTCAAGGCGTGGTACCCTGGGCTGAATCTAGCCCAGCTGGCCATGTTCCGGCTGGAGGCTCAGGCAGAGTTGGTGGTTGTGGAGGACGACCTTGTCAAGCGCGCGGCGTCGATCGCCAAGTACACCGACACCAGCATCTTCGTCTCGGAGCGGGCTGAAAACGGCGATGAGGCGCCGCCAGAATGGTTCTGTCAGGACCCCGATTCCAAGTCACATCGACCTAGCCGGTAACACCTCATATCACTTTGCGGCCTCACGCACGGTATTCCCACGGGTGTCGCCTTAACATGGCCCGGGACCGTTTGCGCCTTTTGCCTCACGTATATGATAGTGTCGCTAGCATCCATATGACAGAGAACCCGGGCAGACATGGCTAGTCGTGAACCCAAAGCGGCACTAACCCATGGGGACAGCATACATGAATCAACTCGAGCATGTCGGTCAAGAATGTGAATCCGGCTGTAGCACCGGGCTAACAGGACTCGGGAACCCGGCTGTAGCAGCTAGGCAGGACTCGGATGTCACCGCGTGACATTTCCCAAGGGACGGACACAGAACGGTGAAACACATGCCGCCCGATCAAGCGTCCCGAGCAAAGAGTGCCGGGCTAGCAGGACTCCGTGAAACGGGCTGTAGCGGACTACTATGGCTCAAGGAAGCACTAGACTACATTTCCACATAAGAGAGGCTGCCAAGGATAAACAACTAGATTGTCGGATCCCACACATACCAAGCATTTCAAACATACACGCAATATGCTCGATATGTGTAAATACAACATGGCATCACCACATAACTCTACGACTCAAGTATTTATTCATTAGGCTCCGACGAGCGAGATATTACAAACAGGGGTCTCATGACCCAACATTCAGAGCATACAAGTCAAAGCACATGCGGAAGCTTAACATCTCTGAGTACAGACATCTACAAATGAAAAAGGCTGGGAAGCCTGACCATCTACCAGATCCTGCCGAGGGCACAAGATCGTAGCTGAGGTATCAAGCTAAACGTCGAAGTCCATGTGAAACTATTAGCAAGACTGAAGTCTCTCTGCAAAACATAAATTAAGCAAACGTGAGTACAAATGTACCCAGCAAGACTTACATCAGAACTAACTACATATGCATCGGTATCAACAAAGGGGGTGGTGGAGTTTGACTGCAGCAAGCCAGCTTTGACTCGGTGGCTATCCCGAACTACGATTGCAAGTAACTCTTTTGAGGTGGCTTACACGAGTCCACATATTCACCATATCAATACACCACTATGGATCCGCCCCGCCTCCCTCACGAAAGGCCATCCATAGCACTCATGCTTATCTTGCGCATTTTAGAGTATCCACTTTCACTTGTCTATGAACTGATATAGGTAACCCAGAAGTCCTTTACCGCGGACACGGCTATTCGAATAGATGATGTTAACCCTGCAGGGGTGTACTTCTTCACACACGGTCTCACCACTTACCACCATGTACACGTCGTGTATCTCGGCAACCTTCAAGCGGAAGCCTGGCGAGGGAGTCGGCCACGACCTGACTAACCACACAAGTCTCTAGTCCAGGTTTATCGCCTATTTGGGTTCCATCCGCGAGGAGATCCGGCCGGGGTGTCTCTCACGGCCCCAAACGATGAGAGCGGGGTTCCCGAGGCACCAAACGGGTGTCCCGGTACACCGTGCCTCATGTCTCTACCGCAACATAGCCCACCCCTAGGGTCAGCGCTATGCACGGCCCCAAACACATATCCTACAAACACCAGAAACTAGTTGCAACTCCTGGACAGAGATCGAGACGATTAATAAGCCGAGAGGGGCCGAGTTACCGGAACCCAATGTGTGGTAATAACTGTTCATGGATCACAAACACAAAACTCAGTTCCTGAGGACGGCTTCAATGAGACAACCCACCATGTACTCCTACATGGCCTCTCACCGCTACCTTTACCAAATCGTGTTCACACACTTAGCTCACACACAGTAGGACATGTTCACACACCTCTGATTCATCCTCGATGAATCAGACCTGACTCAACTCTAAGCAGTAGCAGGCATGACAAACAAGCATGAATGAGTAGGCACAACAGGGCTCAAACAACTCCTACTCATGCTAGTGGGTTTCATCTATTTACTGTGGAATGACAGGTCATGCAGAGGATAAAGTGGTTCAACTACCGCAGCAAGTAACAGATGATTCGTTGTTGTCCTAATGTAGTAAAAGAGAGCAGGAGCGAGAGAGTGGGATTGTATCGGAATGAACAAGGGGGTTTTGCTTGCCTGGCACTTCCGAAGATAATATAGCTCTTCATCAGTGTCATCGATCTCATCGTTGAAACCACGTCTATCGAGAGGGGACAAATACCGGCAACAAAGAAGAAACACAATCAATGCAATGCACAATATGATGCATGATCATGACATGGTAAAATGAGTGTGTTGGGCTAATGCAGCTACAACCAGATGGGTTTGAGCTATTTTGAACCAAAGATTCAAAGTTCAAACACATTTGTGATCTTAAGTAGTGCTCTATCATGTTTTGCACTAAACAGCAAGTTAACTTTCTTAAACATGCATGAAACTAGTACAGATGGATAGATTGGATTTTTCTGATCATTTTTCATATATAATTTATTTCATTTGGAGTGATAGATTATTTGCTATGAATTTTAGAAGTTTTGAACATTTTCTGAAATTTCCTGAATAAGAATAAATCCAGAAAAGGTTAACTGCGTCAGCATTGCATCAATGTGATGTCAGCAGGTCAACCGCGGTTTACCAGGTCAAACCTGACCAGTGGGGTCCACTGGTCAGTGACCCAGTGTTGTTTAGTGACACTAACAGGTGGGGTCGGGTCAACTGACACGTCAGCACAGTCAACTCTTACTTGTGGGTCCCGCGTTATTAAACTAATCTAAACAGAAATAAAACCTAAATTAGTTAGGGCGTGGGGTCCAGGTGTCACTGAGCTAGGGGGTTATTAGGGCGTCATTAGCCACTAATGACTTTGCCACGTCAGACGCACCCGCGGTTAGCCGTCGGCGACCAACAGAGCGGTGGAGGCGCTCATGATTCGTCGTCCGGCGACCGTTTACTCGCGGTTTGGTCCTACGGGTTGCTGGATGTGCGCCGCATCCATAGGTGTAAGCGGCAGGGGCTGAGGCGGCCGGAGCTGACGGTGGCGAGCTCTTTTGCGGCCGCCGGTGTTCGGCCAGGTGTGGGGATGCGGCTGCAGCGCTTGAGCGAGCAAATGGAGTGGCTAGGCGGCCTCCTGGAGGCACGAGGAACATGCCAGTGCCCCTGGGGCGAGCAGGAGAGGCGCGGGACCGTGGGCTCACCGGCCATGGCGTACGGCGGCGCTCGGTTGCTCACGAACGGCGGCTAGAGGTAGAACGCGTCGACGGGAAGAGGGGTGAGAGATGCGGGGGATCACAGCGAGTCCAGCAAAGGCAACGACGAGGTCAGGGAATACCCAGAGCGGTTGGCATGGCGGGGCGATCTCTGCAGCCTAAGGTTGAAGAATGGGTCGATGCAGGCGCTGCGGTGGGTCCCCGGTTGCGTTGGTCGTCGAGGAGGGTGACGGAGCCGCGGCAGTTCTCCTGGACACGCTGGATGGGCGAGGGAGGGCCGGTGGCCGCGGTGGTGCTAGTCGGCGGCGACGGCTGCGTTCGGGTGAGCTCAGGGGAGAGAGCCAGGGGAGGGGAGAGAGAGCAGCGAGTGAGGGAGAGGGGACAGGGGCTTCGGGCGTCTCCGTGGCGCTGGTAGAAGGCCCGGGGCTCCCAGGTGGAAGCAGGAGGTGGCCGGGGAGGGCTCTCAGGCGCGCGCCACGCCTCGCTTCTGCCTTCTGGCAGAGGTGGGAGATGACTGGCAACGGGGCCAGTGGGCTGGGCTGGCTGGGCCGAACTAATAGGCGCCCGTAAGTGGGCTGGCACGTATGGTTCTGCTCTTTCTATTTCTGTTTTTTTTTCTAATTTTACGCTTTGTTTTTGATCCAGCTTTAAAACCAAATCAATTTTATAAATCCTGAAAATATTCATGAGCACTTTCTAAATTATTTCAGTGTCCCATAAATAATTCCAACATTATTTGAGCATTTAAATTATTTATAGTGTTTAAATGCCCAAAGTCAAATACAATATGATTTAATTCAAAAATCAAGAAATGACCTAGAAATATGTGCATCACTTTTGACAGTGGTTTAAGACCAAGGCAGAGGTGATGAACATTTTAGAAGGGCATTTCAGGTTCATTGAAAATGTTTTTATGTTGAACCTATTTGATTTGATCTAGTGCTAGGGTTTGATCAATCCCCATTTCAAGTTTCAAAATAATTTAAACATGATGCAACAGACAAGTGCTAGCCTAGTGCAAGGTAAGGCTAGGGATGTGACAACTCACCCCCACTAAACAAGAATCTCGCCCCGAGATTCAAGACATGAGGTAAGAAGACAAAGGGGACACTAAGCATCACAAACTTCATGATCCAACTGTCTCCTCGAGGTTGTTGATTCGTTGCATATGTTGATCTTGACATCCTCGCTTTTGAGATCGTCATCCATGCAATGATGACGGAAAGAAACTCTACTAGGATTGATCTTCTCAAAGATCGAGCTATACAATATCAACTCGCGGAATGAGATGTTGAAACATCTTGAGTTGAGACACAAAACACATCGAGAGGGATGGAAGAACAAACGAAAGTGTTTGATTTGGTGGGCAAAAATTCCACGCTTAGAAAGATGGTGGGTGGTGTCAAGGTGGCAAGGAAATAATTGCCATGATCCCATAATGGGGCACCTTGGAGAAGGTGACTCGTTGAACTGCTCCCTTAAGTGGCAAAAAGAATTACTTTTGATCCATAGATCATTGACACTCTTCATACCAGCTTAAGGCAATTTACAATTGATCGTTGAAAGAGTTCGAAGGAATGGCATACTCGGACTAGGATGGATGATGTGGACTACCTTGTTGAAGACAGCGCAATGGATGACTTTTGCTTATCACCGGAAATGGATGGGACCCATGACAAGTCCACTTTTAAAGATGATCTTGGACAGCAACTGCTGAGAAGGGCAGCCCATGGGAAATTGGCACAATGGCGGTGCAAGCTGGGAACAAGACGCAACTGTTGGGAATGTTCCAACCATCATATCTGCCTGAGATTCAGATCCGATTGGTGATAGGATACTTGCACTCAAAGATGTCTGAAAGAAAGTTTGCAACATGATTCGACGAGATGGCGTTGCGAGATTCTCGAGGAATGAACTAAGGTAGCAAGCTCCAGAACATGAGCTGGTTCTGCTAAACACATGTGAACATGTTGTCCCAGACAAGCATGACCACATGGTAGTCTTACAACAAAACACCACCGAGTTCAGGTGGGGAACCATCATCGAGGATAACGAAGTCCTAACATAAGTCATGATTAGCTCTTATAAAGGAACTTCTTGTCCTTGAACAAATCAGGTAGTGGTTTGGTGTGCTAGGGATACATATGGAATGAAGGTTGCGAGCCTGTCAAACCATAGCATACTTCGCACATGCATGACTAACTTGGGATGGTACCAGGGGGAACAAAAACAATCTTTCTCGAACTCACGGCGGCAACTTGCACCAAATGCACGTGAATCAGAGAAAGTCACTTCTTTCATCCAACATATTCTTCATGAATGGGACATGAAGATAATGCTTATAAAAGTTTCCAACACTAGTTTGATGTTCAACATGAGTCATGGGGAGACAAAATGCTGCCGATGGGCTCAACAAAGAACTCATCGGAATTTCCATATCACCGACTTCCGCCATCATGTGAACACGGTGATAGTATTGGTCGACCAAAAGATGTAATGGTGTATGCTCGAGGGATCAACCACGCAGTAAGACAACATTACTTAACATCGTTGGTTCTGATTTGACTTGACGATGGCCCATACTCAAGTCAAAGTTTTGACAAGGCAATAGATCCAACAACTGATCACGAGGACCAATCGATGAAGATATCATCTTTCTTCAACATACACTCAAAAGGATATCCCTTAAAATGAACTAAGTCGGACAAGCTTTCATCTTCCAACTCTCCAAGTTGTTGTTTAGCTTAACCAGCTAGATCAGGGGTATCCAACACAGATTCTTGGAGAATGGCTGGTTTAGAGGAAAACCAACTTGATCACGAGCTCAACATAACAGTCTGGGGACAACTTGGTAATACTTCCGAGAAGATATTCGGAAATCACGAACCACCGGTATGTTACTAACCTCGAGAACAATCTTGCTTTTCAGGGCAAGATGATATGATCAAAAGAGTGAGGAATTGACACAATCCTAACTCATCAATCGAAGTGTGCACCAGGAAAATGGACTAGGTGGCACAATCAACCTTAGGGTGATGATTCAATAATAAACACGCTAAGAATGAGAATATTGTCCGTGAACTACCAAGCAACACGGTTGCTAGGAGTATAAATTTCACACATCACATTTCACTTGTCGGCATTCCGGTTACAACAACACGGGACTGAGGAATGAATAATGGTAGCGAGAAGTATCACTACGTCAAGAATTCATGAGAAATTGTGCAATCCTCATGACAATCCTGACATAAAGGGGGTAATTCTCCGAGGTAGAACAGAATCAAAAGCTAGATTGGCATTTGATCTGCAGAGCAGAACTACTTTGACCCATGGATGAGGTACTGGAGTTTGTTTCTCCTAGTCATTCCGGAATAGAATGGCTTGAAGGACCACAAGGATAATAGGCATCGATAAACACGATCGCACACATACCCTTGACTATCAATTGACAGACGGGGGTCAAAATACAGCTAAGGAGGAACAACTCGAGGAACATATAACTTTCTGAGTTGTGGATGCATAGGTTAGTATGTCGAATCAAGTTCAACAGGTTTCTTCCGGATAACCTATGCAGAAAAGTAGAACTGGCAGAGTCGCAATATAGAATGGAGTACTCCTCGAGAGCACCCTAGTTGTGATCTTTTGGCTCAAAGAACTTCTGCCATAAGCAGTTCATGGTATTTGGAAGAAGGAAATACCACGGACCTCGAGGACTATTGCAAGGATACTAATATCCTAAAGGAACTAGCAAACACTATCAACAGGAGGTAAGTAGGGTGAACCTTGGGTTCAAGAACCCAGGAATAGAATACCTACTAACTAATAACATCACGGGATGCTTTCGAGAATGATGGCCAGAATCACCACACGGGAAAAACAAAACATGGCTAGTTTACTAGGTGACTCCCTTAAACACCTAGGTTCATAATAATAGCTCCAACATATATACCGAGGCAGCGGATTACCTCAACACACTAATTTGTGTGATTAATCTTGCCCAAATGAACATTAGAAACAGAGAGAAGGGATTCGCAAACGCATCAGACTATTTAGAAATCTAGGATGACTCGGACAGCATAACGGCTGTAAATGCTCAAAATGATTTGAGACATCCTGCAAAATAGTGGCGTGACCACTCAACATCACAATATCAAGGTTCTGAGACCAGCTATGAACATACGGAAGTAGTAAAAACTGAACTGATATTTGAAACTATCAATTCTATAAGTCTATGGATTGGTAACACGTCATCCTGATAGATAGATGAGAAGGCCTAGTTCTTAATCCCCGTAGAAGAGAAGAGGTTGACTCAGATCAGAAGGCCATGAGGTATAAGGAGTAAAAAGAGCCTTACGTTCCCTTCCCCAATCAATTCCCTTAAATAACTAAAGCACTTCTAGACACAACTTCGACCGGTTTGGCTAGGTAATCCTACAGGCAGTCAGGCTCTGATACCAAAGCTGTCAGGACCCCGATTCCAAGTCACATCGACCTAGCCGGTAACACCTCATATCACTTTGCGCCTCACGACGGTATTCCCACGGTGTCGCCTTACCATGGCCCGGACCGCTTGGCGCCTTTTGCCTCACGATATGATAGTGTCGCTAGCATCCATATGACAGAGAACCCGGCCGACATGGCTAGTCGTGAACCCAAAGTGGCACTAACCCATGGGGACAGCCATACATGAATCAACTTCGAGCATGTCGGTCGCCAGCTGCAGAATCCGGGCTGTAGCACTGGCTAACAGACTCAGGAACCCGGCTGTAGCAAGCTAGGCAGACTCTAGATGTCACCGTGTGACATTTCCCGAAGGGACGTATACAGAACGAAGTGAAACACATGCCGCCACCAACCGTCCCGAGCAAAAGAGTGCTGGGCTAGCAGGACTCCGGTGAACCGGGCTGGAGCGGACTACTATGGCTCAAGGAAGCACTAGACTACATTTCCCCATAAGAGAGGCTGCCAAGGATAAACAACAAGATTGTCGGATCCCACACATACCAAGCATTTCAAACATACACACAATATGCTCGATATGTGTAAATACAACATGGCATCACAACATAACTCTACGACTCAAGTATTTATTCATTAGGCTCTGAGGAGCGAGATATTACAAACAGGGGTCTCATGACCCAACATTCAGAGCATACAAGTCAAAGCATATGCGGAAGCTTAACATGTCTGAGTACAGACATCTACAAATGAAAAAGGCTGGGAAGCCTGACTATCTACCAGATCCTGCCGAGGGCACAAGATCGTAGCTGAGGTATCAAGCTAAACGTCGAAGTCCACGCGGAACTATTAGCGAGACTGAAGTCTCTCTGCAAAACATAAATTAAGCAAACGTGAGTACAAATGTACCCAGCAAGACTTACATCAGAACTAACTACATATGCATCGGTATCAACAAAGGGGGTGGTGGAGTTTGACTGCAGCTGGCTATCCTGAACTACGACTGCAAGTAACTCTTTTGAGGTGGCGCACACGAGTCCACATATTCACCATATCAATACACCACTATGGATCCGCTCCCGTCTCCCTACGAGAAGGCCATCCATAGCACTCACGCTTATCTTGCGCATTTTAGAGTATCCACTTTCACTTGTCTATGAACTGATATAAGTAACCCAGAAGTCCTTTACCACGGACACGGCTATTCGAATAGATGATGGTAACCCTGCAGGGGTGTACTTCTTCACACACGCTCTCGCCACTTACCACCATGTACACGTCGTGTATCTCGGCAACCTTCAAGCGGAAGCATGGAGAGGGAGTCCGCCATGACCTGACTAACCACACAAGTCTCTAGTCCAGGTTTATCGCCTATTCGGGATCCATCCGCGAGGAGATCCGACCGGGGTGTCGCTCATGGCCCCAAACGATGAGAGCAGGGTTCCCGAGGCACCAAATGGGCGTCCCGGTACACAGTGCCTCGTGTCTCTACCGCAACATAGCCCACCCCTAGGGTCAGCGCTACGCACGGCCCCCTACACATATCCTACAAACACCAAAAACTAGTTGCAACTCCTGGACAGAGATCGAGGTGATAAATAAGCCGAGAGGGGCCGAGTTACCGGAACCCAATGTGTGGTAGTAACTGTTCATGGATCACAAACAAAGAACTCAGTTCCTGAGGGCACCTTCACTGAGACAACCCACCATGTACTCCTACATGGCCTCTCACCGCTACCTTTACCAAATCGTGTTCACACACTTAGCTCACACACAGTAGGACATGTTCACACACCTCTGATTCATCCTCGATGAATCAGACCTGACTCAACTCTAAGCAGTAGCAGGCATGACAAACAAGCATGAATGAGTAGGCACAACAGGGCTCAAACAACTCCTACTCATGCTAGTGGGTTTCATCTATTTACTGTGGAATGACAGGTCATGCAGAGGATAAAGGGGTTCAGCTACCACAGCAAGTAATAGATGATTCGTTGTTGTCCTAATGTAGTAAAAGAGAGCAGGAGTGAGAGAGTGGGATTGTATCGGAATGAACAAGGGGGTTTTGCTTGCCTGGCACTTCCGAAGATAATATAGCTCTTCATCAGTGTCATCGATCTCATCGTCTAAACCACGTCTATCGAGAGGGGACAAATACCGGCAACAGAGAAGAAACACAATCAATGCAATGCACAATACGATGCATGATCATGACATGGTAAAATGAGTGTGTTGGGCTAATACAACTACAACCAGATGGGTTTGAGCTATTTTGAACCAAAGATTCAAAGTTCAAACACATTTGTGATCTTAAATAGTGCTCTATCATGTTTTTCACTAAACAGCAAGTTAACTTGTTTAAACATGCATGCAACTAGTACGGATGGATAGATTGGAATTTTCTGATCATTTTTCATGTATAATTTATTTCATTTGGAGTTATAGATTATTTGCTATGAATTTTAGAAGTTTTGAACATTTTGTGAAATTTCCTGAATAAGAATAAATCCAGAAAAGGTTAACTGCATCAGCATTGCATCACTATGACGCCAAGAGGTCAATCATGGTTTACTGTGTCAAACCTGACCAGTGGGGTCCACGTCGATGACCCAAAGGTTGTTTAGTGGCACCGACAGTGGGGTCGGGTCAATCGACACGTCGGCCACACCAACTCGACTTGTGGGTCCCGCGTTATTAAACTAATCTAAACAGAAATAAAACCTAAATTAGTTAGGGCGTGGGGTCCAGGTGTCAGTGAGCTAGGGGGTTATTAGGGCGTCATTAGCCACTAATGACTTTGCCACGTCAGACACACCGGCGGTTAGCCGCCGGCGACCAACGGAGCGGTGGAGGCGCACAGGATTCGTCGTCCGACGACCGTTTGACTCGCGGTTTGGTCCTACGGGTTGCTGGATGTGCGCCGCATCCATAGGTGTAAGCGGCAGGGGCTGAGGCGGACGGAGTTGATGGCGACGAGCTCTTTGGCGGCTGCCAGTGTTCGGCCAGGTGTGGGGACGCGGCTGCAGCGCTTGAGCGAGCAAATCGAGTGGCTAGGCGGCCTCCTTGAGGCGCCAGGAACATGCCAGTGCCCCTCGGGCGAGCAGGAGAGGCTCGGGACCGCGGGCTCACCGGCCATGGCGGACGGCGGCGCTCGGTTGCTCACGAACGGCGGCTAGAGGTAGAACGCGTCGACGGGAAGAGGGGTGAGAGATGCGGGGGCTCACAGCGAGTCCAGCAAAGGCAACGACGAGGTCGGGGAAGACCCAGAGCGGTCGGCATGGCGGGGTGATCTCCGCAGCCGAAGGTTGAAGAAGGGGTCGATGCAGGCGCTGCGGCGGGTCCCCGGTTGCGTTGGTCGTTGAGGAGGGTGACGGAGCCGCGGCAGTTCTCCTGGACACGCTGGATGGGCGAGGGAGGGCCGGTGGCCGCGGTGGTGCTAGTCGGTGGCGACGGCTGCGTTCGGGTGAGCTCAGGGGAGAGAGCCAGGGGAGGGGAGAGAGAGCAGCGAATGAGGGAGAGGGGACAGGGGCTTCGGGCGTCTCCGTGGCGCTGGTAGAAGGCCCGGGGCTCCCAGGTGGAAGCAGGAGGTGGCCGGGGGGGCTCTCAGGCGTGCACCACGCCTCGCCTCTGCCTTCTGGCAGAGGTGGGAGATGACTGGCAACGGGGCCAGTGGGCTGGGCTGTGCTGGGCCGAACCAATAGGCGCCAGGTAAGTGGGCTGGCAGGTATGGTTCCTGCTCTTTCTATATCTGTTTTTTCTTTTTTCTAATTTTGCAATTTGTTTTTGATCCAGTTTTAAAAACCAAATCAATTTTTTAAATCCTGAAAATATTCATGAGCACTTTCTGAATTATTTCAGTGTCCCACAAATAATTCCATCATTATTTGGGCATTTAAATTATTTATAGTGTTTAAATGCCCAAAGTCAAATATAATATGATTTAATTCAAAAATCCAGAAATGACCTAGAAATATGTGCATCACTTTTGACAAAGGTTTAAGACCAAGGCAGAGGTGATGAACATTTTAGAAGGGCATTTCAGGTTCATTGAAAATGTTTTTATGTTGAACCTATTTGATTTGATCTGGTGCTAGGGTTTGATCAATCCCCATTACAAGTTTCAAAATAATTTAAACATGATGCAACAGACAAGTGCTAGCCTAGTGCAAGGTAAGGCTTGGGATGTGACAGGTTCGTGCTGAACCCGGCCGACGGCGAGGACTCGGCGGAGGTGATTGACTCCAGCGGCAAGGAGGAGGGCGAGGAGGAGGAGGGAGGTGAAGAGGAGGCGCCAGAGGTCAGAGCGAACGACCAGCCTCTGCTCGACCGCGCCTCCAACAACGAGCCGCGTCCGACCGAGCCAGCTACCATCGGAGGCGATCAAGCAGAGACCGACCAGCCAGCCGCTCCGGCGACTGGCACCGCCGACTCCTCTGATCCTCCAAACCCTTCTGCCGCTTCCTAGGCTGCCACTTTATCTTTTGATGCCTTCCCTTGGTTGCCGCCTTGTCAGCCAAACAGCCGCTCTGCGGTCTGTTGCTGGGTCAAGTTCCTGGCTAACTTGGGAAAGTGAGTACTTAGCCGTTTTAGAGTTTTAGCAAGTTGAATAGGAAACGGCCAGCCGACTGCTGAACAGTCGGTTGTAAAGAGGCTGGAAACCGGCTTAAACTATGCAATGCTTTGAATCCTTAGCCATTTTTCGTGTGGGCACCCTTTCTACCCTGCTCCCGCCTCACGATCACCACTCATGAGCTGCGCTTCGGCAGAGACGGCTTAATTGCCACACATTACTTGTCCGGCTGCAGGAAGCATTTCATAGTTCCAGACGGCAAGTCCCTAGGCCGACTGGTCGAACCTGGTGCTAAGCGACATAATGAAAAGGTGACATTCTTGTAGGCATAACCTTTACCATACAGATAAAAGAGGGCAGTCCTCGAGCTCTTCTCGGGGGACCCGGAGTCTTCGTACTTTAATACAAAAGGTAGCGTGGTACATACTGCATTAACTATAAAACCTTCGGAGGAGATTTGCATTCCATGGCCGCTCCATCTCCTTGCCGGAGTCATCCCTCTTGCGTGCTCGAGGCTTTCGAGCGTCGATCACGTAGTAGGAGTCATTGCCCAATACTTTGCTGATGATGAAGGGGCCTTCCCAAGGTGCTGAGAGCTTGTGCTGGCCGGCTGTTCGCTGGATCAGCCGGAGCACAAGGTCTCCTTCTTGCAAAGATCTCGTCTTGACCTTTCGGTTGTAGTATCGGTGCAGGCTCTGCTGGTAGATGCTGGACCGGCTGAGTGCCAACAGCTGGCCCTCTTCCAGCAGATCGACGCCGCCTTGTCGTGCTTCTTCTGCCTCCTCTTCGGTGTACATGGTGACTCGAGGGGAGTCGAATTCTATATCCGTTGGGATGATGGCTTCGGCACCGTAGACGAGGAAGATGGTCGTGAAGCCGGTTGACTTGTTTCGAGTTGTGCGCAGGCTCCAAAGGACGGCTGGCCGCTCGTCGAGCCAGCAGCCGGCCGAAAGCTCTAGAGGCTCGACTAGCCGGGGCTTGATGCCAGACAAGATGAGGCCGTTTGCTCGCTCGACTTGGCCGTTTGACTGCGGGTGGGCAACGGATGCTAAGTCCAGTCGGATGCCCTGTGTCGCACAGAAACGGGTCAAGGCGCCCTTGGCGAAGTTTGTGCCATTGTCGGTGATGATGCTGTGCGGTATGACATACCGGATGGTGATGTCGGAGATGAATGTCACAGCAGTCGGACCGTTCAGTTTCTTTATTGGTTTGGCTTCTATCCACTTGGTGAACTTTTCCACTGTGACAAGTAGAGGTGTCATGCCACCCCGTGCGGTTTTGAATGGCCCTACCATGTCCAGGCCCCAGACGGCAAAGGGCCAGGCGATGGGGATAGTCTTGAGTGCAGAAGCCGGCTGATGTGGCTTGGAGCGGAACATCTGACACCCTTTGCATTTCAGGACCAAATCCTTGGCGTCTTCGAGGGCAGTTGGCCAGAAAAATCCATGGCGGAAAGCTTTGGTGACGAGTGCTCTTGAAGCCGCGTGGTGGCCACACTCGCCTTGGTGGATATATTTGAGAATTGCTTGGCCTTGCTCTGGTTCGACACAGCGTTGTAAACACCAGTGACACTACGCCTGAACAGCTCTCTGTTGACTATGGTGTAGGCCGCGGCCCGGCGTTGCACTTGCCGGGCCGAGATCTCATCAGGCGGCAGCTCCTTGTTCACTAGGAAGTTGAGGATGGGCTGGGCCCATGAAGGTGCTGCGACTTCTGCGACCGTCAGGACCGCAACTTGGACGAGGGCGGCTGGGACGGGAGGCGGCGGGTTGGAGTCGGCAGCCGCTTGCTGGGTCGATGAAGTCCCCGGGCCGATTGGTGTAGTCCCCAGGATGAGCTCTGAAGTCCCCGGGCTGGCCGCTGCAATCCCCAGGCCAGGTTCTGAAGTCCCCCGGCCGGGTGCGACTGCCGCGGCCCCCGGGCCGCCTGCCAGAATCCCCGTGCCGGCATTTGGAGCTGTCAAGTCAGATCCGACTGCTTCAGGAGGAGCCGGCACGAAGATAGAATCTGATTCTGGTGATGGCTTGACAGACGGCTTGAGGAGGTGTTGAAGGGCGACGCTGATCGGTATTGCTTGACGGGTGGAGCCGATTCTTGCCAACGCGTCTGCTTGCTCGTTGTCGTTCCTTTGCACATGGAGAAACTCGCACCCTCAAAATATCCACTGAGTTGCTGTACGAGGAAGCGGTAGCTCGCCATGTTTGCATCTTTGGCGTCCCAGTCGCCTAATGACTGCTGGTCCACCAAGTCAGAGTCACCATAACACAGGATCCGGCAGATGCCGAGCTCTTTGGCAAGCCGGAGCCCGTGAATGAGCGCCTCGTACTCGGCGACGTTGTTGGAAGCGACGAAATGGATTTGCAGCACATACTAGAGCTTGTCACCTTTGGGAGAGGTAAGGACGATGCCAGCTCCCAAACCGGTGCGCATCTTCGAACCATCAAAATGCATCCGCCAATGAGTGGAGTCGGGCACTGGTGGAAGGTACTGGGTCTCGACCCAGTCGACGAGGAAGTCGGCAAGTGCTTGTGACTTGATGGTGGTGCGAGGCTGGTAGTAGATGGTGTAGGGGGCAAAATCTATGTCCCACTTGGCGACTCGGCCCGAGGCATCTCGGCTTCCAATGATCTCGGCCAATGGAGCTGTGCAGACCACAGTGATTGGGTGCTCTTGAAAATATGGCTTCAGCTTTTTGGCGGCGAAGTGTACGACGCAACACATCTTCTGGTAGTGGGGGCAGTTCTGCTTGGAGGTCGACAGTACCTCACTCAGGTAATACACCGGTCTCTGGACTGGTAGCGCCTTGCCTTCCTCCTTGCGCTCCACCACGATGACTGTGCTGACCACTCGGCTGGTGGCGGCGATGTAAAGGAGCATGGGCTCTTTAGGAGTCAGGGCCGCCAAGACAGGTGGAGTAGTCAGCATCTTTTTGAGCTGGAGGAAAGCTTCATCCGCCTTGTCGTTCCACTCGAGAAAGGTGGTTTTCTTCATGAGCTGGTACAGAGGAAGAGCCTTCTCTCCCTGCCGACTGATGAACCGGCTGATGGAAGCCAAACAGCCAGTGAACTTCTGCACATACAACAGTCGGCGGGGTACTTCCATCCTCTCGATGGCCTTGATCTTCACAGGATGCACTCTATGCCGCGTTCAGAGACTAGGAATCCAAGAAGCTGGCCGGCTGGTACTCCGAAGATGCACTTCTCTGGGTTGAGCTTGATTTGGAATCAGCGCAGATTCTCAAAGGTCTCTTTGAGGTCCTCTAGCAGGGTTCCGCGCTTCTCCGTCTTCACCACCACGTCGTCCACGTAAACGTGGGCGTTCCTGGCGAGTAGCTTGATGAGGCACTTCTACATGCAACATTCAAAGGTGGTGCCAGCATTCCTCAAGCCAAACGTCATGGTCAGGTAGCAGAAGGCTCCGAATGGTGTGATGAAGGCGGTCTTCAGTCTGTCAGCCGGGTTCAGCTTGATTTGGTGATATGCTAAATATGCATCCAAAAAGCTCAACAGCTCGTATCCGGTTGTGGAGTCTATCACTTGGTCAATTCTTGGCGAAGCAAACGGGTCTTTCGGGCATGCTTTGTTGAGGCTAGTGTAATCAATATACATACGCCACTGCTTGTTTTTCTTCAGTACGAGGACTGGGTTGGCCAGCCACTCTGGAAAGAACACTTCCATGGTGAAGCCGGCTGCCAACAGCCGGGCTATCTCTTCTCCAACGAATCTTCTCTTCTCTTCTGACAGGCGGCGCAAGGGCTGCCTGACGGGCGGACGTGTAACTTCTGCTCGGCGAAATCCGTCGGAACACCTGGCATGTATTTGGGGGACCATGCAAAGATGTCACGATTCTCACGGAGGAAATCGACAAGCTCGCCTTCCTATTTGCTGTTGAGGCCCATACCTACGACAGCGTACCTATCCGGGTGCTCTGGGTCCAAGGGTATCTTCTTTGTCTCTTTGGCAGGCTTGAACGAGCCCTCAGCTTCCGACTCCTTGGGGTCAGGCGACATCTCCGGGCGCTTTCCAGCCATCGCCACGACCCGGTCAAGGAGCCGCTTCTCAACTGCGATCACGAGGGACTCGGCCAACCGACTGCTCTCTGCTGCACAGGCGGACGACTTCTTGTAGTCGCCGGCTATAGCCAGAATTCCCTTGGAACTCGGCATCTTCATCTTGAGGTAGGCATAGTGGGGGACCGCCATGAACTTGGCCAGAGCAGGCCGGCCAAGCAGTGCATGGTATGGGCTTTCAAGGTCCACCACCTCAAACCAGACCTGCTCTCGGCGAAAGTGATCTTTGTCCCCGAAGAGGACGTCTATCTGGATCTTGCCGATTGGTGAGCAGGAAATACCAGGAACTATGCCATGGAAGACAGTCAGGCTGGACTGAAGCTGTCTTTGCTTGATTCCTAACTTCTCCATAGTGTCCTTGTACAGGATTTTGATGCTGCTACCGCCGTCTATCAGAACCCGGGAGAAACGAGCAGCTCGCCTGTCCGTGGCAAAGGTGGCATCCAAAACAAGAGCATAGGAGCCGGGTTGGGGCATCACCTCTGGGTGATCGGCTCTGCTCCAGCTAATGGGTTTCTCCAACCAATGCATGAACTCTGGGACCTTAGTTGCTACTGCGTTCACTTCTTGCTGCTGCCGCCGCCTGCTGCGCCGGTCATCGGCCACGCTGGTGAATATGACGTATGCTCCATGCTCTTCTGGAAACTCGTCCTGTATGGCTCCGACTGGTCTGGCCGCCAGCTGCTGGGGCCGAGGAGGAGGCTGCTGCCCAGCAGGCGGGGGAGGCAGGAGGCCGTCTCCCTTGGTGATCCTGGTGAGCTAATGACACTTTCGAGTGGTGTGGTTTGACGGCTTCGCGCCGCTATGGAATTTGCATGGTGCATCCAGAGTCTGCTCATATGAGAAAGCCGGCAACCAATTGGGCTTGCCGCCCTTCTGCCGCTTGGAAGGAGCCTGCCCTTCTGGCCGCTGGTTTTCGATTGTCGCCACCTGCCGGCTGGTGGAAGCCGGCTGCGGGGCCTTGCGTTTGTGATCATTCTGCTGTTGACGCCGACTCGCGTCTCCAGCCGGAGTTCTAGGAGCCTGGGGGGCCACCTTGCCAGATGCATTTACTTGGATCTCCGCCTTCATGGAGGAGTCGGCCATGGCGTATTTGTCTGCTATGATCAGCAGCTCGTCGAGTGTTTCCGGCTCGTCGCAGAGAAGCTTGTGCTTGAGGAGAGTGCCCTCTCGGCACCCGGCGGTGAAGTACTCGATGGCCTGTACCTCATGTACACCTTCGCAATAGTTGCGAGCTCGGCCCAGCGCGTGAAGTAGTCGCAAGTCGACTCGTCGGGGCCTTGCACGCACAAGGAGAGCTGGCGGGGCTTGGGCGGCTGCTTGTAAGTGCTGGTGAAGTTGCGGACGAAGGCGTCGGTGAAATCGACCCAACTGTTGATGCTTTGGACCTTCAGGCTGTACAGCCATGTCCGGGTTGTGCCTTGGAGCATGAGTCGAACGTATTTCACGGCAACTCGTTTGTTGCCGTTTGCTATGCTGACGGCTGTGGAGTAGTCGACCAGCCAGTCCTCCGGCTTCACGGAGCCGGTGTATTTGGGTGTGTCTCTTTGGAGCATGAACCCTTTGGGTAAGGGCTCGTCTCGTATGCGAGGGCCGAAAAACAAGGCGGACCCAACTCTTCTTCTTCTTCTAGCGCCAGGGATCGGTTGAGGCGGTCGATCCGGTGGCGGGCATTGTTTTCTCCGATTCCTTCACGGCGGCCAAGGCGATCGCCGAGTGACGGGTGATCGACAGGCGGCGGGGAAACGCACCTTTCCCTGCGAGGGGGAGGAGGTAGACAGTCATCCCGCCGTTCCACTGCTCTTGGGCGGCCGTCTTGATCGCGCTCTATGGTGAGCCGAGTCCGGCTGTGGCTGGTAGCCGGCCCCTTGTCTTTTCTTGCACGAACGCCACCAATCAGCGTCCGAGAGGTCGCACCTTGATCTCGGCGGTGAGGCAGCTCGTCATTTTGCCGGTGCGGCACCTCGGTGCGGCAGCCGGCTTCGTGCTGCTCGGTGGCCGCGTCGAGGAGTCGCTGGACGCGCTCCGCCATCTGGCGACGCTCCTCGCCCACGAACTTGTCCAGCTCTTCTGTTGTCGCCTGGGCAGCTCAGATGTTTTCCGCAGGCGTCGCGTAGATGGAGCGATCAGCCCCAAACAGGTTCGCGATGGCCACACCGCGCAGCTGGACCGTGCCAAGGCGGCTGTGCCCAGTGGGAGCCGCGCGTGCCGCCCACAACATGGTCCATTTCGCGCTGGTAGGCTTCCGATAGGCGTCTCATGCCAGCTAGCTTCTTGCCGCCTTCGATGAGCTGGAGGCGGCGTGCCTCCAATGCTTCGGTGTCTGCATCTTCGGGAATGGGCGCTGACAGGTCTTGCAGCGCCGCGTCGAGCGGGTCGCGAGCACCTCCACCGGAGTGCTCGCCGTGTCCGACGACTAGCACCTCCGTGACAGTGCTTCCGCCGCTCTCCACACGAGGGAGCGGCTCGTCGTAAACCACCACGTTGGTGGAGAACGCGTCAAGCGACGCGGTGTCGGAGTCAACCAACATCGGGTCGGTGGAGCCTACAGACTCCAAGTCCACGGCTGGCTCGCTGGAGACGTGGAGCTGATCGAGGAGGCCCGCGAGGAGGCTCTCGGGGCCATCGGTGCCCGTGTCGGATGCGGGCTCAACGGAGAGGCGGACTCCGCCAACGAGATCAGCGAGGCAGCTTGCCGCACAGGCCAATTCCACGCCATGCAACGCGTCGACGCAGACGCCGTCTGGCGTGCCGGGCTGGCTGCGCTCGCCAGGGAGGAAAAGGGTCCCCGTCCAGAACAGGTCTCCGGACGACGGTGCACCTCGCCCCATGGTGGGCGCCAAATGTCGGGGGTTGGGTGCGACATATGCCAAAGGATGGCTTATCATGATGGGAGCAAGTAGAACGTCGCCGGTGCCGGGAAGCGGGATGAGGCATAGACATGAATGCCGACGGACTTTACCGAGGAGCGGGGCTCTCCTAGGAGATAACACCCCTACTCCTTCTCTATGGGGTCTCCGCGTGATCACTAAGGCTCAAGTGAATACACAAGTGCGCCTCGAGCTGTATGCTAGAGGTAGGAGAAGGCAAGGCTAGCTCTTCCCTTTCCTCTATGATCTAGTCTAACTATCTCACGTCCGGAACCCTTTGCATGGGTGCCCTGGGGGGTTATATAGGCCTACCCCCCAGTGGTACATTGCTAATCCGGCCGGGTGTGGGACCCGGCCGTCGGTCTCTCTTGTGCCAGCTTCTCCGCCGACTGCCGGGGCCCGCCGACTGGTGGGTCCCGCCGACCGGTAGGGTATGGGCCGGCAGGCCGTACCTGCCGCTCCTGGGCTTGCCGGCGGCTGAGCACTGTAGCCGCGTCTCTAATGATGCAGGCTTGGTCAGGAGGTCATGGCTACAGCCCCACCGCCTGGTGGGCGATTACTGTAGCCACTCCCTATCTTGTCTGGTTGATGGCGCGTGGGTCCCGAGGAAGAGGCTGGCCGACTCCTAGGGGCCGATCTCCTTCGGGTCCGACTGGTAGGGCTCTCGCCGTCTTCTGGACTGTCGCTGACTGGCTGGGCCTATCGTCCTTGGGCTGTACAGACTAGCCGTCGTGGGAACAGGACTCCGCCCATGCGGGGTGATGTCAGGGAAGCCGTGGCAACAGTGCCACGCCGGATGGAGGTCTTCGCCGGTATGGTGCACTGTGGCCATGCCTGTGTGATCTGGAGGAGGGGATGAGCTATACTGTAGCCACTCCCTGTCCCGTCCCCTCTGGCAAAGGCACAGGCTCTGCAGGTGTCGCGGGCCGACTCCCTGAGGCCGGCTTCTCTGGAAGCCGCCCGGCGGGAGTCGGCTTGACTCGGCCTTGCATCCAGGACTCGGCCGCCTACGGGAAGCCGGCTACTCCTTCAGTCGACTTCAAGAGGGCGGCTCTTCGTCTCGTCGTCTTGAGGGGCGTAGTTGCTACATCTTGAGCTTGCGTTGGTTTTCCCCGAAGAGGAGAGGATGATGTAGCACAGTAGCGTAAGTATTTCCCTCAGTTTTTGAGAACCAAGGTATCAATCCAGTAGGAGACCACACAGAGGTCCCTCGTGCCTGCACAAAACGATAGTTACTCGCAACCAACGCAATTAGGGGTTGTCAATCCCTTCACGGTCACTTACGATAGTGGGATCTGATAGAGATAATATTTTTGGTATTTTTGGTATTAAGATGCAAAGTAAAAAAGTAAAAGGCAAAGTAAAAACAAAGCAAGTATAAAACTGATGGAGATTGATATGATGAGAATAGACCCGGGGGCCATAGGTTTCACTAGTGGCTTCTCTCAAGAGCATAGATATTCTACGGTGGGTGAACAAATTACTATTGAGCAATTGACAGAATTGAGCATAGTTATGAGGTTATCTAGGTATGATCATGTATATAGGCATCACGTCCGAGACAAGTAGATCAAAACGATTCTGCATCTACTACTATTACTCCACTCATCGACCGCTATCCAGCATGCATCTAGAGTATTAAGTTAAAAACAGAGTAACGCCTTAAGCAAGATGACATGATGTAGAAGAATAAATTCATGCAATATGATAAATACCCCATCTTGTTATCCTCGATGGCAACAATACAATACGTGCCTTGCAACCCTTTCTGTCACTGGGTAAGGACACCGTAATGTTGAACCCAAAGCTAAGCACTTCTCCCATTGCAAGAACTACCAATCTAGTTGGCCAAACCAAACGGATAATTCGAAGAGACTTGCAGAGATAACTCAATCATACATAAAAGAATTCAAAGAAGATTCAAATATTATTCGTTGATAAGCTGGATCATAAACCCACAATTCATCGGTCTCAACAAACACACCGCAAAAACAAGATTGCATCGAATAGATCTCCACGAGAGAGGGGGAGAACATTGTATTGAGATCCAAAAAGAGAGAAGAAGCCATCTAGCTACTAGCTGTGGACCCGAAGGTCTGAAGTAAACTACTCACACTTCATCGGAGGGGCTATGGTGTTGATGTAGAAGCCCTCCATGGTAGATGCCCCCTCCGGCGGAGCTCCGGAACAGGCCCCAAGATGGGATCTCGTGGATACAGGAAGTTGCGGCGGTGGAATTAGGTTTTTGCTCCTGTTCTGATCATTTGGGGATACGTAGGTATATATAGGAGGAAGGAGTATGTCGGTGGAGTGTCAGGGGGCCCACGAGGTAGGGGTGCGCGCCCAGGGGGGCGTGCCCTCCACCCTCGTGACCGTCTCTGGCACTTATTGGAGTAGGGTCCAAGTCTCCTGGATCACGTTCGGTTGGAAAACCGAGTTCCCGAAGGTTTCATTCTGTTTGGACTCCGTTTGATATCTTGTTTCTTCGAAACACTGAAATAGGCAAGAAACAGCAATTCTGGGCTGGGCCTCCGGTTAATAGGTTAGTCCCAAAAGTAATATAAAAGTGGAAAATAAAGCCCATTATAGTCCAAAACAATATATAAAGTAGCATGGAGCAATAAAAAATTATAGATATGTTGGAGACGTATCAGGCATCCCCAAGCTTAATTCCTGCTCGTCCTCGAGTAGGTAAATGATAAAAAGAGAATTTTTGATGCGGAGTGATAATTTGGCATAATTTCATGTAAATCTTCTTAATAATGGTATGAATATTCAGATCCGAAAGATTCAAGACAAAAGTTCATATTGACATAGAAATAATAATACTTCAAGCATACTAATCAAAGCAATCATGTCTTATCAAAATAACATGGCAAAAGAAAGTTCATCCCTACAAAATCATATAGTTAGGCTATGCTTCATTTTCGTCACACAAAGATGTTCCCAACTTCTATACCCCCGATGACAAGCCAAGCAATTGTTTCATACTTAAATACTCTCAAACTTTTTCAACCTTCACGCAATACATGAGCGCGAGCCATGGATATAGCACTATGGGTGGAATAGAGTATGATGATGGCGATTGTGTGGAGAAGACAAAAAAGGAGAAAGTCTCATATTGACGAGGCTAATCAACGGGCTATGGAGATGCCCATCAATTGATGTCAACATGAGGAGTAGGGATTGCCATGCAACGGATGCACTAGAGCTATAAGTATATGAAAGCTCTACAAAAGAAACTAAGTGGGTGTGCATCCAACTTGCTTGCTCACGAAGACCTAGGGCACTTTGAGGAAGCCCATCATTGGAATATACAAGTCAAGTTCTATAATGAAAAATTCCCACTAGTATATTAAAATGACAAAATGGGAGACTCTCTATCATGAATATTTTAGTGCTACTTTGAAGCACACGTGTGGTAAAAGGATAGTAGCATTGTCCCTTCTCTCTTTTTCTCTCATTTTTTTGGGCCTTCCCCTTTTTTTGGCCTTGCTTTTTTTTCCGTCCGGAGTCTCATCCCGATTATGGGGGAATCATAGTCTCCATCATCCTTTCCTCACTTGGGACAATGCTCTAATAATGATGATCATCACACTTTTATTTCTCTTACAACTCAACAATTACAGCTCGAAACTTAGAACAAAATATGACTCTATATGAATGCCTCCGGCGGTGTACCAGGATGGTGCAATGAATCAAGAGTGACATGTATGGAAAATAATGCATGGTGGCTTTGCCACAAATACGATGTCAACTACATGATCATGCAATGGCAATATGACAAAAGTAATGTATGTCATAATAATGATGACGGAAGTTGCATGGCAATATATCTCGGAATGGCTATGGGAATGCCATGATAGGTAGGTATGGTTGTTGTTTTGAGGAACATATAAGGAGGTTTATGTGTGAAAGAGCGTATCATATCACGGGGTTTGGATGCACCGGCGAAGTTTGCACCAACTCTCAAGGTGAGAAAGGGCAATGCACGGCATCAAGAGGCTAGCAAATGCGAAAGGTAAAAGTGCGATAATCCATGGATTCAACATTAGTCAAAAGAACTCATATACTTATTGCAAAAATTTAGAAGCCATCAAAATCAAGTACTACGCGCATGCTCCTAGGGGATAGATTGGTAGGAAAAGACCATCGCTCGTCCCCGACCGCCACTCATAAGGATGCACAAGCCAGGTACACTTCATGTTTCAAATTTGTTACACAACTTTAACCATACGTGCATGGTGCGGGACTTGCAAACTTCAACACAAGTATTTCTCAAATTCAAAATTATCAACTCGCACGACTTTGATATTATTACCTCCATATCTCAAAACAATTATCAAGCGTCAAACTTATCTTAGTATTTAATTCACCCAAAAAGAAAGTTTCACATAACTTGAACACTAAGTATATTAACATTAAGCAAATTACCATGCTATTAACGACTCTCAAAATAATCTAAGTGAAGCATGAGAGATCAAGTTTCTTTAAAACAAATCCACCACTGTGCTCTAAAAGATCTAAGTGAAGCACTAGAGCAAAAATTATCATGCTCAAAAGATATAAGTGAAGCACTACGAGCAAACTATCAAGCTCAAAAGATATAAGTGAAGCACATAGAGTATTCTAACAAATTCCAAATCATGTATGGCTCTCTCAAAAGGTGTGTACAGCAAAGATGATTGTGGTAAACTAACAAGCAAAGACGCAAATAATACAAGACGCTCCACGCAAAACACATATCATGTGGTGAATAAAAATATAGCTCCAATTAAATTACCGATGCAAGTAGACGAAAGAGGGGATGCCTTCCGGGATTTCCCCAAGCTTTGACTTTTTGGTGTCCTTGGATTATCTTGGGGGTGCCATGGGCATCCCCAAGCTTAGGCTCTTGCCACTCCCTGTTCCATAATCCATCAAAAGAATTCACCCAAAACTTGAAAACTTCACAACACAAAACTCAATAGAAATCTCGTGAGCTCCGTTAGAGAAAGAGAACAAAAGACTACTTTAAGGTACTGTAATGAACTAATTATTTATTTATATTGGTGTTAAACCTACTGTATTCCAACTTTATATGGATCATAAACAATTTTACTAGCCATAGATTCATCAAAATAAGCAAACAACACATGGAAAACAGAATCTGTCAAAAACAGAACAGTCTGTAGTAATCTGTAACTAACGCAAACTTCTGGAACTCAAAAAATTCTACCAAAATTAGAAGACCTGGAAATTTTGTTTATTGATCAGAAGAAATTTGAATCCGTATTTTATCACGTCCTGGTGATTTTTAACAATTCGGGCATTGAGCGCAAAGATTCTGGAAATTACAGCAAGATCAAATAACTATCACCCAAGAAGATCTAATAGGTTTAACTTGGCACAAACACTAATTAAAAGATAAAACCACATCTAAACAGAGGCTAGATGGATTATTTATTCCTAAACAGAATCAAAAACAAAAAACTAAAAATAAAATTGGGTTGCCTCCCAACAAGCGCTATCGTTTAACGCCCCTAGCTAGGCATGAGATTTCAATGATGCTCACAAGAAAGAGAAGAATTGAGGCACAAGGAGAGCATCATAAAACATGTGACAAACACACTTAAGTCTAACATACTTCCTATGCATAGGCATATTATAGGCAAACAAATTGTCGTAGCAAGCAAAAACTAGCATATGCAAGGAAGCGGAAAGGAACAATAGCAATCTCAACATAACGAGAGGTAATTTAGTAACATGAAAATTTCTATAACCATATTTTCCTCTCTCATAATAATTACATGTAGGATCATAAGAAAATTCAACAATATAGCTATCACATAACATATTCTCAACACGATCCACATGCATGCAAAGTTGACACTCTTCCGAAATAGTGGGATTAACATTAACTAAAGTCATGAGCTTTCCAACCCACTTTCAATATTATTGCAAACAATATTATCAATCTCATATTCATCATGGGGATTAGGTAAATCTTCCAGATCATAAGAAGAATCACCCCAATCATGATCATTGCAACAAGTAGCAGAGATAGCAAAACTAGCATCCCCAAGCTTAGGGTTTAGCATAATATTAGTATAATTGACATCAAGAGAATTTATAGTAGCATCATTGCAATCATGCTTTTTATTCAAAGATCTATCGTGAATCACTTCATAAAGCACTTCATCACACTTTTCAGATTTACGGATTTTAGGCAAAAGCTTATAAAGATAATCTAGTGCATGCAAGTCACTAGGAATTGGCTCAACATAATTGGATCTCTTAAAAAGATTAGCAAGTGGATGAGGATCCATAGACTTTTAGCAAGCGAAGATGCAAGGAAAAAGAAGGCACATGGTAACACAAGATTGAACGGAGGAAGGGCGAATAAAACGGCAAGGGTGAAGTGGGGGAGAGGAAAACAAGAGGCAAATAGCAAATAATGTAATGCGAGGGATAGGGATTGTGATGGGTACTTGGTATGGTTGACTTGCTTGCGTGAGCCTCCCCGGCAACGGCGCTAGAAATCCTTCTTGCTACGTCTTGAGCTTGCGTTGGTTGGTTTTACCCGAAGGGGAGAGGATGATGCAGCACAGTAGCGTAAGTATTTCCCTCAGTTTTTGAGAACCAAGGTATCAATCCAGTAGGAGACCACGCACAAGTCCCTCGTACCTGCACAAAACGATAGTTACTCGCAACCAACGCGATTAGGGGTTGTCAATCCCTTCACGGTCACTTACGATAGTGAGATCTGATAGAGTTAATATTTTTGGTATTTTTGGGATAAACATGCAATGTAAAAAGTAAAAGGCAAAGTAAAAATGAAGCAAGTATAAAAGTGATGGAGATTGATATGATGAGAATAGACCCGGGGGCCATAGGTTTCACTAGTGGCTTCTCTCAAGAGCATAGATATTCTACGGTGGGTGAACAAATTACTGTTGAGCAATTGACATAATTGAGCATAGTTATGAGGTTATCTAGGTATGATCATGTATATAGGCATCACGTCCGAGACAAGTAGATCGAAACGATTCTGCATCTACTACTATTACTCCACTCATCGACCGCTATCCAAAGATGCATCTAGAGTATTAAGTTAAAAACAGAGTAACGCCTTAAGCAAGATGACATGATGTAGAGGAATAAATTCATGCAATATATAAATACCCCATCTTGTTATCCTCGATGGCAACAATACAATACGTGCCTTTCAACCCTTTACATCCTTTGGTAAGGACACCGCAAGATTGAACCCAAAGCTAAGCACTTCTCCCATTGCAAGAACTACCAATCTAGTTGGCCAAACCAAACGGATAATTCGAAGTGACTTGCAAAGATAACTCAATCATACATAAAATAATTCAGAGAAGATTCAAATATTATTCATAGATAAGCTGGATCATAAACCCACAATTCATCATTCTCAACAAACACACTGCAAAAAGAAGATTACATCGAATAGATCTCCACGAGAGAGGGGGAGAACATTGTATTGAGATCCAAAAAGAGAGAAGAAGCCATCTAGCTACTAGCTATGGACCCGAAGGTCTGAAGTAAACTACTCACACTTCATCAGAGGGGCTATAGTGTTGATTTAGAAGCCCTCCATGGTGGATGCCCCCTCCGGCGGAGCTCCGGAACAGGCCCAAGATGGGATCTCATGGATACAGGAAGTTGCGGCGGTGGAATTAGGTTTTTGGCTCCTGTTCTGGTCATTTGGGGATACGTAGGTATATATAGGAGGAAGGAGTACGTCGGTGGAGCGTCAGCGGGGCCCACGAGGTAGGGGGCGCGCCCTCCACCCTCGTGACCGCCTCTGGCACTTCTTGGAGTAGGGTCCAAGTCTCGTGGATCACGTTCGGTTGAAAAATCACGTTCCCGAAGGTTTCATTCCGTTTGGACTCCGTTTGATATTCCGTTTCTTCGCAACACTGAAATAGGCAAAAAAAACAGCAATTCTGGGCTGGGCCTCCGGTTAATAGGTTAGTCCCAAAAGTAATATAAAAGTGGAAAATAAAGCCCATTATAGTCCAAAACAATAGAAAGTAGCATGGAGCAATCAAAAATTATAGATACGTTGGAGACGTATCAGTAGTTAGCCCCGATGTCTTGAAAGGTTTTGGGTCTCGGGTTTGCCTACCCGTGGCCCATTGCTCTGACACTTGGTATCTAAACCCTTCCTCGGCGGACCGGGAGGATATTGATACTGTGATTGAAGAGGTCGCCAGGGACGCCGAGGCTGAGGCCGACAAGATTGTCGTCGAGGAGGCCGCTAAGGCCGCCGCCGAAGAGTCCGCCAAGGGGCCTGCTGTGGAGGCCGGCAAGGCCGCTACCGAGGAGGAGGTGGTTGACGACCAGCCTTCTTCCTCTGCTACCTCTGGCTCGGGCAAGTACTTGAAGGTGGGCGACGACCTGTCCGTCCACCTCCCGGGAACGGCGAGCACCAGGGTGCCAACCGAGGGGGAGGTGTTCGACGATGAGGCGCTCGCCGCCACCGGGCTTGAGGTTGTTAATGAACCGAGCGCCAGGGGCGGCGGTTCCCAAGAGGATCAGCTCCTTCGGGCCATGAGCTCAACTTCCAAAAGCTCCAGGCGCTCCATCGTACCCACCTGGACAAGGCAAAATCTAGGATGGCGGCCGCGGACAAGCCGGAGACGGATCTTGAGGAGCGCGTCGCCGAGACGCAGGCCTGGTTCTACAAGGCCCATGAAGAACTGAAGGTTGCCCAGGATCTGCTGGCTGAGCGCAAACAAGAGCTTATCCTGAAGCAGGCTGACGTCGAGAAAGCCCAGGAGGCGGCAAAGGAATATGCCGCCAAGGACGAGGCCGCTCGGCACCAGCACCAGGCTGAGCTAAACTCCCAAGAGGAGGACCTTGCCGCCCGTGAGGAGGCACTCGCCACCACACTACGAGGCAAGGATGAGGAGGTCGAGAAGCTCGTCACGCAGCGGACCCAGGAGCTGGAGCAGAGGCACAAGGGCGCACTCGATGCTCAGGCTCGGGCTCATGCCGGCAAGGTGAAGGAGCTGGAGGTGGAGTGGGAGGGGCTGAAGAAAAAGGTCCTGGAGCTGACGAAGGAGAAGAACACTATCAACGACGCTTTGGTGGAGGCACAGGCCGCAGTCCTCGGCAAGGCCGAGCTACTCTCCAAGGCCAATGACTCCATCAACGACCTGAAGCTGAAGCTGGAGGGCTTGGAGGGGAATCTTTTGGAGGCCGGGGCCCGCGAGGAGACCCTGAACAACGACCTAGAGGAGGAGAGGTAGCTGCGGAGGAATGATGCCGCCGAACACAAGGAGTACACGGAGGGCATAAACCGTTGGGTCAGCCGCCTCGCCGGCGGGATCCCCACGAAGTGGCCGCCATGGGGATGCCGAATGTCAGGTACTCCCCGGAGCTGAACGTGAGTCCCAATGCCAAACTGACCCCGTTCTTCGAGGGTGTTCTTGGAGCCCTCGAGCAGCTACGCTCCAACCGGGTAGCTTATCTGGCCAATGAGGCCCGGAGGCTCTATCCGGGTGCCCTGACCGAGGTGCTCACCAAGGTGGTGTTCTGCAACCCCACCGTCAACTTTGCCAACGCGCTGGAGAGCTTGCCGGAGGAGGTTGTCGGATTTCGGGTTCCGGTAGACCCTTGAGGTTCGAACACTGGGGTGCGCGCGGAGATCTTTCCCCTACCAGCTCACCCGTTGATGGTTTGCAAGGGATCTAAACTAGGAACGATGAACAACACAAGAGACACGAGGTTTATACTGGTTCGGGCCACCGTTGTGGTGTAATACCCTACTCCAGTGTGTGGTGTGGTGGATTGCCTCAGGGGCTGATGAAGAACAGTACAAAGGAAGAACAGCCTTGCGAGGGGTGTTCTTGGGCTGGTGCGATGAACTGCTTGGGTGAGTTTGATCACCTCTCTCTCTTCTAGGGCTCTATCTGATTGCCTCTACTCCGTGGTGGCTAGCTCTATTTATAGAGGGAGGCCCTGGGCCTCTTCCCAAATAATGAGCGGGAAGGGCGCCAACAATTGGCCGTTTTGAAGGGGAACATCTAGTACACTTATCCTGACTAAAGTTGGTCTTCGGCTGCCAAAGGCTCTTACGGTGACGCCAGCCTGGGCTCCACGATGACCTCCTTCCCGCCGCTCTGCTGGTCTTGGTCTTGTTGCACCGAAGCGGTACTCTTTGTCTGATGCCTTGGCCTGTGCTTGCCTCCTTTGCACCAAAGGAGAAACGAGGACACTGCGCGGGTAGGCGCCCGCCTGGCGCCCGCCTGGTCTCGATCGTCATGGCTTGCGTCATGGGGCACCCTCATGAGGTACCCTGCCTTGATCTCTCCGCCTCCTCGTGAGCCTGCCTGACAAGGCTGCTCCTGAGGAAGGTTCCTATCGTCCGCCCCGCGAGGCTTGGCTCCTTGCGAGGATCTTGAGCTTGAGCTGATGAAGCTGGGCCACGCTGGGCCCCTACTTGAGCCACGCCGCGGGTCGCAGGCAGGCAAGTCTGGGGACCCCCATTCCGAGAACGCCGACAGTAGCCCCCGGGCCCAAGGCGCGCCCGGACTTGGCTCAGCAGAGAAGCGAAGGGCCAAGTGCGGAGTGCTGCGGGCCCCAACAGCCTGCGGCCTTGGGCGCCGCGTGGCAATTGATCGGTCGTGGGCGTCTCCACTTCCCCATGATGCCTCGGCAACCGCATTATTCGACAACTCCCTGCACGCAGAAATGTGTCATGATTACCTGCGATCGTGGAGGCCGACGATTGGCCTCCTCCGGCTATAAGTACGGAACGGCGCAAGCCCTTCCAGTCCATCCCCTCTTGCTATTCCTTTCTCTCCATGGCTCCATCGAAGAGGTTCTCGGCCGCGGAGAAGGGGAAGGCTCGCCAGGTTGGGCCGGACTCTCCCCCAGCCAAGCACGGTCGAGGCCATCCTCGCAAGCATCCCGTGGCTCCCGTAGCGGCTTCCCATGGCCGTGGAGGCGATCCCCTGTGCGCTGACGGGCGCCAAGTTGTCGATGGGGGCGTGCTACGACTGCGCGGCCATCTGGGCCGTGCTTCCACTCGGTGGAGGTGCTGCCGGACTTCGTCGTGTGGTCGGTGGAGCCGACCAGCACCTGGCGCCAGCTTCCCCGCTTCTTTCTGGGTGAACTTCCGGCCGGCGCTCCGGGCGGCCTCTGGCTTCAGGCGGACGGTTGTTGCAGCCGGGCCTCCTGGGCTTCGCTGGAGGTCTCCGTCGCCGGGAGTGTGGCCCTGACCCGCGGCTGGCAAACGTTTGCCCGCGCGCATGGCTTAAGCTGGCGATGCATCCTGCACTTCAAGTTCGACGGCGACGCCACCCTCTAGGTGAGGGTGTTCGGAGAAGACGGTCGCCGGGCAGGGTGCTGCCCCGAAGACGATGACCGCGGCCGTGGACCCAGCCCCGGTGATGATTGGGATGAAGATGACAACGGGCGCGTGGTCGGCGGCGCTCGGGGCTCATCGAGCTTCGGCGGCTCTCCTTCAGACAGCAGCTCCTCCAGCGGTGGCCGCGACCAGCCCCCGTGCCGTTGCACCCGCCTGGAGGGAGGTAGCGGGTCAGCCCGCGGCCGCGCCCCGGTGAAGCACGAGGAAGAGTCTGGCTGAGCTCCGGAGGCAGTGCGGGCCTTCGCCGCGAGTTGACGCCGAGCAAGTCGTGCCTATTTTGTTTTCCTCCCTTCCCTGTGCAAAGAGAAAGTAGTGTAGGGCCCCGTGGGGGCGTGCTGAACTGTTGCTGTTAATTAGCATGTTGTTTCCGCTATTTCTGTGCCGTGCTTTTATGCCGCATGCCCGCGTGCAGGAACCACTTAGCTCGGGGGGGGCCTGTCGCGGTCTTTGCTTCCCGAGGCCGAGGCCTCGTCGAATGCTTCATGTCCTACAGGGATTAGTTAGGAGGGGTAACTTCCGGCCTCGGCTGAGGAGGCGACCGACCCGGGTCCTGTGTTCGCGTCGCGATGCCCATGGGGCACCGACTGGGAGGGGTGCTCCCGTAGTGGACCCGGATAGGAAAGTTTCAACGACAAGGGCAGAAAACACTCGCGAGGGTGCCCGCGTTGCTCCCTCGCGAGACTTGCGCGAGAGAAAGCGAGGCAAGTGAGAAAAAAAGACAAAGAGTCACAAGCCAAAGGCGGCAACAACTTCAATAAAACTTCAAATTGGAACGAACAAGCCAACTGCAGAAAGCAAATGAAAAAGCCGCGTCCGGCACCTAATCTAGTCTTCGACGTCTTCTCACCAAATATGAGAGCTAAGTGCTGCCACTTGGCGTGGCGGAGCCCCAGGCCCGAGGCCGGGCCTGAGACTCGGGCGTGTACAACCCCAACTCATTATTACGTGAGAGTGTCACGGGCGGCGAGCTTCACAGGCATTGGCCTTCTTCACAGGCTCCGGGCCTTTCTAGGGGAAATGAGCTTCACAGGCATTCGCCTTCTTCACAGGCTCCAGGCCTTTCTCGGGAAAATGAGCTTCACAGGCGTTGGCCTTCTTCACAGGCTCCGGGCCTTTCTCGGGAAAATGAGCTTCACAGGCGTTGGCCTTCTTCACAGGCTCCGAGCCTTTTTCACAGGCTCTGTGTAACGCCTCGGATACAATTTTCCATATTCATACTCCAACTCTTGCCATTTCTGGCTATGTGTTATGTTATTTCCTTTGTGGTTGGGTTTTTGTCTTTTGTTTTGCATTTTGTTCATGTCATGCATCTCATCTCATAGCATCATGCGCATTGCATCTGCATATTTTCTTAAAGCTTGCACCCGTTCATAGTTGCCGCGTCCCCCCCTTGCTTTCGTTGACCGTTCCGAGGCCATCCGGGTTTTCGATTCCCTCTTGTCAAACCACCTAGCCCCTCCATGCACAGTGCATTGACCCCTCGCGCGCGTCATAAACTCCCCGGAACCCGACCCGGGTAGTCGTTACCGTTGGATCCGGATCATCCTCTAACATCTATAAAACATCTGCGTTTATTTATTGGACTCCCCTAAGCCATTTATCTTCGACCGTCCGATTACGATCGAAGGGTCGAGATAATCCCTAACCTAACCCACTCACTATATATATATATTTGTCTAACCTGAGACCAAATCCCTAATTTCTAGGGATCCTCCTAGCCGCCGCCCCCACTCTCTCCCGCGTCTCCATCGGGATCCTCCCAGATCCATCCCCAACACCAGCAGCCTCCGACCATCTCCCTCGTTTTCAGCTCCGAACCAACCCACAGCCGCGCCGGTCCTCCTGCTCGATCCCTCCCCGAGCACCTCGTGCCCGACTTCCGCTGCTCCCCTGCGCATCCAGGAGCCTCTCTGCCTCCCCAAGCCACCTCACCTCCCTGTCCCCGAGCACCCTGTCCCCGCCTCCGGCCACACTGCCGACCGTCTCCGGCAAACCCAACAGACGAGTTGCCACCCGTCTCCTCTTTCTCTCCCCTGTTTCCCTCTCCTTCCTTCTCTAATCTCTCTCCCTTCCTCATTTGTTTTCTTTTCTGCTAGGAAACGAACGGGGCTCGCCCCTGCTTCCATGGCCGCCGGTGAACGGAGCCGCTGTGTGTGTCCTTTCCGTCCCTGCCGTTCGTGCCGCCGGATCGGGTCGCCTCCGCCCGGCTCCTCTCGCCCGACTGCCCGTGCTCGCCTCCCGCCGCAGGGCCTCGTCTCTGCTTCGATCAGAGGAACAAAGCTGTCGCTGCCCGCTTTGTCAGTTTCAGGACGCGAGCGCTGCTCGTGTTGACCGCGCCCTGAACCGCTCGAGCTCGTGGATGCCCGGCGCCCGAGGCCTCCTGCCTCCCTGATGCTCGTCGCCGAGCACCAGTGCTCCAGGGCTGGCCCTTCTGCAGCTCCTTGTTTCCTCCCTCTCCTTCTTCCCCTGGTTCTTCCTTCTCCCTAACCTCCCAGTCTCTCTCTGTCTTCAGGACGAACAGGAGGAGCCTCATTCGCACCAAGGATCCCTGCCTCGCCGGATCCGTGGTGGATCCATCCATCCCCGCCGTTTCCCGCGGCCCTTCCTGGCCGGATCCCGCCGCCGCGCTGCCGTTCCTCGCCCCGCGCCGTCGACCTGCTGCAAGTGCCCCGTCCCTACGCTTCGTCCCACAAACACGGCGCCCGCCGCTCCGTCGACCCCACTTCATCGACCGACGCCCCGTGCCGCCTCACATCGCATCATGCAAAGCCCAGCTACTTCTCCGACACAGGCCTCAGCCATGGTGAGCTGCCTCCCTCAGCGCCTGTTCCTGTTGGCCTGATTGCAGATTCAACCTGTTGTGTGTTTTTTTCTTGCCAGGACGATTTGTCTATTTATCCAGAGACTGCAGTTTTACAGAAAAACCCTCAAATATCATGCATATAATAACTCTTTAACAGTGCATCATATGTAAAAACTTCATATATGAAAAATGCTTAGAATTTTATCTAGTTTCATAATATGCTACTTTCATCCATGTTTAAAATGTTTAAAATGATGTTTGTTTAAATTTGCTCAAATGCCATGTTAAAATGAGTTATTTCATAACTAAATAACCATAGCTCCATTTTAAATAAACTTTATATGTAAATGGGGTGGAAAATGCCTAGTTTAACATGGTGCAGTTTATTTTCCTGTTTAACAACAATAAAATATGGTTTAGGGCAGAACAGTACCAAATTTGAAATATGCATATGAGGATTTTCCGGAATTGTTGTTTGTTGTTCCGGCCTCATTTAAACTTGCCTAAATAGTTAGTTTACTTATGCTTCACCTCTTGCCATGTTTAACAACATTTAATATTGTTGGGTACATAACCGAGATTAAACTAAATATGTCAATGTGGTGTTTTGCCAATATGCAACTCGTTGCAATATTGAGCTCCACTTAACTTGTAGTATTGTTTGTTGCACTTTGCCATGCCATGCATCATTAAACCGGACATGCATCATACTTGTTTGTGCATTATGCCATGTTTATGCTTGTGCATTTACCATGTTGTTTGTTTCTTTCCTGTGTTGCTTCTTAGTTCCGGTAATGTTGCGATTGTGAGGATTCGTTCGACTACTTCCGTTCGTCTTCTTCATGGACTCGTTCTTCTTCCTAGCGGGATTTCAGGCAAGATGACCGTCACCTTGGATCTCATTACTATCATTGCTATGCTAGTTGCTTCGTTCTATCGCTATGTTGCGTTACCTACCACTTGCTGCTCAAGCCTCCCAAATTGCCATGAACCTCTAACCTTGTCACCCTTCCTAGCAAACCGTTGTTTAGCTATGTTACCGCTTTCGCTCAGCCCCTCTTATAGCATTGCTAGTTGCAGGTGAAGATGAAGATTGCTCCATGTTGGATTATGTTATGTTGGGATATCACAATATCTCTTATCTAATTAATGCATCTATATACTTGGTAAAGGGTGGAAGGCTCGGCCTTATGCCTGGTGTTTTGTTCCACTCTTGCCATCCTAGTTTCCGTCATATCGGTATTATGTTCCCGGATTTTGCGTCCCTAACAAGGTTGGGTGATTTATGGGACCCCCTTGACAGTTCGCTTTGAATAAAACTCCTCTAGCAAGGCCCAACCTTGGTTTTACCATTTGCCTCACCACCACCTACTTTTCCCTAGGGAGTCGCTCTCTCAAGGGTCATCTTTATTTAGCCCCCCGCGGTGCTTCTCTAAGTGCTGGTCGAACCCAGCTTCTACTGATGGGCCACCTTGAGGCAACCCGAGGGCTGGTTTTACTCGTAGCTAGTCTCATCGGTGTTGCCACGAGAACGAGATATGTGCAGCTCCTATCGAGATTGTCGGCGATCGGGCGGTCTTGCTGGTCTTGTTTTATTGTTTGTCGAAATGTCTTGTAGCCGGATTCCGAGACTGATCGGGTCTTCCGGGAGAAGGAATATCCTTCGTTGATCGCGAGAGCTTATCATGGGCTAAGTTGGGACACCCTGCAGGTATAAACTTTCGAAAGCCGTGCCCTTGGTTATGTGGCAGATGGGAATTTGTTAATGTCCGATTGTAGTAAACTTGAAGCAAACTCTTCTAAAATACACCAACCGTGTGCGTAACCGTGAGTGTCTCTTTTCGGGGTTGATCGAGAGGAGAACACGGTTTTTGGGTTATGTCTGACGTAAGTAGGAGTTCAGGATCACTTCTTGATCATTATTAGTTGCCGACCGTTCCTTTGTTTCTCTTCTCGCTCTCATTTGCGTATGTTAGCCACCATATATGCTTAGTCGCTGCTGCAGCCTCACCACTTTACCTCTTCCTTACCCATTAAGATTTGCTAGTCTTAATACCCATGGTAATGGGATTGCTGAGTCCTCGTGGCTCACAGATTACTACAACAACAGTTGCAGGTACAGGTTTGCGATGATCATGACGTGAGAGCGATGTTTGCTTGTATTGTAGTTCTTCTTCTGCTTCTTCTTCGATTAGGGGATAGGTTCCGTGTCGGCAGCCCGGGCTAGCGAGTGGATGTCGTTTGAGCTTCGCTTATGTTTCATCGTAGTCGGATGTTGATCTTGTATATGATGTTGATGTATTCTTGCGGCATTTGTGCCTTATGTATGTATCCCCATCTATTATGTAATGTTGATGTAATGATATCCACCTTGCAAAAGCGTCTTCAAGATGCGCTTCTATCCTTGGTGGGACCTTCGAGTTCCTTTAGGATAGGGTCGCATCTTGGGCGTGACAAGTTGGTATCAGATCCTCGGCCGACCATAGGAGCCCCCTTGATTGTTGGCCGTTGTTGAGTCAAGAAGAAAACTATTTTGAGTCTTAGGATTATATATATCGGAGAGTAGGATTCTTTTTACTCCTCAGTCCCTTCGTCGCTCTGGTGAGGCCTCCTGACGTAGATGTTTTGTCTTTCCTCTCCTCAAATTTCACGAAATATTTTTTTTAGGACCACGCGGGTATCTTGGAATCGTTCCGATAGTCTTGTGACGAGAACATTGTTCTTGGTGCCTCCTGACATTTAGGGGTTGTGGCAGTGTCCCGGGGAGTTGAGCTCTGAGGTGTTGTCGTCACAATTTTATCGTTGCAGTTCTGGAATACCTGAGTTTTGCCGACATCGAAAATCTCTTTTATGCAGTTGTTGGTGAGATAACCTCAACGCCACCCAGTACTGGGGAGTTCGGGAGTATTGCCATAGCTCGTATAACAGATGCTTCGAAGGTTGAGGTACACGATTTCCGGAGTTTTCTTGGTTATGTGTTGAAGGATGGATACAGCTGGATCTAGGTATTGTTAGTTTGGGTGATATATTTTGTGTCCCCTGTGTCCCCAACACCTAATTGCATAACCAGAAAGTTTCGGGAGTTTATAGGTGGGAATTCAAGTAGCTCCTAGAATATCTTTCCGACAGATGCATGATATGGGATTGGGTAAATCTCTATCATATGTATTTGTTCCGGCTTATTCTGCAAGCCAAATCCTTTGTTTTGTTTTATTTGTGGTATTCGAGTTGCTTCGAAGTCAAATGTTAAATCCATACCTTTCCTAAACGGTGTTCTCATATTGCTATGTGAATACTAATCCTTTTTTATCATTGAGGTTGGCATGTTAATTCTTTTCCAACCGGTGCGCTTCTCTTCGAGATGATCCATCATTCTCCCCATCCGCAAGATCAATTCTAAGTTTTCTCAATGGTGTTTGTCCCATCTTCCCCAAGTTGCCTTTGTTTTCCCGCCCTCCCACCCTCTTCTTCCCGGAGCCTGAGTCTGTTTCGAGCATCAATTTCATTCGTGTGGAGCCTCGTCAGTCTTCCCTCAATTGTTTAAACTGATGAATTCTCGTCTCGATGGACATTCTACATTTTTTTTCTTTCTTCTTCTCTGGTGGATCCAATTCAAGCTTTCGATATTCATCATATTCCTTTCCTCGTTTCTAATAATTTATCATGCCGATGCACCTCTTAACCATTCACTTCTCGCTATTCATTTGTTCTGGAGTGTTGAAGATATCTCAGAAGGCTCGTCTTTTCATTCCAGATCCGTTCAAGTTATTTTGAGGTTGTTATCTCATTCAAGCCATTTAATTCTACCGGTGCAATCTTTATTTCAAGCAAACCTTCAACGATGTTTCTTTCGAGTGGGCCCTAACCCACAGGTCTTTTCCCAGGATCTTACCTGACTCTTGTAATTTTCCCGGAGCTTCTAAAATTCTTTTCAAAGTTTGACGTAAGAATGAGTTATCATCAGTCAAATGTCTTTCTCCAAGATCTTCCAAATTCTTTTCATTGTTGGTTCAACCTTTCTAATTTTCATCCTGGAGTATCTCAACAATTCATGGTGGTGTTTCTCGTCGTCATTCTCAGCATGTGAAGACCGAAGAAGAGTTTCTCTTAAATCTTGCTCCATTCTCTTCAAGATTCATGGTTCTAGCTTGTTGCCATTCGCTCATACTTGTTTTCGATTGTGAGAATAATTTTCACCCATCCGGAGCATTTCACGAGTCTTTTCAGTTTGATTCTTCGGAGCCCATTATCTCGGAATTATTCATTCAAGCTTTCAGCTCTCGTTCTCAAAATCATACCGGTGCATCATTCAAATATCCTCTAATCAGTTCATGATCTCTTCATTCTCTTGTATCTAGATCCTCTCAAGTATCTTCGTTTTCTTTTTCTCCAATTCTTCCCGGTGAATTGTGCCTTTGCTACGTTCATTTTCAATTCTTATGGTGGTTCGTTCAAGATTTCACTTCCTTCGTTATCATATTAATTCATTCGTTGTTTCCAAATCCAACCGATGGTTCCATCAATACCTTCTCCAAGTTTACGCTATATCTCTCTTAATCCTTTCTATGGGAATAAGTAGTATGCCAAATCCATTGCTTGTCATCAATTTAATTTGTTGAAGGATAAGCATACAATAAATCTTATTCTTATTTCCTCGAGGTGATTCAATTCCTTTCTTCTGGAGATTGTTTATGATGAAGTAATTCTCTTTCTAGTGTTTCATCTTTTCTTTTTCCGGAGTTCCAAGTTTTCTCGGTTATATCGTCGCGAAGCGCCATCTAAATCATTGCAAGGCTTCACCTTGTGTTGTCAACCTCTCTTTCTTTCTATCATCCTTCTATTACCGGAGCTCTTCATGGAGGCTCTACATGATGGTTCGTCAAGGATTCTTTTAATTATTCAACTGCTCTTCAAGATTTCTCTCGAAGTTATGATCCGCCAAGCTATACTCTAAAATAAACATGGTGTTCAACACATGTTTTGTTTTGAGGAGTTCAAGTATTCTTCTTCTTGCATTTCGAAGTGCAATTCTTCCTACCTTATCTTTTGAGGTGGTGTTATGTCACTCTTGACAATTTCCTTCATGTTTCATGATTCATATTGTTGTCAAGAATGAGGTATTTTAAATCCATCAATCCATTTGTTGGAGTTATCTTGGGTCATATTTCACCTAAAGCCTTCCCTAAGGAATGTTACTATTTGTGGTGCGTATCTATGATCCAATTTTCTCCTTCTCATCTCGGTGAAGAATTTTCTCTTATCTTCACTGATCTCAACCAATCAATTGTTTCTGTTAATGGCGGGTTGTCACCTCATCATTTTGAGATGTTTGCCATAAGCCCATAACAAGCTTGTGTTATTTTTGTTGTTGATTTTCCAACAACTCCGTTCAATTCTTCTTTGCAAGGATGCTTTTCAAGATCATTTGTGGCAGAAGATGGCATTTTCTTCTTCATTCTTTTATTTCAATGATCTAACTTCTATTCTTTCTTCCGGAGGCATGGTGATGTTGCTCTCTTCACTCATCATCTCGAATTGTGAGGATCGTGTTCTTTTCATGCTTATCCATTTAACCGGGTGTTACGGCATCTCTTCAAGTTCTTTTCATCTTATCAAGTTTTCCTTCTTCTTTTAGTTGAGTGCTGCCCAAATTATATCAATCTTATTCCTTCTCCATCTAGTTTTAAGCGGAGTGGTTTCAATATCTATCTTGTCACTTAACCTCTTGGTTCTCGTCGTATCCCTTGTTCCTCTTTTCTAGCAGTGTTTTTCAATTTTGCTCATCTTCATTGTTCGCTTTCTTTCATTTTGCTCAACCTCTCAAGGTTCATGGTTTCACTCGTTTGTTGTAGAAGCAACTTAGTTTTACCTCTTATCTTCCTCTTTCTTTTCCCTCCGGTGCCATCCTAGATCTCGGGACGAGATCCTCTCGTAGTGGTGGAGTGTTGTAACGCCCCGGATACAATTTTCCATATTCATACTCCAACTCTTGCCATTTCTGGCTATGTGTTATGTTATTTCCTTTGTGGTTGGGTTTTTGTCTTTTGTTTTGCATTTTGTTCATGTCATGCATCTCATCTCATAGCATCATGCGCATTGCATCTGCATATTTTCTTAAAGCTTGCACCCGTTCGTAGTTGCCGCGTCCACCCCTTGCTTTCATTGACCGTTCCGAGGCCATCCGGGTTTTCGATTCCCTCTTGCCAAACCACCTAGCCCCTCCATGCACAGTGCATTGACCCCTCGCGCGCGTCAGAAGCTCCCCGGAACCCGACCCGGGTAGTCGTTACCGTTGGATCCGGATCATCCTCTAACATCTATAAAACATCTGCGTTTATTTATTGGACTCCCCTAAGCCATTTATCTTGACCGTCCGATTACAATCAAGGGCTAGATAATCTAACCTAACCCACTCACTATATATATATATATATATATATATATATATATATATATATATATATATATATATATATATATATATATATATATATATATATATATATATATATATATATATATATATATATATATATTTGTCTAACTCGAGACCAAATCCCTAATTTCTAGGGATCCTCCTAGCCGCCGCCACTCTCTCCCGCGTCTCCATGGGATCCTCCCAGATCCATCCCCAACACCAGCAGCCTCCGACCATCTCCCTCGTTTTCAGCTCCGAACCAACCCACAGCAGCGCCGCTCCTCCCGCTTTCGATCCTCCCGAGCACCTCGTGCCCGACTTCCGCTCCTCCCTGCGCATCCAGGAGCCTCTCTGCCTCCCAAGCCACCTCACGCCCCTGTCCCCGAAAGCACCCGTCCCGCCTCCGGCCGCCACATCCCGACCGTCTCGGTGAACCCAGAGATGAGTTGTCGCCGTATCCTCTTTCTCTCCCTGTTTCCCTCTCCTTCCTTCTCTAATCTCTCTCCCTTCCTCATTTGTTTTCTTGTCTGCCAGGAAACGAACGGGGCTCGCCCCTGCTGCCATGGCTGCCGGTGAACGGAGCCGCCGTGTGTGTCCTTCCCGTCCCTGCCGTTCGTGCCGCCTGTCGGTGTACTAGAGTAGGGGTACCCTAGTATCCCGAACTCGTGCACGGGCAGTTGCAGCACCCCGCGGCAAGGCTTGCCTAGTGACCGCCAAGGTCCTCCATGGTTCCTTTGAAGCCATTCAAGAACAAAGTATTTGAGCCAAGGAGACAGCAGAAGACAAGACCCCGGCAAGAGGAGCTTGCCGGGAAGGCTCGGTGAATGACAAGCTCCCGAGCGCGGCAAGGATTTAGCCGCGGCAAGGCGCTTGCCGCGGCAGGCAACCTCTCTTCATCTCCGCTCCAGCTCACCCACCAACGTGTCGCCATGGGACCATTCGGCGTGCTTGTCAAGAGGCTGTGCAGCCAAAGAAACAGCGATGGCGGCAGCAGCGAGGAGTACCATCGTGGCAGCGGTGGCGCCCCTAACGGTCCCTTTACGCCTGTTTAGGCGACATGGGCGGGCATTTAATGCTTTTGTCCCTTGCCGTCGAGTTAGGTAGAATACCTTTACAAAGTAGCTGTACCAACCGCAACTCATTTTCCCACTTTGCCCTTGTCTACGTTGCCACCTGTGGTGACCCCTTGAGCATATAAAAGGAGGCCCATGCCCAACGTAGAAGAGGTTGGGTTGGTTCGACTCATTCGAGACCAGAGACACTCACGCTAGGTTTTGTAGCTCTCGGTGCTCCCTAGCAAGAACACAATACAATCAGACAAGCAGCAGTAGGAGTATTATCTCTCCGGAGAGCTCCGAAGCTGGGTAAACTGCTCGTGTGTTTACGCCTCGATCTGCTATTCGTGCAATCTCCGCCCCCACCGAACGAAAGGACTCGGTCCGCCCGATCCATAGGTGTTAGTGGGTTCTGATCAGCTTCCCGACATCTTTGGCGCGCCAGGTAGGGGGCGTCGAGGCAGTGTGAACCTGATCCGGCGTTCACACGAGCAACATCTTCATCATCCTCATCGACATGCCACCGAAGAAGAAGGCTTCAGCGGCAGCAGAGCCGTCCACGTCGATCCCGCCACCACCGGAGCAAACGGATGGCGGGGTAGACGCTGGCGGAAGAACGGGCGTCGACGAGGGCGCTCATGACGCTGCCAAGTCCAAGGACAAGGCCGCGCAAACCTCGGCGTCCGTACACGCACCGCGTCCATCTCAGGAGGCGCGGGACCGACAGCGTCATGGTATTCATAGTACCATACGCTCGTTGGATCAAGACCGAGCTGGAGGATCGCGAGGCCCTCAAGATCAGCATGCACGCCAGCATGCTGGCACGAGCGGGGTATGGTCGCCTGGACGGGATGCTGCTCCTTCTAACATAGTTAGAAGTCCGAGCATATCCCGCTCCTCGCACCGTTCACCACCGCCTCCCACCACTCCAGCGAAGCCTTGGCGAGCTCAATCGCTCCTAGACTACCCTCCGACAGCCGACAAGGTCGATTTAATGGAGGGCCACCATCCGTAGTCTCGCCGGCTTTGCCAGCGGCGATACTCGCGGCAACCAACTGCATCCTTGCGGCGAGACGACAAAGGCACGAGCGGTGGCGGCGAAACCTATGGGGGTGCGACCACCATGCACTCCCCACCTGAAGGCCAAGATCACCAACTCGTCGGATCCACCTCGGCAGCGACTCCACAGCGTCGCCGGATCCACGAGCTCGTCGTGATCAGCGCCAAGTTCTTCAAGAACGGCAACAAGAAGATGCTCAAACTCGCATCGAGCGTCGAAGAGAAGCGCGACGTCAATCCGACCAGCACGCTGGGCCCTCATCGATATGCATGCGCCAGAGAAACAGCGACTTGCCAGTCTGTGATAGGTTGCCCTGCGTTCACTCGTGAGCTACGGCAAGTCGAAAGGGCCCAGCAAGAAGAATTTCAAGCGGATGTGCGGAGAAGTAAGATGGCAGGGGCGCATCCGTCGGAGTTCCTCAGCATCTACACCATCGCGGTGCAAGCTGCAGGGGGACGAGACGACAAGATCCTCGCCAACTACTTCCCGCTGGTACTCAAGCCCAATGTCATATCATGGCTCATGCACTTGCCGGACGCATCCATCAGTTTGTCGGCGCCTTCACAGGCGGCCACAAGCCTCATGGCCAAGAGAGCGACCTTCAACTGCCGCCCGTAAGGAAGGAGAGTCCTGCGCAAGTTCATTCAGAGATTCGATCGTGTGCACTACAACATCCCGAGATGTCCACCCCGCCCAAGGTGATCGCGCGTTTCACCAAAACGTGCGGAACCGCAGGATGAGGGAAGAGATGGCGATGTGCAAAGTCAAGGACGTTAGTGAGTTGTATGCCCTGGCCGACAAGTGTGCATGAGCTGAGGAAGGGAGGAGACTCCCAGGAGAGAATACAGAAGCAGGATCTGATAGTGAGGAGACCGCCCCGGCAAAGGAGAGCCGGTGGCGGAACAACAGAAAGAAGAAGAGCAAAGAGGTGCTAGTTGTCGAGCAGTCCAGCAACGGTGGTGCCGCCAAGAAAGCCAAAGTTGGTGGCTCTGGCAAGGAGGTTGCCGCTGGCACCGACCGCCAAGCTGTGGCGGCCGCCGACAAGCGGGACAGCTCAACAAACGATCTTGCAAGATCCACCGCACCCAGGGCCGTGACCTCCAGAGCTGCAAGAAGGTCGAGCAGCTTGTTGAGCAGCAGAAGGCTGAGTATGAGCGCCGCGACAAGGAGAAGGCCCAGGAAGGTGCTGTAGGAGTTGGCAAGAAGCGACCCGGCCGGGGAGGACGCCACGGCAAGGCCAAGCAGCGGCAAGGAGACAGACCTCCCCGCGGCCGCGACAAGGATGAAGACGACGACGACGATGAAGATATGGAAGACGACGAGACTGATGAGCAGGAATTTCAGAAAGCAACAGAGGTCCTCTGCGTTGACGGCGGTGCTTCTCTGCATACTTCACACCGCCAACTCAAGCAATGGATGCGGGAAGTTAATGCAGCAGAACCATCCGTAGAATCACGCAAGCCTCTGAAATGGTCCAGCAAGCCTATCATCTTTGATATTGAGGACCACCCAGATCGCATAACTGCTGTCGGGTGCTTGCCGATGTTGGTCTCACCAACTATCCGCAACCTCAAGGTCACCAAGTGATAGTTGACGATGGGGCCGGCTTAAACCTGATCTCCTCCGCAGTGCTCCAGAAGCTTCAAATCCCTGACAGCGAGCTCGAAGAGACTGGTACTTTCCAAGGAATCAATCCGGGAAGGAGCAAGCCGAAAGGGAAGATCACGTTGCCGGTAACATTTGGCAACGAGCTCAACTTCAGGACTGAGAGGGTCACGTTCGACGTTGCTGATTTTCCATTGCCTTATAATGGGATACTTGGCCGTCCAGTGCTCGCCAAGTTCATGGCAGCCTCTCATTATGCATACAACTTGCTCAAGATGCCAGGCCCGATAAGTGTCATTTCTGTCCATGGCGACAAGAAGGATGCCCTTATCTCGCCCGACAAGATCTACCGGAGGCAGCAGCTGCAACAGATAGCAATTCACTTGCTGCTGAAGCTCCCGGGGGGAAGAAGAAGACCAAGTCCGGCAAGAGCTCTGATGCCCACTCCGGCAAGCGCACCTCTTCGGAGTGTTGCGCTACCGTCGAGGACGCACCATCGAGCTCCACCGGCAAGTGCAAGAAGATGATGGCGGCTCCACCGAAGACCAAGAAGGTGCCCGCCAAGAAGGACGACACTGGTGGTACCTTCACCATCAGTGCCACTCTCGACCCTAAATAGGAAGGCGCGCTCGTTGCTTTCCTGCGGGCGAATGTCGATGTGTTTGCATGGAAACCGTCGACATCCCGGTGTTCCTGTGAAAGTAATTGAGCACCACTTAGCTGTCTGTCCTCATCGGCGTCCGTCAAGCGAGAAGTCGGAAGGTGCATTGGAGCGCCAAGAATTCATTGCGTAAGAGATCAAGAAGTTGGAAGCAGCGAGGCCTTGTCGAGGAGTGCTCCATCC